>OX419609.1:3377033-3880122 GCA_948473455.1 Teleiodes luculella | reverse complement strand
AAAACCGATTTTCTCTTAAAGTATGCAATTTAGAAGAACGGATTATTTATAATCTTTTAGTTTAAATTTTCTAAAAGAACGTATTCTAATTAGTGGTGATCTATGAGGGTGAGCCTAGTCGATAAAGCCGAAAATATTGGGCTCTCAGTTCAGACGTTTTGGTAAATTTCGATTATTTTCGATCGTCATTTACTTTTAAACAATTAACTTTTGTGTCATTATTTATCTTTTAGGAATTCACATAGGTGTCTAAATATAACATATTGAAGTCATATTTATGTATTTCTTTATATAAATTAATGTTTTGCAAGTCAAATATTGGGCCCTCAGTCCAGACATATCTGGATTGAGGGCCCAAGATAAATCGTAATATTAATATGTAAATCATATTATACAAATTTAAGAATTTATATACTTATTTAAGAAATTCTTAACTAAATGCTGAAATAAAAATTATAAACCCAGAGGTAGTACTTTTTGATATTTGAAATATGCCATTTTAGCCGAGCATCTGGATTGAGAGCCCAAGCTATTTAATCACCACAGTTCCAATTTATGTTTAAGAAATTCGTGACCCTGTGCTTCATGTTTTTACTATTCTTTATTAAATACCCTATAAATCTCAAATCGTTTTGTAAACTTTTAAAAAATGGGCCCTCAATCCAGATGCACACTGCTTTGTCTTAACGAAAGCTTGAAAATAATTCTGACTATAAGTTTATTAACGTGTTTCATTTATTTTGTTCACAAATTACTCTGATTCTCAGTTTAACAGCGCGTTTTGATCACGGAATATATAACACTAGAGGAAGGGACATGTGGGCGGGCCGGGTGTGCCTAAAGTATGCGGAGCTCCGCAAGCATTCGGCGCCATTCTGCGCAACGCGCGTAGTGATCGGTCGTGTTGTCGAGCAAAACGAAAGTCGCTAAACAGTGTAATAATGCCTTATTTTGCCATTCTTGACTGCAATAATAAGAATTGGACAATTAACCTAAAACGAGGAGGAATATTCTACCATCGTTATGCTAATATTTCAATATATTTTAATAAATTTGTATTTTGATTAATTAGGTACTCTGAGCGTTAGTTACTAAAACCAACCTTATACCAACGCTATAAAGTAAATTCGAGAAAACTATTCTCTAATTACCACTCATAAAGTTTATATTCGCATACATCTTATACTACGCGCCATCTAGCAGACAAGTGTAAAACCACTTGAAGCAATCACGAACTAACTTTGAAAACAAATAGAAACAAGTTTTATTGTGTAGGATTTTAGATGCAATTTACATTATCATATGACGCACTTGTTATGTTTTAGTTTTGAAGAATAGCATCAATTGTGATTCGTCAAGCGTTAGTCTGTGTATGATGTAAGATTTACGTTCAATGTGTGAGTTTGGCGACACTGGTTTCCCTACAAAATTACTAGTATGCCCCTTCCTCTAGTGTTATATATTCCGTGGTTTTGATCATTTTATTCACAGAAAGCATTTGTTTTATACATTTCCTAACAAAAGTTCGGAATTTTATACAATTCCTAGGAACTGTATACATTTCCTAGGAAATGTGTGTATTAAATTATCTTTAAAATATTATTTCACACTTTTCCTAAAGAGCTCCGGAATTGTATACATTTCCTAGGAATTGTATACAATTCCTGGATTTCATACATTTCCTGTAACATCTATACTAATATTATAATGGTGCAACCACATCTACCGGTCGGCACGGCATCGAATCGGACGTCGCCGGCCGTCACGCACACACGCGCAGTCAAGTTGCTGTGCGTTACTTGGTAATATAGACTTTAAAATACTGTATACAAGATTTAATTTCGTTTAAATTTTGCAAGATTCCTGATGCCGTGCCGGCCGGTAGATGTGGTTGCACCTTAAGAAGGAACAATTTTATTACATTGAATGGCTCCGAAACTATGTACTGAAGGGTTTTCAGAAATTCTTTCACTGTTGGGAAGCTACGTTATCCCCGGGTAACATAGGCTAATTATATTTTCAAAATAATTTGAGATCCTTACTAAAACTCCAATAATGTAACCTAAGGTGTCAAAAATTACCAAAAATATTACTAATAATTGAATATGCTCCGAAACTGTTAAACCGATTATGATGAGACTTGGTATTAAGATAGAATAGACCTTGGGAAAGAACATAGGCGTCAACAAATAATTTTATCAAGGGAATGTGACTCATTCTCCACTGGTTAAAAAATTGTTCATATTCTGATAATCTTTGAGATTTTTTTGTTACGTTACGGTAACTTCCATTCGAAGTTCGCGGGTTCAAGTCTCGGCACGTACCAATGTATTTTCGATTTTTGAATTCATATAACGTTCATTCGACACTCTTACGGTGAAGGAAAACATCGTGAGGAAACCTGCACACATCTGCGAAGTAATTCAAAGGTTGTGTGTTCGTGACCAACCCGCACTGGGCCAGCGTGGTCGACTAAGGCCTATTCACCTTGATTTCGGGGTAGACTCGAGCCCCTCGGGACATATACGAGCTGGCAACGATATTTATAAATTAAAGCAAGCGGAGGCGTGTAACTGCACCGTAATTTATTGCAGACATGGTCTAAGAAAACAAGATCTTCCATTTGGACCACGTGACTGACACAAGCCTACGTCATGTTGCGCTGTTCATCCTTTTCTATTAACACGCATTCGACAAGGATGAACAGCGCAAGATGACGTAGGGAACGTTATATAGGGAACTCAACGTGTTAGTAGAGAGGCGCGAATCACAGCGATACAAGATAGAAAGGGACGCAGCAACTCGTGTTTTTAGCTAGTGCCGTGCGACCTGAACTGCACTTTATTGTAACGAAGCTAGGGTTGCTATTTATTTGAATTATGTAGCTAAAGCCTGACCAGAGAAATAAAAAACCTGCTCTGTGGGCGCCACGTAAATATTTTTGTGTTTATGGCAACAATTTCCCTTATAAAATTAGTTCCCTTGAAATTCCGCAATATGGCGAGGATTTTTATTTCTCTTGTCTAACTTTAAGTGAATCGTCTGTAGGGACTACTATTTGGTTTTCTGTGGTTAGTTTTAATAATCGGGATGATGGTTTAAATTAGTTTATTGTTTATTTTGTCAGGTATTCAAGAGCCACACGTCGTTGTATCTTCACAAGCAAGTGGTACACAAGAAAGACTGCGCCGAACATCTGTGCGATCACTGCGGGAAACCCTTTCCGGTGAGATACACCTTTAGGGCGTACGCTTGATCGCGCGACGTGTACGAATTACACGCATTATGTCAGATACGCAAAATGTCAGACACGCAGGTTGCCAGGTTAGCGAAATTTTACGCAAAATGTTATATACGATAATTATGAATTAGTATGTACCTACACTAAGGTGGACGATACTTATTAGTTCCTGTAGTACCACAGACGTGGGATGTTTTCCCGTATACAAATCAGTTACTTATTATAAATACAATATTTACAAAAAGAAGAAAAATTTTGGAGATATTATTCATTGGTAAATGCTATTATTTCAAACCTTTTATTAAAGTCTAAACACATTTGACTTAAAAGAAGACTGAGATATATTAAATGTAACAGAATTATGTATTGATACTTACTCGATCTCACTCTTTCACAGAATCGCGCGAAACTTCGCAGCCACATAGTCGCCCTCCACACTTCGGAAGCCCCTTACGCCTGCTCTGTGTGTAACGCGCGTTTTAGCTGGCACTCCTGCCTGTCGCGACACGTGAGAAGAGTTCACCGGGGTAACACCGACAAGGCTTAGGGAGGGGTTAAATTGGACAGGGCGTGAATTGGGTTAAGACTTCGGTGGCTAATGAGAGACAAATCTTAGCGTGGGGTGATGTGAGATAGATAGGCCGAAGATAAGAGTTGAGTTGACGTCCCTGTCTAAGGGCAGAGGTCAAATTGAGAGTGATAGGTGCGTAATCGATAAGGCATTGAGGGGTGAAAAGGGACAAGGGCGTAGATTTGGGTCAAGACTGAAGAAAGAAGTAGCGGGGGAGTAAAGTAGGACAAGCTTAGCATGGGATAATATGAGACAAGGCAATAGAGGTCAAATGTAAGTGATAGGTGCGGATACATTGAGGTAACAGACAAGACATTGAGGGGTAATATTGGATAGTTACAAGAGTCCGTAACCAAGGTTCGAAAATTGCTGGCGCAGAGTACTTTAGACGAGGTATTACAGATGAAGCTTAGAGGTCAAGTGGGACAAAAGAGGGGGTAATAGAGGACAAGTGGAGGGGTAAATTGGAACGAGTAGTCGATGGGGGTCGAATGGGTCAAGCCTGGAAACAGTAGGGTAAAGATGCTAGGCCTCCTGATACGACACGACAACTTTAAAACATCATTGAAGGGAAGGTAAATAGAAGGAGAAATAGAGGACGACCAAGAACAGACATGGACCAAATGAAGGAAGAGAAAGATAGATGCAGTGTCGTATGAGTATGAGGAGGTCAAACAGAAGATGGAGAATAGAATGGAATGGCGTTAGTGATGAAAAAGAATCAGTCTTTTAACGCTTTTAATAAATACTCGTGTTATTTTTGACGCCTCAGTCTTTTAGACCCCAACCTTGAGTCGTGACTAGTCTTTAGATTCGAAGTCTTTTGATGTAAAAAACTGAGTCACCAGTCTAATCCTAAAAACATAATCAGTAAAATATATTTTGATACGAATGGAAATAAAAGTTGTTGTGTGAAAATCGATTGTTTTATTTTATGTTACATTATTTATTACTTACCTACCTACCATTACATATTGCACAATGTACAAAATATACATTTAGAATATAAGCAGCTATTTAAGGAAATCGGAATAAAAGTAAATGTAAATGCAATTAGTTTTCTGACCTGCAGTTTAACAAGCAGTAGGTACTTTTTTCCTGAGAGATAAGATATTTATATTATTAAACATCTTTCACCTCTTAAATGAAAATTGGTAAAATTATTTGATGGTCTTTGTAGGAATAAAAATACACCTGTTTATATAGTACTCATGAAATTAAAATTCAACTTGTCAAAGTGACTGGTCACGTGACTGAAGTTGACGTGAAAAGTTGAATTTAATTTTGAGATTTCAACCTATTATATGTTCCTTAGGGAAAGTTGTACAGTTTTATGAGTACTAATACTAGTTAAATTTCCGAGTAAACAAACTGTCAGATCTTTAGCTTATTTAGTTTGGGTATTATTTCCAATGTTGATGGCGTTATTTTTGACATCAATCTCCAAGTTTTTATACAAAACAATCTCTTTTTCTATTTCATTCTTGTCTGTTACGTTCTTAACGAAGATGTGGTCTTCTTCTGAACTCTTTAGAATCTTTTCTAAACTGTCGTTTGGATTTTTAGGAACATCTTCCCGTTCGCTGCCCGAAAAATCATTTGTATTCAATTCTGGCTTGCTGGCGTTCTCTGCTGATGCGAACTCTGCGACTGTAATATTCTCGAACGTTCTTTTCCTTAACAAAAACTCCGGGTCAACCGATCTGTTTTTAAAAGCTTCTATGACATAATCAGACACTTTACTTATTTCCCCCAAAACCATACTTTTCATTGTGAAATTAAGCGTTTTATATTTGTCAAAAACTATATAACTAATAGTTTTGTCTATAGCGCTTTCTAGTTTCTTTTGCGTTTTCGGAAATTTGGCGAATTTATCGGAATATTTTTTCAACTCTTTACTATCCCCTTCATCGAACGCGGCGTTCAAATTCTTAACTAAATTAACGAAAACGTTGTCGTAAGTTTCATCTCTGTACATGGCTTGCAAACCTTTTCTTAACACTTTAGGTTTCGTATCGGCCCATACTTTCAAACTGTTCTTTATAAATGCCTTGACGCGCGGATCAATTATGATCTTGTGAAACGTGGTGCCGCTAGGATAGTAATCTTCGACAACTGTTTGTAGCGCCACAGCGAATCTTTTTATGTTTTCATCGCTGTATTCGATAATATGTTTACCCAAATCGTATAAGAAATTCGATAGTGTGTAGTAACCTTGAGCTTCGAATGTCCTGAAAAGGGATTTGCTGGATACGGCGTGTTGCAAAGTGTCTAAGAAGCTCCGTAAGGTTTTTATCATGGACACATCGGAGTTGGAATCCTTTGGGTCAAATACGAAGGCGGTTTCGAGAGACAAATTGACGTGTTTTGTGTTCATTAGATCCATTAACTCTACTTTCCCGCTCATATCTTTCGCATTTATTGCTGAATGAAATAAATATTTGTAATTAATTAACTTATATCACTACATGTACATAGTATAAAACAAAGTCGCTTTCTCTGTCCCTATGTCCCTATCTATGTCCCTTTGTATGCTTAAATCTTTAAAACTACGCAACGGATTTTGATGCGGTTTCTTTTAATAGATAGAGTGATTCAAGAGGAAGGTTTATATGTATAATACATGCATAATATACTTAAGGATAACCCACAATAACCATTTTCCCGTGCGGAGCCGGGGCGAGTCGTTAGTTTTCTATAGTAATACTTATTTTGTATACAAAATTAACGCCTGACAAAAAAAAAAGATTTCTTAAATGTATCTGGCATCGGTTTTTATAAAAGTAGTAACATTAAATAACTGCATTATGGCGAGATTTTTTTTTCTGGTCTGGCTTTATTTAGTATTGTTTTATACAATTATATTTCACAATAGAGTGTCTGTGGCATAGTGGTTAGTACAGTTGTCTTCCATTGGAGAGACGGAGATTCGGGCGTCGGTCGTCGTATTTTCAAATTCATTGTACGTTTATTCGACGCTCTTACGGTGAAGGAAAACATCGTGAGGAAACCTGCACACATCTGCGAAGGAATTCAAGGGTTGTGTGTGAAGTAGTCCAACCCGCACTAGGCCAGCGAGCTTGACTACGCGCGCCGTAATTACCTTCATCCAGGTTAGGCCCCTTGGTGGGGACATAATAATATATACTTTATTGCACACATAAAAAACAACATCAGTCAGAATTTTCACAACAAAGGCGAGCTTATCTCTACGCAGAGATCTCTTCCAGCCAACCTATACACTAGTTAGAGAAAATTGATAAATAAATAATTTTGAGATAGACAAGAAAGTGCACTAAAAAGGGGTTTAAGAAAAAATAAAATAAAAAATATTTAAAAACTACAAATTATACCAAGCTACATGAAATAAAATGCATAGTATTATAATTATTATATAACAATAATAATATAAACTACATATATAAAATATAAATATATATATATACATCTATATTAATAATTTCGTCAAGGGGTACGGTAGACTCGATCGAAACTTTATATGAATAACAAAACATAAAAAAATATTGATTTCGAGTCGACAACATATATCCGCAAAATTCGGATTATGGAGAATTTCGTTAAATTCTAATAACACTGACAAACAAATCGCAGTCGCCATGATATACAAACCGCAGTCGCCATGGAAACATTGAGTGAATCATAACCAAGGATGTTGTACGTATAGTACCTAGTAGGTACTTATAAAATCCTTGATCATAACAAAACTAAATACTTTTCTTCGGTCGTTGACGTTTCGCGAAAATATTGTTTTTGACACTTTTTTATGACATACTCTTTACTACTGACAGAAGCCATAATTATAATATTGAATTGAATTCAGCAGTGATTTTATTTCTATAGAAGAAGAGCAAGAAAACATTTCAAATGGCTGGCAGACGTAAATATTCAAGCAGGTTTTGTACAGAATATCAACTAACCCTACTATGTACCTATATTTAGCACTTTCAAATAACACCATTCAAGTATCAGTACTTTCAGTTGGTTGTATGATTTATGAATGTGTTTATCTGATTCTAGAAATAACAGATGTAGAAGCAATATAATGACGTCCTTACAAACAATGTTCAATGAATCTAATCCTTTTGTCAAAATATAAAAGCTAACAATTAAAAGCAGCCTAAGAAAATCAACCCAAATACCAATTTGGTATCAATGCAGTTTTATTACATACTTAGATCTCTTGATTTGCGTGGGTGTAACACTGCATCATATAATGAGTTAGCGGTCATCTTTGTAGGAGAAAACGGCGAACCTCCATTAATGCTGAGATTATATATCAACCTATTCTATACTCAAATCAACCAGCCCCAGTAAATTCGTAATTTAGCCAAGGCTAAAGGGTAAGGAAAGCCTTTACTTTTTCCTAATGGAGAACTTGGAGGGTATGAAAATCTTCAACACAGAGAAGAGAGTCGAACTGCTCGAAGCCATCATGTTACAATTTTATCAGTACCTAATTACCTATAGACTTGCTATTCGTCAAAATTGACCTATGTTAGGATTGAATCTCAAAGATTATTGTTTCTTCGAATGAATCAAAACAGCTCAGAGCTGACAATTATAACAATTTAATGGATAGCCTGTACAATAATGATAGAGAAACGGATAATAAAATGATAATATTGCCATTAACTTATGTGGAAAGTCCCCAGCATATGATGCAAAATTATCTATATCTATATAGAATTCCATGGCAATTGTATGCAAGTATGGTAAACCAGACTTATTTATAACATTTACGTGCAATCCGAATTGGCAGGAAATGTTATATAATTTCCAAGGCATTAAAAAAGAACATAGACCCGATTTAATTGCCAGATTTTTAAACTTAGATGACATTACAAGAAAACATATTTTTGGAATACCGAGTGCGTGGTTTACATATTTTTAGAATATGTAGTGCGTAGTTTTACACCATTATCTACTCGCCAAAGTAGAGAAAGACACTGAGTGCTTAAAACAAAGAGGTTTACAGAGAATAAACCTTAAAAGTTTAATGTTTTATTAATTTATGTTAGTTTATTTTGAATGTTGATTTAAAATAAACATTATCTGTGGAAAAACTATTGCAGTTTTTATTTACTAAACACAATGAACGAAGCTATACGAATCTATGCCTTGCTTACCTTTAATATTCCTTGAGAAGCGATGACTACAGAAATATCTAATCTACCTACATTTTGTACCAAGATGTGTAATTATGAGTCACATTTCACCCGAGCGAAGCCGGGTTTTTATCTAGTATATAAATATATTAGTTGCTAAAGACCTAGATAATGGGAAGTAGCGTTCACATCTGTGTAACTAACAACTGCATTCCCCAATCCGGCTGCCAAGCGTGGGGTTTCTGACCTTTGACCAAGGGAGAGGCTAAACACCGTGAAATTTAACTGGTTGTTTATATACTGGTAGTTAGTACTCATGAAACTGAACAACTCCCTAAGGAACATAGGTTGAAACTCAAAAATAAAATTCAACTTGTCATACAAAGTGGCCAGTCACGTGACTGAAGTTAACATGATAAGTCGAATATAATTTTTGAAATTTCTTTCTACCTATATTCCTTAAGGGGCTCCCCTATGCTAAGTGGCGCCGCCGTCTGTTAAAAAATAATAACTCGCGAAGTATACATTTTTTATAAAATCCGGTAGGTCATTTTCAAGTTGGCGTGCTATAGTATATAAAGCGGCCATAAACTGTATTTATTATAGTCCGCTGTAGTTACAGATAGAAAATTTGCTAAAAACGGCCACTTTTGGCAAATTTTCTATCTGTAACTTCATCGAACTCAAACTAACAGAGTTGATGGCTTCTATATATCCTAAAACAGCAAATCTTTAAAATGACCTACCGGATTTTTGAAAAACTGTTTACTCATAGAGTAATTATTTTTTAACGGATGGCGGCGCCACTTAGCATAGGGGAGCCCCTTAGGGAAAGTTGTTCAGTTTCATCAGTAGGTACTATCACTATGTTGCGTGTAAACAACCAGTTAAATTTCACGGTGTATTAGTCCCAGTATGTGGTTTACAGTCTTATATTTATCAACTAGCGACCCGCCTCGGCTCCGCACGGGAAAATGGTTATTGTGGGTTATCCTTAAGCATATTATGCATGTATTATACATATAAACCTTCCTCTTGAATCCCTCTATCTATTTAAAAAAACCGCATCAAAATCCGTTGCGTAGTTTTAAAGATTTAAGCGTACAAAGGGAGGGACATAGGGACAGAAAAAGCGACTTTGTTTTATACTATGTAGTGATAGTGATAAATAAATATCACACAAATAACTTAACTAAATGTACAATAAATAAATTTACCTACGATGAATAGCGAAATTATAAATATTCGATTCATATTTTACACAAATTCACATGCTACAATTTGATTCGATTTAACAAATACATAAAAAATACTATTTTATATTATACCTGTATATTTTCTTATTTTTATTACGATTATAAAATACATGGTGTAAATGACGGTTGAGCAAATATTGAAAGGACATACATAGTCGATGGATTTGAGCAAATTTCCTAAAGAATATTTTCTTTGAGACGAAACAATTATTTAACATTTTTAATTCCCAATCTCTCATTAAATATTTTTTTTTCAATTTGGGAAGTAATTCTTTTGGAAAAGTTTAACGAAAAAATAATTTGTTTCCCTGTCTCCCACCCAAAATAGTTATTTCGATAAAACTTATGTATAAAAAAAAATGTTTGTTCTCTGACGAAATTCCTATGGAAAAGTTGATTAGATCCATTGATTGACGAAGATTTTTAGTAGCTATTTGTTAAGCCTTCACTTACAACTCTGTAAATTTGAGAACAGATTCTTGTTTTTTTACGCTGTAAGTTTCCCATGAAAATAAATAAAATAAATAAATACAGAGATAAAGCCTGAACAAGGAAATAAAAAACCTGCTCTGGGGGCGCCACGTGTATATTTTTACGACTATGGCAACGATTTCCCTTATAAAATTAGTTCCATTGAAATTCCGCAATATGGCGAGGTTTCTTATTTCTCTGGTCGGGTTTTAGTTATTTATTTTCAGTGTGCGTACGAAAAATTTTATACAAATTAAATTTTACTTTTTAAAAACAATAAATCGTTCATGTTTTATCTGGTCCGTTATAAATCAGTGACCGCACCATACAATCATAGGAAACTTCTGTCTGTGTTGAAATACACTGGTGGCTTGGCCTTCGCTTCAGTGGGGGGCAAGGGAGGCTCCTTAAGGGGTTTAGGGAGCGGGTAGTATCGCTTCGGCTTCTTGTTGAGATGAACCTGTGGATTCAAGCAGAAACTTCCATTAGATAACCTAATGCTTGCTTGCTTATCAGTTACCAAGTGGCCACCGACGATTTGCCCATAAAATGGTTGAATAGTGTAACAGACTCCCCACACTGGCGTATTTAGAGCGTCTTACCAGCGTCGTCGTCGCGTCGTCAGCGCTGCGTTTTTTTGGAACACCTTTTTTTTGCGAACTCATCTTTTCTTTTGTTTCACTAGCTTTACTGCCTATCTATTCTATGCGCGACGGCCAGCGCTGGCGTCGCGAGAAAGACGCCAGTGTAGGGGGTCTGTAATATATGTCGGAGAAAATAAATCGGAAAAAAACAAAAAAATTACGAAGATTAGCTTTTTTACTTTTGGCTATTGGCAACACCGATATCGATTGATAAACTAACCAGAGTTTGACGTTTCGAGTGAATAATTTTAAAAGACTAAGCTGTAGGCTGTCCTTGTTTTATTTCATTTCTTTAGAAAGAATTATAAAAACACTTCATTCATTTAGTCTACTGCTTCCCAGAGTCAGTAGTTCGTTCGTTGGGACGTTCATTCATTCGTTCGTTCAGCGACCGACTGCGATTGTTGTTGAAATCAGAAATCAGAAAATATTTATTTGTTTTTGTTTGTTTTTGTTTCACACTGATGCTTTAGAAATATATTGAGATTGACGAGGATACCAAAATCCAACTCTATTACAGAATATCAAATAAATAGTAGTCCATGCTATCCTCTAAATATATACCTGTCTGTTGTGCTTGTAGAGGTTGGATTGTTGCGAGAAGGTGGTGGGGCAGATCTCGCAGATAAAGGGACGCTCACCCGTGTGCGTTCGGATGTGAGACTCCAGCTGGACTTTCGTCTGTAATGTACAATACGATACAATACATTTTTATTTGGCATAATTTGCCATACTACAATGTATACTATAACATTAAATTAAATTTAAAACCCCCGCCATAAAACCGTTACTTGATCCTTTCACTGAGCAAGTAATCACTGGATCTTTTCAACAACTAGAAAAGAGCTGATAATCTTCAAATAGCTGAAGATACTTTTTTGGATCACACAACTTCTATGATATCTTTAGGCATTTGAAGATTATCAGCTCTTTTCTAGTTGTTGAATGGATCTAAGTAATGGTTTTGTGGTGGGAGTTATTAGGTATGTTGACTGTATTCAAAATAAATTATCTTATTCTAGGAAATAACACAACTGAAATTACTCTAGTATAACTTAGGGGCGAGTTTTGCCAATTTTATGATTAGTTATTGTAAATCAAAATAAAAATCGTACAAAAACGTCAATAAAAGCTTGTGACGTCATAAACTAATATTCCCTTTAATTTTTCACATAAAAAAATGTTTCTGACATTTCATAAAAATAAGCTCTTTTGACTAACCATTCAATTTAGAAATAAAATTACTTGGTATATTGAAAGTTGAAAAAAAAAACGAGTCTTTTGCCTTGCAGTGGGACACGACTAACTAGATAAAACAAAATAAATAGGTCTTACCGGGAAGCCCTTCCCGCAGTAATGGCACACCTTGTTGTTGGGTCTCCCCTTGTGCACATTCCGAATGTGCTGGTCCAAACCCACGCGGTTCTTCGACGGCTAATACAAACAAACAACATAATATGTACAAGATTGTTTACTTTTTTGGCTACCTTTTATCGCGAAAATATGCGAAGCCGCGGCGGAAAGCTATTACGTGATAAGGTCTCGTATTTACCTTGTTGCAGATGTGGCACTGGTAAGTCTTGTGCAAATGTTTCTCTTCAATGTGGTCGCGAAGTTTGGTCTTGTCCGCGAACCGACGGTTGCAGTGGTCACATATAAACCTGATCGCAAAAAGAAATAAAAAATAAGTAACTATATCAATTACAAAATGAAAGGGGGGTTTTACGCGGGAATCGAGAGGAAATGGCGGGTTCATTGTTTCGTCCTTTTTAAAATTAGTTTTCATGGTAATTGTGGTGTTAATATGGTAAAATGAGTGCGATAATGTGCCGTTAAAGAAGAACTATTCAATGAATGTGAGAAATAATGAGTGGTTAGCTGTTTCAGGTTTGATACCCCGCGTTAAACTTCAGTATCATTGGAATGTAAGAACCACTGCATTTGAATGATCCCGTAACAAGAAATGAAACTACTGAAGACGTTTAACATGGATGCAAGAAATGACTAAAGACGACGAAATGAAACTGAAGTTTAATGTCTTCATCTTCAGTCATTGGATAATGCAAGAAACTACTAAAGACTAGGCTGTATGGGCTTAGATCTCTTTGCCTTTCCCATAAGGGAGAAACAAACTAAAAAAAAACAAAATGAAATTCATAAAAATATATGAAATAATTAACCCCCGACGAAACGAGGAGTGTTATAAGATTGACGTTGGCCTTGGCCTAGTCTAGATCTCTACAGATTCCCTAATCTAGCCACTAGTATTAAGCCTCACTTACCTCGAGGCAACAATGTACAGCAGGTGCTGCATGCCACATCATTGTGTCAGAAAATATAAACCGCAACCTATTTTCTAATCGTTTATTTTCTTTAACAACAAACTTCACATACAATTAGTTTTCTGTAGTAAGCGCAAACTGCATGTATCAGAGAATACAACTCCTTTTCTACACCTATTGAGGATATTTTCTGATCAAAGTAAGCGCTGCGTTTTTTTGGAACGCAACTTTCTTTTGTTTCATGTTTTTTTCACTCCTTTTCCTGCCTATGATTGTATGCGCGACGGCCAGTGTAGGAGGTGCGCAAATGAGACATAACTAGCATCAATGTCGTTAAGATGGTGCCTCACCTGAGCTGTTTCCTGGTGACGTGTTTGAGGCTGTTCTTGAGGTGTCGCTGGTACGAGCTGACGGATTGGAACGCGATGTCGCACTCCGCGCAGACCGCGGCCGGCGGGCCCTCTGCATCCTATAGTATAGAATTTGGCTAATGACAGTAGACAATGAAAAAACGCGGCAAATTTGAAAAAAAAAAACATCGTGGCAACCCCGATTCTATGGATTTACCCACAGAACATTTAAAACTCACACATAGCTATAAAAATCTACATCAGTGTGCGTGCATGCGTATGATTCGTTTCCATTTGAAATCGCGTGATTGAGCGGCGCTATGATTGGCTAGATTTGAAATTGCAAATATGTGCGTAAACTTCATCTTTATTGAAGTACAGATGTAGTGGAGGTGAAAGGTGGGGTGGAATCGGCGACACCGGATTTCATACGGACGGCGCATTATCGCCATTCTAACCTCTTTTAAATGTTCTGTGGATTTACCCAGAGAGATGGGAGCCGCTTTCGCTTCCCATCTCTCTGGATTTACCTAATTTGATACTTTTTTTCTATGTAACTTTGTTGCCAGTACCATGGTCTAAGAAAACAAGGTCTAACACTCCGACCACGTGACTGACACAAGCCTACGTCATTTTGCCTGTTCATCCTTGTCGAATGCGTGTAATAGACAAGGATGAACAGCGCAAAATGACGTAGGCTTGTGTCAGTCACGTGGTCTAATTGTAAGACCTTGTTTTCTTGGACCATGTATTGGAAGAAGTAGGTATAGTGTGTGGGTGTGGGTATGGGTATGGGTACCTTGGAGGCGTGTTTGTCGAGATGCCTCTTGAGGCTGGTCTTCCACCGGAAGGTCTTCCCGCACTCCGTGCACAGGAAGTCGCTATGGAGCTCGTGCACCGTCCTTCGACAAACAACAACGCATATAATATACCTTAACTAGCGACCCGCCCCGGCTCCGCACGGGAAAATGGTTATTGTGGGTTATCCTTAAGTATATTATGCATCTTTCGCGTCTATGTTTGTTATGCGTCTTTGGGCTGAAATGATGATGATGATATTATGCATGTATTATACATATAAACCTTCCTCTTGAATCACTCTATCTATTATAAAAAACCGCATCAAAATCCGTTGCGTAGTTTTAAAGATTTAAGCATACATAGGGATATAGGGACAGAGAAAGCGACTTTGTTTTATACTATGTAGCACGGATGACAGAAGGGAGAGGATATGGCAATATGAATTACTCCGCGCCCTCGCTCCAGAATGTACCTACACCGGTTAGTAGGAAACACGCGCGCGCGAGTGACGACGCTATTATTTATTCTGTGGTAATACGGACTCTCGCGCCGCGGTCTTAAGGTGCATTTTGTTTTAATACGAGCGCAACGACAAACGGTAGGCTATTATAGCCAGGGTCACGTTCGACGCGTTCAATGTAATTTGAACGTTAGTGGCGTGGTAGCTAGAATTAAACTCGCACGTTTGCAATCAGAGAGTGTACCTTCTTTACCTATTACACTTATTTATTCTGTGGCCGCGCTAAATGTAAAACCTGTTATAAATCAATGTGTTATACTCACTGGCGATGGCTGAGCAGCCCCGCGCGGTGTATAAAGGACTTGTCACACTGCGAGCACTGTAGCCGCGCCTTATGAGTGTTCTTGTGGTAGCGGTGCGTGTCTATAGAACTGAAACAAACTTCTTAATAACACCACAGAGTAACTAATATACTACGTAAAAAAAACACTGAAGCCTCAAAATAAAAGTAGGTATAGGCGACTTTAAAGCCCGACCAGAGAAATAAAAAACTTCGCCATATTGCAAAATTTCAATGGAACTAATTTTATAAGGGAAATTGTTGCCATTGTCGTAAAAATATACACGTGGCGCCCCCAGAGCAGGTTTCTTATTTCTTTGGTGAGGCTTTACATAACATTAATTTAAAAATTTTAATAACCCCCGACGCAAAATCGTTACTTGATCTTTTCAACAAAGAAAAGAGCTGATAATCTTCACATGGCTGAAGATATTTTTATGGTCCATAGCTAAGAACTGAGTGGCGTAGACTCCACCGACAAGAGCACGGCTCTTAAGTATGAAGAAGAAGAGATCTTACGGTGATTGTGACTTGCAAATAAAAAAAACTGGTTCAAAAATATTGGGCGGATATTGAGTGAACTAAATGAAATCGGACATTTGTCAACTTTTGGCGGGCAGAATTTCAAGATAAGCGGTCAAAAATTGACTCCGGTATTGCATTAGGTTGAAATCGGAATCGATATTGATTTCTAGAGTAGATAACTCAAGAAATTAAAGCTCTAGAAATCTCAAGAAATGAATATCTATCCCGATTTCAACCCAATGCAATACCAGAGTCAATTTTTGACCGCTTAGAAGAGTAGAGACTCTTCCCAGACCTGGATATCTTCCCGCAGAGGTTGCACTTGTATTCCCGCAGCTGTACGCGGTGCGCCGAGTAGTAGTGTTGCTCCATCGCCTTCACGTCTATAGTGCGCTTACTGCACATGCCACACTCATATCTGGAACAAACATTGATTGATGTGACCCTTTATATGTCTGCAATAATGTGTTACTAACTTACTTATACATTAACGATTAGAAAACCCCCGCCACAAAACCGTTAGAGGGGTATTTCACGGTAGTCAAAGACAGAAGACGAAAAGGACGCAGTTATGCGCAAGAGTGAGCGCGGTGTATTTGTATCTCATTCTAATGCGTAACTGCATCCCTTTCGTCTTTTGTCTTCCGTGAAATACCTATATATCTATCTAGGCACCTGCCTTACTTGATCCTTTCAACAACTGATAAATGAGCTGAAGATTATCACTTCAAATGGCTGAAGATATTTTCTTGGTTCATAGCTAAGAACACTCTCGATTGTGACACCTTGCAAACAAAAAAAACTAGATCAAAATCGGAGCATCCGTTTAGGAGCTACGATGCCACAGACAGACAGACCACACGTCACTCTTATAACACACCTTTAAAAAAAAATAAAAAATACGAGGGAAGAGCGGAATTCTTCTGAACGCACGTACGTTTATTCGAAGCTCTTACGGTGAAGGAAAACATCGTGAGGAACTCTGCGAAGGTATATATTAGGCACAAAAAATATTGGAAATACAATAGGTAACCGGTACAACCATGCAAAATTTCATTTAAATCGGTCCAATGGTTCCAGAAATTAGCGTCTACTAACAGACAAACAGACAGACGGACATTTTTTTCAAAACTTGTATTTTTGTGTTCAGCTACACACTCTTGATCAGTTTTTTTGAAAACAAGTCAATGTACAAACACGCCGATTGTTCAGTTTTATTATAGGACATATTAATCATTATATAATTATAATTTATTTATTCACAGCCTTACATAAATAGAAGAAGATAGATAATACTAACCTCCTCATATGCCTCTTGTAGTGTGTAGTGAAAGAATCCATAGACGCTATGACAGTCTTGCATATCGGGCAAACGTAGTCACCCAGGTCCTAAAAATTACAATTACTTTCACCATACACGGATTTTAAAGATAATCTTAACCCTTGCAAAAAGAAACAGAAGTCAAAAACGAGATGGCAAATGGCGGCCTTGGCATAGAATCTTCTTGTTTAGCTTGTGGGTTTCGAGGTTAACCTACCTCACAAACCCTGGTGTCAGAATCATTGAGTCGCCTATGGCTTCTGACATGGCTCCTATAACGACTACATCCGTAGATAGTAACCGGGACCAACGGCTTTACATGCCTTCCGAAGCACGGAATCATCTTCCTTTTCATTATCTTTAAAATTCATCCTGCAATGTCCTAACCAAACTGGGGAAAGTATCACAAAGTGATATTTGTTCGACGAATCCCCACCGGGATTCGAACCCGGAACCTCCGTAACGAATGTGGCATAGAATGGGATTAGCTTTCCCAAACAAACTTTTACATTCTCTCCATACACAGATACTGTCTGATTTAAAATTACAAAAAATGTGAAAAACGTAAATAAATTTAAATGTCTGTGTTACCAACTTACAGGAGAATGCTTCGTAGAATTATGGGCTTCAAAAGACTTCAGATAATTAAACCCGAGTAGGCAAGACTCGCATCTGTATGCCGCCGTCACGTAATTTTCTCTGGCAGATTCTTTCTCTCGCTCTAACAACATGTCTTCATACGACAACTCTATGCAGATTATGTTTTGTCCCTCTTTTGTTTTTGGTTCTGGAAACTTAAATAACAATAAATTAAAAAAAAAAAACCCCGGACACAAAACCGTTCCTTGATTCTTTCAACAACTAGAAAAGAGCTGATACTCTTCAAATGGCTGAAGATATTTTCTTGGATCATAGCTAAGAACACTCTCGATTGTGACACCTTGCAAACAAAAAAAATTTGATCAAAATCGACGCATCCGTTTAGAAGCTACGATGCCACAGACAGACACACACGTCAAACTTATAATACCCCTCTTTTTCGTCGGGGGTTAAACAGACACAAACGTCAAACTTATAACAACCCTCTTTTTCGTCAGGGTTTAAAAAATATATGATCATGATATGCCATAGTCTAGGCCACGTATTATACAGATTGCCTGTGACATAAGCAATAAATGTTCAAACAATTAAAAAAACAAATACCTTATGTTCAGTCTTCACTCTTTTCACAACTTTTTTAGTTTTCTTAAGTTTTTCCTTGTCGTTTTTTCTTCTCGTTTTCTTTGATTTCTTTGCAACACTAATACTTATTTCTCCATCTATAACAGTTGGGTTTTCAGCAGGCTCAGCTGATAGCTTTTTACGTTTCTTCTTATTTGTTTTACTGATAATACTATTTATATCATTTTCAATGTCTTCAGTACAACCTAAAGGCGATTTTAAGTTGTTCGTTTCATCTAAGAAATAAAATAAAAACTCAGTTATAATATATATTTTCTATATCCATACTAATATTATAAATGTAAAAGTTTGTTTATCCTTCTTTTAAACTGAAACTAAGCAACATATTTATTAGATTTTTTGCACAGAGTTAGAAGAAGGATGATGAGTGACAAAGGCTACTTTTTACCACGGGAAAATATCTCATTACCATCATCGCGAGTGTAGTACAAAAACAATTTATTTCCATATTACAATAATACAGTGAGCCTAGCATGTAGCACTGTGATAAGCGATTATCTCACATTTATTTGTCAAAAATTTGCGAGAAGACGTCTTTCGGCTGAGATGATGATGATTATGAGTGATTCTTACCTATATCACTAGACCAATAAGTGTCCTCCTCTTTGATTGAGACTTCTTGGAGGCTTGGCTTCTCTACTGGAACTTCCACCATGACAGGCTTAAATAGAGTTTCTGTGGTCGGCATAGTGTCAAGATCTGTAAGGGATAAGATGCACCATAATATAAAGTTAATTATTGATAAATTTTTAAGTTAAGCCAACTATTTTCTCAATAAAATAGAAGTACAATGGCTTAAAAAATATAAAGTTAAGCACAGGTATGTTCATATGTTGAACACTAATGTCAAAAAATTCATCTAAACAATTCAATTCAATTTATTTAGTTGCAATCATATGGTATTTTAAGGGGCCTACAGGTGCTAAGTGGCGCCCCCACCCTTTAAAAATAATAACTCGAAAAATAATCAATATTTTAACAATCTAGAATGGCAATGAACGATACGGTGTTCTATAGGATATATTTATAGAAGCCATTAACATTATTAAAAAATATATATTAAAAAATTGCGAAAAGTTAGGCACCTTAAGATCTAAATAATAAAATAGTTTCACATATGAGGCAACAATGTTTTTTATATTTTTTTCAGCATGTGCTTGCAAGTTTTTTGGGTATATACTAATGTAATATGGGTAGCCTAGTAAAATAGATACCTTTTTTTCATTTGTACATGTCTATTGTTGGGGTGTGGACTGCATTTCTTATTATTGTTGATGTGCAACAAAGTCTATTGTATTTTAATAGTTTTAAAGCTAGTTGTATTTATTCATTAGTATAAAGGAAAGGTTCAGCTTGTCTTTAACAGTAATCTTGAGAAAATGTTAAAATACTAACCAAAATGTTCAGGCCATTTAGGGTCTTCCTCTTTGTAGGTTGGCACCAAGAACTGCTCCTCTATCCTCGCTTGAGGGTCTGATGGTGGAAAAGAGACCGGGTCGAGGTGGTGTGCTCTGAATCGCGGGGTCCGAGTGATGTCAGTCAGAAGGCACTCATGGAGATTCTAAATTTAATACATATCGTGTTAGGAATACAAAATTTTGTAAAAGTACTTTCTAAGTGTGGAAAGTAAATGAAATCTCAATTTTTTGCATTCCATGTTACATAGTGGTTTCATAGAAGAGTCCAGTAGAACTAGGTATTAAGTACATGACTAGTCTGCCACTGGGTAAGAATATGCATAATATAACATGCAAAATTAGTTTGCCAAAACAGAACTTTATTGGGCTCAATTCCAGTGTGGCTGCTAACATCTCTTTTAAGTTGTTGGTCTCTTTCATTCTTAGGGAAATAGAAAAGGATGGGAGGTGAATGAATAAAATTTTTAATGAATGATATTTGAAATAAGCAGCGCAGCTGTCAAATTCAGCTTAATTTAAGTGGGATGTTTTCACATGCCTGCTAAACTAGTGCGAACTTTGCGTAAAATCAAGTTAGATGTCTCTAAATTTTTTTTTACAATTACCTGCCCCTTTTCGTTCTTAAGAATGTTATAGGGACATATGGTATTTAAATTTAAGTTAGAGTGTAATATGTAGAATCAGGCCCATTATCTCAGTAAAATAAAAAGCTGATAAACGATACATTTATTGGCCACATTTCAATTTAATAATGGAAAATTGAATATAAAACACACCTCATTGGTATATGTCTGTAATATCCTATAAGAATCCTTGACTTGCTCTTTGAAACATACAGCTTTTTTCAGCATCACCTTGCACTCCCAGCATAAACTTGGACATGTTTGGGGCATATTGTATAGCTGGAAAAAAAAAGTATAATTATTGAAAGTTATTAATTTCTATTAACTCCGTAAATAAATAATTCCCCACAGAGGACTCAAGTCTATGAATTAAATAGTAGAATTATATTACAACAAAATTGTGAGAATAAATACTTAGAAACCTTTTCCCTTGATGATTTAAACCAGGAGTTAAAGTTGAATAGTTCAAAAAGGAAAAAAAAACCTAATGAAATACAGTGGATCATACTTACAGGAACTTCATTTAATGTTTCCAAGTAAAACTGCTGCATTCTCTGATTGGTGATGTTGTATAACGTTCGGCCAACACAAAGGCAAGCCATACATAGCAATTTGTCAACGACTACCTCTTTAATTTCCATTTTATGTGGTAAATTTCACTTGCAGAATACCAATAAGTAAAGTAATGTTTTAAAGAAAATTAACACTGGTTAGGTATATTGGAAAGTTATCATATATCTTAATTTATCGTAGGACAACAGGTATTGCTTAAAATCAAAAGGAAATTTAGCAGAAAATTTCATATATACCGAGCTGAAAACTGGCAATAGAATAATTTAACTATATCTTATAAATAAGGGATATTCTAATTTGTTATAACATTATTTCGTTGCTTCTTTGATCACTTTTTATATAAAACTGTTTGCTTTGCCTATGCTGTGCTGAATTAGTAAATTATAATCAATTCAATCTTATCAACAAAACTAAATTTTTTTTTTTTAGTTTCTTTCTCCCTTATGGGAAAGGCAAAGGGATCTAAGCCCATACAGCCTAGTCTTTAGTAGTTTCTTGCATTATCCAAGTTTAATGTCTTCATCTTCAGTCATTATTTCTTCAGTTTCATTTCGTCGTCTTTAGTCATTTCTTGCATCTATGTTAAACTTTTTCAGTAGTTTCATTTCTTGTTACGGGATCATTGGAATGCAAGGGTGGTTCTTACATTCCAATGATACTGAAGTTTAACGCGGGGTATCAAACCAGAAACAGCTAACCACTCATTATTTCTCACTTTCATTGAATAGTTCTTCTTTAACGGCACATTATCGCACTAATTCCACCATATTAACACCACAATTACCATGAAAAACTATTTTTAAAAAGGACGAAACAATGAACCCGCCATTTCCTCTCGATTCCCGCGTAAAACTCCCCCAACAAAACTAAATCCACAAAAACAAACGGCCGCCATTGTCATTTGTCATCAAAATGTCATTTCATAAAAAAATCATAGTGATGTACGTTAAAAGTTGTGATTGAATGAATGTTTAATTGACCGTAAGCATAATTGATTGATTGATATTTATCTACGTAAAATCTCAAGAATATGCATTTTCGTTCGATTCCAAAAAATGCAATAAAAGCTGGTAAACAATTTTTTATTCAGCCAAAAATAAAAACCTAAAAAAAGAACCTCTTTAACTTTCCAATAACCGGTATAAACCGGTTTTGGTTTTTTGTTTATAGCAACACCGGGTAAAGCAGCCATTTTGTGGTGTCGTAGTCGCGTTGAATAATCTTCATTAATTTTCGTCTATTTTACATGGAAGTATTACTTTTTGTTGTGTTTTGAAAAGTTTTCCAAACAATTTCACTGATTAATTTTCGAAACTAATTAACTTTCGATTTAAATAAAATGGAGCAAGATGTGGATACTGCTTATAGAACTGTGTGTAGTACGTGCTTGAGCAGCGATAGGAATTTGTTTTCAATAAATGGAGCGGGACAGATTTACCAAGTTTTCCGTCTGCTTATGTATGATTTCGCGGGCGATCGAGTAAGTTTTACAATTAAAATTATCTCTCTGCTTGAATTGGAGCTATTAAAGTTTAACCTTGGGTACACTTACATTACGTAGGCCTATAAATTGGCATGCATTTATGTAAAGAGATCTTTTGCAAAGTATGTATAGTATGCCTATGACGGCCTCCTCGTAGTCTAGTTGGTAGTTCACCTACCTTCGAAGTTCAGGTTCGCGGGTTCGAACCCCGCCTAGGGCAAACAATCATGCATCATCATCATCTTCTTTTCAGCCGAAGAAAAAAACTTAATATTTATTATTTATTTATAACTTAATATTACTTACAAATTAGCTGTGACTATTTTGTCACCAAACGATTGTGTGTAAAATGTGTGAGTGATATTTACTGAGATAAAAAAAGTCCTAGTCTCACAATGTAGGTAATTTCTGCTGCATTAGCGCCTGAACTATTTCAAGCTTGCTGCATAAATGTAGAATTTTACAGTAGCCAGCACTTCACATGTGACTAGATACTCGCATTACTAAACTCTATTGCTACACAATAATAGCAATCTCGAAGTCAAAGTGTCCAGCCATATCAATTCTTAACATTTGCTGTTTTTCAGTTTGGTGACGTTCTGGATATGGAGCAGTACGTATGTTGGGAGTGTCTAGCCCTAATGCGACGGTTTGTACGGTTCAAGCAGCAAGCGCACAGTGCGCAAGAGCATCTGAGGGTGTTAGCGCTTAGTCAAGCTCAGGAGGTATACTGTCTTAACTAACATTTTTAGCTTCTATCCTCCCTCCCTGTTCCCTTTGTAGATGGAATGGGGATTGCAGTTGTTGTTGGTAATGCCATTGGCTTCCCATTCCTTAGACTATTTTTATAGAGATTATTAAAATATGCAACACACTAAGTACAATAGCCTCAACAAAAATATAGATCTTATCATCAACCCCATAAAGAAAAAATGTATACTGTATATACTTAATCAAAGACTTCTGTTTGTTAAAGTAAAATTAGTTTATTATTAATTGTTATTTTATAAATCAAGCCTGGCTTAAATCAAGGCTGTCTCTTTACTGAAATCTTTAGGAGAGAAGCTGAATTACAATTTGTACATATATTTTGTATCTTTTTATATTTTACTTCCTCAAGTGTATGTTTATGGATCCTCAGTCTAAACAGCAACCCTATGTTTCAGAGTTTCGATCACACTTACATATCCCAATCGCTCTCAAGCCTTGAGATGTCTTGCAAACTGGACTATGATAAGATCTACTTCGACTATGCAACGGTAGATCAACCCGAACAGTGGCCGCAGCAATATATAGCAATGACCAATGCCACTGATGTGAAGAGTGAACATTATGATGTGGTGGCGAGGGCCGGTGGTATCAATTTAGATATTGATGAGCATATGCTTGAAGGTAAAAATAGTTTTTATAATATTAAAGTTATGTGGTTTTAATTGCAAACCTACAGACTCCGGAAACCGCAGCCAAACCACTACCTACCTACCTACTTGACTATTACATACGCCGGAAAGCGGAGGCTAGGACGATAGCAAGAAAATTCGGTATTAACCGGGGTTTCGTGATATCCCTAGGGATTTCGTGAAATCCCTGATTTACATATTTTCCTGCGACATATACATCCTGTAACTCAAACTGCGTCCACTAATCTATGAAACTGGCTGAATATAAACTCGAATATCGGGTCCCGATGGTTCGTCTCCCTCTCTTGTGGATTCGAGCCTCTAGGCTCGGCTCAATCACTCGTGTATAAGAAAACGAATGAAAAATATGAATTTGTTTGTATGTTGAAGTAAATCCAGACCACAAAACCAATTTCTGAGATGTAACACAATCGTATCTGTTGAATCAAAAATTTCTTTTTCAGAAAATAATTAACATATCAATTTTGGGGTGCCACAGGGGAGTATATTTGGTCCAACTCTTCTTTTTATCTACATCAATGACCTGAAAAAAGAGTGATTACTATTTATTTAATTTTTCAGTCCCAGAGATAGTTCTCGAGAACCCCGTGACTGGTGTGATGTCTCACATAGTGGTGGGCACAGATGCGTTCGTCACACATACGGATGTGTTTACCCACGTCAAGGGAGAGGTGTCACAATATAACATCAAGTGAGTAGCAAAGGTTTTTAATCTGGCTCGGGAAGTGTGGTTGGGATAACGATACTATTGCCATCGTGAAAACTAGTTAGTAGGTCGAAAGTGCTATCGAAACCATCATCATGACCCTCGATAGTATCGATACCTACTATGGATACGTTATTGCTATTTTTTTGAATTATGTCGTTAAATGAGCCTTCTGTAGGGACTACCATTCGATATTCTACTATGTAGTGATACCACATCACTACATAGTATAAAACAAAGTCGCTTTCTCTGTCCCTATGTCCCTATGTATGCTTAAATCTTTAAAACTACGCAACGGATTTTGATGCGGTTTTTTTTTAATAGATAGAGTAATTCAAAAGGTAATACATGCATAATATACCATTTTCCTGTGCGGAGCCGGGGCGGGTCGCTAGTCACTAATAGAACAAACTTATTTTTTCTACAGGCCACCCACAGAAAAAGTGGAAGAGGAATCAAAGAAGATAAAGAAGGAGGAGATCAAAGCAGGATACATCACAGAGTACATGTCCGAAGCCGAAATGATGGCTTGCAGGTCAGTAAGGGACAAGTACACCGTCAAATTTAACTGGTTGTTTATCCGCAACATAGTAAAAGTACTCATGAAACTGAACAACTTTCCCCAAGGAAAAAGCTCAAAATTAAAATACAACTTTTCATATAAACTTCAGTCACGTCACCGGCCACTTTGTGGGACAAGTTAAATTCAATTTTGGGTTTCAACAACCTACGTCGTCGTGTTCAAATCGCCCTTGACAATAGAGTTTGGCAAATGAAAGTGACAATCGATGAGATTGGAAAACATTGTACTGGCAACAATGTTACATAGAAAAAAAAGTATCGAATTATGTAAATCCATAGAATCGGGGATGCCACGATGATATTTTTCAAATTTGCCGCGTTTTTTTATTATCCACTTTCAATAGCCAAACTATATAAAGGCCGGCTTGTACTAGTGACATCTATCGGTACATATTTACTTTATTTTTTAATTCCATTTGTCTTGAAATCACTTATTATAGGTACCTATTATGTTTTAGAGAGGAAGCGAAACAGAAAGTGCAATACGCGAGTTCTGTTTACAAATGCGAACTTTGCATCATCGGCTTTTACACACAGCAACAAGTCGAGGACCATTTTATATCGGACCACAGAGTTGTGAGTACTTAATCAAATCACAATACAATACAATTACAATCAACAACAAACACAACAATTACAATTAAAATTTGAATTATTGTGATCTTTGTAGAAACAATTTGAAGCCTGACCAGAAAAATAACAAACTTCGCCATATTGCGGAAATTTTCTGGAACTAAATTTGTAATAGCGATTTATGCCAGAATTCTGGCATAAATCCTGGTCAGGTTTTAACAACTTTCTTGCAGACAAGATAATTTAATTTTGTTTCTAATTGTATTTCTAGAAACCAGGTTACGTGGGTTGCAAAATCTGTTACGTATACGTTGAAGAATCGAAGTTACAGAATCACATAGATTCTCATTACTACCGGTACATATGCAAGATGTGTGGACATTGCGAATATAGGTAAGCACATTTCAGTTGACCGTTTTTCTATGGTTGCTGTTCCCCTTATATATTACCTTTCTCTACGGGTTGCTGCAATCACAATATTAAACTATTCGTTTTGAAATTTATCATACTAATATTATAAAGAGGAAAGATTTGAATTTGTGTGTGTGTGTGTATGTTTGTAATGAATAAACTCAAAAACTTCTGATCCAATATCAAAAATTCTTTCACCGTTAGAAAGCTACATTCACCCTGAGTACCTTTTACCGCGGGAAAATGCCTCATTCCCACGGGAAAAACTGTTAACGCGGGCGGAGCCGCGGCGGAAAGCTAGTACACAATAATGCAAGGACTTTTTTTTAATTTACCTGTGCTTTTGTCGATAACGTACGACGAATCAAGCACCGGACTTTGATGTAAGGATTCATATAGAGGCCTCTGTGGGTATACATTAACCTTGATTGCAGTGTCCGCCTCATCACGTTACACGTCAAGGGTCACATGAGCAAGCCGCTGCCGAGCACAGTCATCAAGATAGGAGACGCGCAGAACAAAGGGAAAATTGTGAGTGTGTTCAAATAATTTAAAAGTGGATTTTTTTTTGTGATCTGCTACACTTTTCCTGTTAATGTGTACGTACATCCAATAATTCGCGTCTATTGTACATGAAATATTAGGCGGCACAATACTATGGTCGCCAAATACCACCCGTATCGATCAAATTCGATATCGATTTCTGGTAAGGATTAAAAAATCAAAAAGGTAAACCATATTTAAGTGTAGTCGAGTTGGCTCATTTTTTATTAACGCTATCTATTGAAATATTCAATAACGTTTTATTAAGCTGTCAGAAAAAGACCCATTTGCGGGCCAAAATAGTAGTCCCTACAGAAGACTCACTTAGCGACTAACACCATACCTAAACTACGGAGTGAGACCCGCTAGCCGTGTTTTCCAGGCCCTACATTATTTAGCCGTGCATTATATTGCGCAACAGCTGACTGTCATCTGTTATTCAGCATTCGGTTGTTCGTTATTCAAAACAAAACAGGGAGTTTTACGCGGGAATCGAGAGGAAATGGCGGGTTCATTGTTTCGTCGTTTTTAAAATTAGTTTTTCATGGTAATTGTGGTGTTAATATGGTGGATTTAGTGCGATAATGTGCCGTTATAGAAGAACTATTCAATGAAAGTGAGAAATAATGAGTGGTTAGCTGTTTCTGGTTTGATACCCCGCGTTAAACTTCAGTATCATTGGAATGTAAGAACCACCCTTGCATTTCAATGATCACGTAATAAGAAATGAAACTACTGAAGACGTTTAACATGGATGCAAGACATGACTACAGACGACGAAATGAAACTGAAGAAATAATGACTAAAATGAAGACTTTAAACTTGGATAATGCAAGAAACTACTAAAGACTAGGCTGTATGGGCTTAGATCCCTTTGCCTTTCCCATAAGGGAGAAAGAAACTAAAAAAAAAATCAAAACAAAACAAACAGCTCAGCTCTAAAATACCCCAAATTCAAAACTGCAACGGTTCAATTATTTATATATCTTTCTCCCTGCTCATACACGCCCCGATGTCGCCAGATAAGGTAAATACAGATAAATACTTGCAGGGAATTGGTCGCGAAGGTTAGGTATTAACAGTTCTCCACGGCTTAAAACTTTCCCATCAGACTGAAGACTTAATTTTTTATTAAAATTTCGGTCAAGCCCGGTAATTTATTTGTGTCGCATAAGAGGAAAAATGTAATGCCGTGCTGCTTCAGAATTATTTGCAGTAGGTACAAGATTTGATAAACATTTAGTTTAGATGTAAGGCCACGGTAAGGTCCGACCAGAGAAATAAAAAACCTCACCATCACTATATTGCGGAATTTCAAATGAACAAATTTTATAAGGGAAATTGTCGCCTTAAACACAAAAATATTCATGTGGCAGAGCAGGTTTTTTATTTTTCTGGTCAGTGTCAGGTCACTGAATTTAAATGATGAGTATAAATTGATGAGTGAAAATGTATTTGACGTACAATTAAATAATATCTCCTTTCTACGTTGTATTGCTGTGTTTCGCGCCTCTCTACTGACACATTGAGTTCCCTATCTAACACCTCCCGGGGGGCGCATCAACCGATCATACCCATGGTCTAAGAAAACAAGGTCTAACAAGAAGACCACGTGACTGACACAAGCCTACGTCATTTTACGCTGTTCATCCTTGTCTATTACACACATTCGACAAGGATGAATTGGCAAAATGATGTAGAAATGACGTAGGGTCGTGTCAGTCACGTGGTCCACTTCTTGGACCATGATCATACCTAAACCGTGGAGTGACACGCCTGTTTGTAGTTACAGAGTCGTAAAAAGAAGGAAAAGCCAACCACGCCACCCAAACCAGGTGACCTGAGGAAGCTACTGTCTAAAACCACCATTGAGGGCTACCAGTGCTTAGAGTGTGATATGTTCTTTAAGTAAGTATGCAACGCACATATTTTAAACAATTTGTTAAAGTTAACCTAGTGCCAAAACCAGAAAAAAAAAACAATTTGTTGCAGCGGACATTCTGTATGATTTCATTAAGGCGCTCAATACCTAAAAACTGAGCTAGAAATAAAACATTTATATTATGGAAAGATCACTGTATTTTATGACCAAGATGAAGGCAAAAGGTGACAATGGTATTGCCATTATAGGATAAAATATTAATGTTGAAATGTTGCTTTATAATAAATCTCAACACAATTAGCAAATAAGTATGCTGTCAGTTTATATCAATTTATTGTGGGGAATACTGGGGAAGTGTCGTCATCA
Organism: Teleiodes luculella; assembly: GCA_948473455.1. Taxonomy (NCBI): domain Eukaryota; kingdom Metazoa; phylum Arthropoda; class Insecta; order Lepidoptera; family Gelechiidae; genus Teleiodes; species Teleiodes luculella. The sequence continues at coordinate 3,850,911 of OX419609.1, read as the reverse complement.
TTATAATTTCAGCATATAGAAGTTAAAGGTCTTGCCTAAAGACTTTCACAATGATCGGTCCTACTCTGCCTGAATCCAGAATTAGGACCCGCTTCCCTTTCCCCATTTTTAAAACCCTTTTCCCCTTCCCGTATTTCTTATTTTTTTTAATGTTAGAGCCATTCTCAAGTTATAGCGTGACCAAGAGACATAAGGGTTCATTTCTATATTGAAATAAAGATATATTTCATTTGATTTGATTTTAATTTATATAGCTTGGCCACGAAAATTAAAAACTTGTTTGTATTGTTTGATGATGATCCATTTGATGCAATTTAATGAAAATCTATGAGTATATAGAAAAAATATTCATCAAATCAAACACCTTTATCTCTCTGCTAAACTTTTATCAAATTATGAAATTTATTCCATTGAAATTCCGCAATAAGGCGAAGCTTTTTTTAGTTTTCTGTTCAATCTTTATAATATTGTTTTTGTTCAGGAATTCTCGAGCGCGCAAAAACCACGTGGCTCGTTTCCATAGAGAGGGGCTGCAGTGTGACCACTGCAAGAAGAGGTTCGTCAATAGGACCACGCTCGCCACGCACCTCAGGTGAGGATTATATTTGTAACTAGCTACCCGCCCCCGGCTCCGCACGGGAAAATGGTTATTGTGGGTTATCCTTAAGTATATTATGCATGTATTATACATATAAACCTTCCTCTTAAATCACTCTATCTATTAATAGAAACCGCATCAAAATCCGTTGCGTAGTTTTAAAGATTTAAGCATACATAGGGACATAGGGACAGAGAAAGCGACTTTGTTTTGTGAAGTGACTAGAAAAAAAGTCGGGTTTTTTTGTACCACCGATGACAATATGCACAATCTAATCTAATTTGTTAACAAATTGTTATGTATACAAGTCATATACTAAGAACAATGCAACAGGAACCGCGACCCAGCCATTGCTCGCTACGCCACTCACCACATCGCTCGCCACACCGCTCGCCACGCTGACAACCAGTTTTACCCCTCGCCTGATCCCCGCCTTTAGATGTTTCACATCAAAAAGTGACTGCTAACGTTAATTTACTTACAATGAGACTGAAAATTTACTATGCACTTAGTCAAATTGTTTAAACTAAATGTATGCAATTCATTTTATTGATAACTGGTCATTAAATTCCTATTGCACAAACCTACACACACACGCACACGCACACACACACACACACACACACACATACACACATTCCGGAGGCGCGGTTTCAAGCCCGGCGCGTACCAAAGTAATTCAAAGGTTGTGTGTTCGTCTGGGCCAGCGTGGTCGACTAAGGCCTATCCACCCTGCTTTTTAGAGTAGGTTCGATCCCCTCGGTAGGGTTTAACGGACGGCCTAGTAACTTTAATGTTTTTTTTTTCATGTTTATCTTCCGTTTCAGGCTACACGAAGGCCCGCTACCCCGCGAGGAGTGTCCAATCTGCCACAAGATGGTGCGCTCGATCCAGTTGAAATACCACGTGGCGCGACACGAGAACAAGTCGCGCCACGTGTGCCACGACTGCAACAAGGTGTTCTCGCACTTGGCCACGTACCACGCGCACCTCAAATACTCCAGGGCGCACGCCACTGACAATGTGTTCAAGTGAGACCACTCACACACTACATACACTCATGTACTTTAACAGTTTTAAGAAGGAACCCCATTATATTAAAAAAAAAAATATAGCCTATGTTACCCCGGGGATAGTTAGCTTCCCAAAAGTGAAATAATTATTAAGATTTAAAACGGGATATTTACTGTGGTAAAACCACAACAACAACAAACAAACGAACAAATACCACGGTAAATATCCCGTTTTAAATCTTAATAGTTATGAAATTAACCGTGAAAGTTTGAAAAAGTGTAGTGAAATAATTTTTTAAATCGCTTCAGTTTACTCAGAGCCTATTCGATGCAAACAAACAATAATCTTTCCTCTTTATAATATTACTATAGACAGTGAATACGATAGTGGAACAGTATCTGTAGAAATAACAATGAAATCAACATGCTTTACTTGTTTGTCTTCAGGTTTCCTTGTCCGATGTGCAACAAGGGCTATCCGACGAAAGAGCAAATGCAAGACCACTTCAACTATCAACATTTAGGGAAGACCACACACAAGTGCCCCGTCTGTGGGAAGGTAATGTTATATCATTCAATGTGGGATGTACTATCAGCAAAGTTCCCGCTAGCCCAGTTTGAAAATATTCTCCTTGCAAGCGACAATCTTCTCTAGCCCCGCCTTTTTGTTTGATTTACCAATAACCGATTTTTGAAGTATATTTCTGAAGAAATGAAGACTCAAAAAAGAATGTTTATAGTTGAGTATGTCAATATAACGTTTATTACGGAAAAAAAAACAGCAAGGCGGGGCCTAGCATACTTTGTCTCGAACCACTGCACACAATATTAACCCTTAAGGTGGGATAGCGGCAATTTTGCTGATAGTACATTGTACACTGTGAAATTAAACTGGTTGTTTATCCGCTACATAGTGGTACTCATGAAACTGAACAACTTTCCCTAAGGAACATAGGTTGAATTCTCAAAAACAATATTCAACTTTTCTTAAAAACTTCGGTCAAAACCGTGACCGGCCACTATGTGTGACAAGTTGAATTTTAATTTTGAGATTTCAACCTATGTTCCTTAGGGAGAGTTGTTAAGTTTCATGAAACTCACTCACTCATGAGCTGAGCATGATGATGACGCTATATAAGTGAAAAAAAATTGATTGTGTGAGCATGATAGAAGATGCAAATATATGTATGAAAGACGAACGTAATAACCAGTTATTTTCTAACGATAGTTAACAAACTTTTATATATATATTTCAGCCAATAGCATCCCGCGCCAACGTGGATAAGCACATGATGCGAGTCCACGGGGAGAAGAAGGAGAAACCGCGCAACCATCGCTGCCAGCAGTGCGGGAAGACATTCACTGTGAGTATTCACTGTTTTGAATTATATTACATACATACATACATACATACATAAACTCACGCCTCGTTCCCGGAGTCCACTTGCTACGATCCAAACATACTTCTTTCGCTTCATCTACACTCATTAATCTCCTCATACATGCTCGTCAGTTTAGAATACTCTTGACCCGACCTTTTGTCAGAACGTCCCCGATTTGGAATAATAATAATAATAATAAATATGTGGGACATCTCACACACGGCCATCTGACCCCAAACTAGGCAGAGCCTGTACTATGGGTGTCAGACAGCTGATATACATACATACATAAATCCAGACACAAGGCAAACACAAGTGCTCATCACACGAATGTTTGCCATGGGCGGGATTCGAACTCGCGACCTTGTGCTTCGTAGACAGACGTACTACCAACTAGGCTACGAGGCCGTTATTCTACCCACATACTATTTTGTATCGTAATAATAATCGAATTATACCTAATGCTACGGTCACATGCGTGCCGTGCAGCCCGGCGGGCTGCCTGGCGGGCTGCCTGGCGGGCTGCGCGGCATGCAGCCCGTCCCGGGCCGGCGGACGTTCAAGCTGTTCACACGCACGCCGTCGTGTCAGTCAGTGCCAGAATGGCGAGCAGCGAGGAGCGACATTCACGTTCACAGGCGCGTTCACGGGCTCGGGCGTACCGTTTACACGCTTGTGAATGTGAATGTGCACGTTGAATGTGGAGTTGAACGCGTGCGTGTGAACTAAGCATAATACTTAAGTATGCAAAACTGTACCTTAAATAAATAGTATTGTTCTCAATTGACGAAAGAGCTGGCTTCCCATAGCACAGGAATTCCTAGTTTGGGGGCCAGGAACACTGTATGTTACTATTTTGGAAAATAAAATTACTTTTTGTTTGTTTTGTTTGAGTATACTTACGAAAATGTGTATAAGTATAGAAAAAAAAGCTAAAATCGGACTCAGGGGATGCAAGAAGTCATAAAGAACAAATCCAGATTTTTTACAAATTTTTTCCTTCTCTTTTTGTCTGTTTGTAGGTACGGGCTTATCTCCGAAACTGTTGGACTGATTTAAATGCAATTTTTCATGGTGCGTCAACATCTTAGATACTTTTAATCCCGGAAAATTAAAAAGTTCCCCTGAATAATTAAAAATTACTACGAAAAAGTCGAAAAACAACGCGGAGCGTAGCCGCGGGCGGACAGCTAGTATTTATTAATTTCATTACCTCAATCCTACACGACAAGCAAACATTAATCTTATTACTAAACAAAAATCTTTTATATTATTTTCCAGGACAAGAAAGCCTTAACCCAACACGAGGTAATCCACTCTGGTGAGCGCCCTCTATCGTGCGACATATGCATGCAGACGTTCAAACAAAAAGCGTCTTTATACACGCACCGCAAGAGAGTGCACAAAGTGTTCCCGCCCAAACGAGTCGTAGAGTTCATGGACACTAAACCTGCAGCGTGACCATTGTGACACACGACTTTATAATAGTACCAACCCGTACAGAAAGGGCACTCACCGCCCCGCGCTAATAGTACCAACCCGTACAGAAAGGGCACTCATCGCCCCGCGCTAATAGTACCAACCCGTACAGAAAGGTCACTCACCGCCCCGCGCTAATAGTAAAGCCCGACCAAAGAAATAAGAAACCTCGCCATGTTGCGGAATTTCAATGGAACTAATTTTATAAGGGAAATTGTTGCCATAGTCATAAAAATATACACGTGGCGCCCCCGGAGCAGGTTTTTATTTCTTTGGTCAGGCTATTTGGTTTACTGTATGAAGAAATCCAATAAACAAATTCCAATACAAGACAGGTTTAATAAATATAATACCTATTGTGCTGCATGATATTTAAAGTTTTTTTTTTGTATACCAATAATTCAACCGCAGATGCCAATATTTTAAAATAGTGTTAAAAATCAAGCTGTAAATATCGGCTGCCATATTATTAGTAGTATTTTTTCCGCGTACAATTATTACATATACCTATTTATTATTATTAATCCCATGTTTTTAAACATTAATGAATACCATGTGAATTTTTAATTGTAAAACCCGACAATAAAAATAGAAAACCTCGCCATATAGTAGAAATTAAATTAAAATAATTTTTACTAGGGACATTGTCTTGCCAGAAACAAAAAAAAAAACAAGTGGCGCCCCTGGAGCAGGTTTTTTATTTTTCTTATTGATAATTTTAAGTTTTTATACCTATTATTTATTTTGTGGTGTCCAATATGGAGTCGTGCATAGAAGAAATCCACAAAAACTTTTTAAAGTCAGTACTGTCAGCAAAAGTAATACATAACCATTCGAAACTGACGAAGTCTCCTTTTTTGCTGATAGTAGTTTTTTTGTGAATCCTTATTAAGACGTGATTCAAGTGCAACTTATTATGTATAAAAAGTAGCTTGTAACAATTATTATTACTTATATTTTAAAAGTTATTAAGAATAAATATGAATTATATTACTTTGTTGTTTTATTGTATCACTAAATAATATGTGGGACATCTCACACACGGCCATCTAACCCCAAACTAGGCAGAGCCTGTACTTATCACTAAATAATATGTGGGACATCTCACACACGGCCATCTGACCCCAAACTAGGCAGAGCCTGTACTATGGGTGTCAGACAGACAGCGTTATTATTAAAAAAAAAATAGGCCGGAATGCGTTATTTTTCCATTGTAATAAAATAGCATTTAAATACGTAAATTGAAAAAATAGAATGTGTAGGGCTAGGGTCAAAAAGTAAAAAAAAATATATTTTATGAACACCTTTATTTCAGACCATACATACACATGTGTTACATAGAAAAAGCCTTAAGGTACTCCTTTGAAACTTCTGTAAAATTAAAAATATACAAAAAAGCTCAATATAAACTGACACAATGAGCAAGAGGTACAGTCATGAGCACGCTTAGTCGAACAATTCATACTTTGTATTGTAGGTAGCATTCTTACGTCCATTAGCTCCCTTTAGGACGGTGCAAAGACTAAAGTGTGCTCTTGACTGTACATGCGAGAGAGAAAATAAGCAATAGGTACCAATATTAAAGTCTTAAGATAAGCTTTATCAATTTTGGATTTTAATACAATACAAGAAAATTCGTTTATATTCTAAATTAGTTTGAAAATTTAAACTGCCAATATGTAAAAAAAAATATGAAATTTTAATGAAAAATCCATAAATTAGCTAAGAGTTTCAATATTATTTGTACTAAATTAATGATCAGGCGAATAATTCTAACTATAAAATGCTATTATGCTTATACTAGTTTTAACACGAAAAATTAAATATATTTATTTATATTTGTACACTTGAATCGGCTGCCTTAAGACAAATCTATCTAAGGCACACAATGATATTGCATAGTTATTTTAATTATTAAAGAGTTATACATAGAATAATAACAGATTTTCTTAAATAGCTAGTCAACACTACGTAAAATTAGCGCATAGCACAAACTATAATATAGGTTAAAAGAGAGAAAAAAAAAACATATCACACAATAATCTGATCCCAAACTAGGCTGTGCCTGTACTATGGGAATCAAACAACTAATTAAAATACCAAAATTTTATTATGAATAGATAATTATAGTCTGTCGAATAATGTGTTTACATGGGAGATTAATGGGAACTTTTGAAACTCGTTACTGGCAGCACTGTCATAAAGGAGATGTAAAAATTTGTATGGGAGGTGGTTTTTTATTATTTCAAAAATTGAACGGGTATTCTACGCATATAGGGTAAAAGGGTATATTATTACGATAATCAGGATCACTTGAAAAAAAATAAAGAAAGCTCCGTTTTTTTTATAAATTGATTCGAATATTGGTTGGTAGAAAAATAAACCTAAGATCTGGCAATACAATTATACCTCTGGCAATCCTTTCAAACCGATTTTTTGTTGCGTAGTTGCTGTGAATGCTTTTTAAGAAAGAGATAGCGCATAGTATAAAAATGATCTATTGTCTCTTTCTTAATTTTTATTAAGATTTAATCGATATTTTTACTTTTTTTCTGATTTTGGCGCTAGTGTTACTTTGCGCCAGTGTCAACTATCAAGTTTATTTTCAAGGTAGGGAAACTAAACGCTATTTTCGGTTAAAAAAAAAACGGTTATTTTTCTGACTGTCAGTTGAATACCTGTCAATCCTGTCATCTATCACGTTGACATTCCATTTTTTTTCTAGTTTACTTTCTCTAAAAATGAAACGAAAAGGCCTCAAGTTCTTCAATAATTATTTTCATTAATTACTGAAAAAAAAAAGACTACAAATAAAAATAACGTTATTTATACTTGGCTGTAAGATTTTAATACAAAAAGATAATATTAGAATAATAGCTCTTGGAAATTCATTGATCGTTCGTTTCATTATAACTTTTTAGCTTGAACAAGTTTGCAATTTTTACGAAAACGGAGCATCGATAAAATAATTTGATTAGTTATCCTGAAACCCACTTACATAAGCTTTCTAAGTAGGTATACTACTTATCCGTTCAATTTTTGGCCGAATAAAAAACCACTTTTTACGTCTCCTTTACAGTATAGTAAAGTAAATTAGTGCTACTGTAAATTAATGATAGTGCTGCAGTAACGAGTTTTAAAAGTTCCCAATAATCTCCCACGTAAACACATTTATTTGACAGACTATACTTACTTACTTGTAAAGAGTGTAATAATTAAATAATAATAATAATTAGCGCACAATATTTTAAGGGAGGAACCTACCCATGAAACTGAATAACTTTCCCCAAGGAAGATACCATCAAATCACAAAATTAAAACTCAACTTTTCATACAAACCTGTGTCTCATGATGACTACTTGTATGAAAAGTTGAATTTGAATTCTGAGATTTGCAGGTATGTTCCTTGGGGAAAGTTATTCAGTTTCATGGGTAGATTCTTCCCTAAAATTATTGCTAATTTTGTTACACCTTTTGAAGGAAATTGAATTGAGAAACAACATCAAGTTGATAGTGAATGAGCACTTGTTTCAAATATTTTGTACCCTAAGCGGGATTCGAATCCGCGACCCAATGAACGGAGCCGTCAAAAAACACCTCCATTTTGCTTACAGCAGGGCAAATAAGACAAATCTGTAAATTAAATACATACAAGAAAAAGAAAAGTAAAGCAACTGTAATTTAAATTGGTCTTTATAACTAAAGACTAAAGGTATCTTTTTGTACATCAAGTGCTCCCAAATAAGTATTTTAAACACTGAAACTTTCTGACACAAGGAATACAGTAAAAAATAATAGTCTACAATTAACACAAAAATAAGGACTTTTGCTAATGTAGAAATTCCTTTCAGGGGACTGTAGCTTGTACAGCAAACAGTGTAGTTTTTAGTGAGCAATAAATTAATATTTTGAGGAAATTTGAAAAAAAAAGTACACCATTTTTTTTCTTTGTCTCTCTTTTGACATTGGTTACCTGGTAGAAATTGCTACCTTAGCAATAAGGCCGCCTATTTGTACACTTGCGTCTTTCCCAAGCCATTTCGGCGTCGCGCCAGCGACGGTGGCGAACTCAACTTTCTTTTATTTCACTCGCTTTCCTGCCTATGACTGTATACGCGACGGCCACCGCACCGTCGACACTGGAAAGACGCGAGTGTGGGGGTGTCACTTAGCAATGTAGTTTGTATTTGTTGTCATTCCTGTAGGCCTACTATGTAAGTAGCGACAGGCTGTCAAACGCCACATATTGACAGAATTACTATGGCGCTTTTCGAGCCTGTCGCTACTTACATAGTAGGCCTACTGGTGTTTAATGAAGTATATTCTATTGAATAACATTTCAAACCGGAATGGGAACACTAGGTATTACATTAGTTTTGTTACTATTAGTATATTACAGAAATAGCTGCTTACAACACTTAAATATAATTTGTTACATTGTCTATAAAGATCTAATATTCAAAGTAAATGCAAAAATAAACGGAATTATAGTGACACACTAGCACCTAATAATACATGACAGTACTAAAACATTTTTGGTAAATAAATCCATTTATACTGAAAATACTTAGGGACTATTAGCACTACACCTTAGAGCAAGCTCTAAGCACTACACAATATTATGATACAATTTTATTTAATATTATATAGAATATCTTTTTTGAATGATCAAATGGTATGAGCATTACCTCCAGGGTAAATTTATTTATTTACTCATGCAACAAAACAGACCAATCAGAAGTAGAAGCGGTAACTGATATTTTAAAACCCTGTTGATAGTACCAATGTTTATACCTATATATTAATTTTCATTTTGCAAAATGGTTTAGTATAATTTTACAAATCTTATCTCCTTTAAAAATACTTAATATTGCTTTATCTTATTAATATCTTGTGCTGCTCTTTTAGCAGCATACTGTCTGAAACTGCAGTTACAATTTCACTTATCAGACAAAAATGTGGATAACAGCTTAGCAATTACTGAAAAGACATGTCAATGGTTTTGGTCAACATCCCCAAAGAAAATTTTATTGTAAACATAAAAAAAACAACATTTCCATGCAAAAAGTCATTTTTGATTCAACAGCTTCTATGGATTCGCCAAAAAGATTTTCTATGAGAAGTTGATCCGATCTATTGACTATGCATGTTCTTTTAGATTTTGCTTCACTGTATTTTGGAATTAGTAAACTATGCTAAAGTAAATTACAAACAATTCATATTTAAATTTGTACTACAATTTGTACAATTTTTAGCTAACCCTTCTAATTGAGCCAGTCGGTTTTGCAGATGCATTATTGTCGCGTCTTTTTGTTTCAACTGCATTTTCAGAGTTGTTATCGAATCTTCCAATGCACCGTATACAGCTTGTACTTCCGGCTGATAACTGAAGACTTGCGGTGGCTCATCCAGACAGAAAAACTCTCTCACTATTGGATGATTCGGCAACTTGTTCAATATTGCATTAACAAATATCTGCAACCCTCTTACCCGTTCTTCTAAAAATGCAGGTTCAAAATTATCCCTGAACCACCTTTTCCCTGGCAATGGCAGCATTATATTTGGTAGCTCTGTTTTGATTCGTGAATACAACCTGACGAAATCTGTGTAACGTCTGAACACTAACCAAGATTGGTCCCGTTTATCGTCTTCTACTTTTAACTTGTAAATCGTGAATCTTGCTCGTTCCTCCATAACCTCGTAACCTACTATAGGTATTTGAAGAGATTCAAATTTCTTTATCTCCTCACGGTGCAGGCTTAAATCTATGTTGCTTACACTATTTTGTACAGACCTCAAGTTACGGTTGAAATCTTTTGCTCGACTGCTTTCATTGATATTACCCATGCTTTTGTGGTGGCTTCTAGCCATGGGTTTTTTTGGTGCTTCTAATATTTCATTGTCCGATACAGCGGCATCATTGTACGGAGCTTTGTAATATCGGGTTAACTTTCCAATAGCACCATTAGTGGGTGTACCGTTTTCACTAGAACTAGATGATACCTCATTATTCATTACGTCTTTTCTTATATTTTCTGGCCCACTATTCTTTGAAACTGAGCTTTGTACTGTAGCCATTGTATATTTAGTGTTTTCCTAGCTGAAATTTAGAAAAAATTATGATTATAAACAAAATGTTTTTACATAAAAAAAAAGTTTTTTAACTTTGAAATCAACTTAATTTACATTATAATTTGCATTCAAATTGCTACAATCAGCAAGAGCGTTGAATGAATGTGTAATCAACTGAATAAACAATAGGACAATTTACTAGCTTCTTGTTATAACTAATAAAATAAAGAAATAGGGGACAAGAGAGCACTGAAAATAATAATATTTATTAATAGACCAGAGTCCATCTTGACAAGAAGGAAGTATTAAATTCTCCATAAAAGGTATACTACAAAAGCCTCTAACAATCTAATGCTGGACTTATGTCCGTTTTTAAATAATGACATTCTTATTAACTGATGCATAGAGCAACAGTATTATTTACTTACTTGACAAACAAAGTTTTGCGGACTCGTTTTAACTTATAGAACACGGCGTGTAATACTCGTCAATGAGCAACGTTTAATTATTTTGAACACTTATTGGATTATAATAGAACAACAACTAACAACTTGATAAAGCACCGAGTGCACTATAGTTTACCAAAGCTATAGAAACAACTACTGGAGCAGTTTAGCACCATAAATGTATGTTTTTGATTAATTGTAGAAGTTGTAAAGATGTTTAACATGCAAATTTTATAAATATTAAGAGTAAAAACGACAAAAATCAACAAACAAGAATGCACAACAATAGGTGATGCAAATGACATTGACATTTATTTATTTGACATTCGTTCGATTCGAATTCGACTTGCTTCCGAATTCCGAAGTGTGTTATAAGTAAGATCATTCTCACAATCTATAATAATCCTCATCTTTATTGAAATTAAGATACATTTTATCTAAAATCTTGAAATAAGAGAAGAAGCACTAATAAAATCGCTTTTAGTGTATCTCGGAAATCATTCATGATGTGTTGCTACTTTAAAAAAACTCTAATCGTTGAGTTTCTTCTGCTCGCCGACAGATGTCAGTGTCCATTTTTGTTGCTAATGAAGCTTTCTCTACTCGATGACAGATGTCGCTATTTTGTTTGCATGTATAGACAAAACTTAATTGCTTGTTTGGAAAAAAGTTTGCTACAATAATCATTATTATCTATTAGTGCTGGAGTGGAGCTGATGAATGCTGCTGACAATGCGATCTGGGTGGCAGAATATTGGGCCGAGAAAATATACTGACTTGCCATCGACACGAAAAGAAGAAGATTAGTGCTAGAAGAACTAAACATTGGACATAGGATAGGTACTTTTACTCCGGTACTTTTTAACCCGAAAAATTTCAATACTTACATAAAAATAATTTATAAAATACTTTACATAAGTTTGCATAATTAGCCAATAACACCATTTGGTGTATAGGACATGGATATATATAATATCTATAATTTATTATAACAAAACTGCAGACAGTACATTGAAAAAATATGCTAAAATCCAAGTGGGGGACGTAAGAAGTTATACTAATTAAACTTATAACTAATTAATAAAAATAAGGAAGAGCGATACCATGTACTATTAGCTATTAAGTATATTGAAAATAAATTTAGTATTTTTTTTATTTTTTAAAGTGAAATAGAACAAATCCAGTTTTTGTTTTGTTTCTCTGTCCGGGCTAATATTCGAAACTGCTGGATCGATTTAAATGTTTTGCATGGTAGTTCCAATCCCCGTTCAACATCTTAGATACTTTTACCATGGGAAAATATCTCATTCCTGCGGTTCGCCGTCCGGCGGACATAGTCATAAAATTATTCTTAATGCCTATTTTTAAGGTCAGATATTTAGGTTAGTAGATATGCGGATGTTATTTTAGTTTGACATTTCAACTTTTGAAAAAGCGGGCTCTTATTTTGAGAGGACATTAGCGAGATCTTGGTACAGACAAATCACCGGAGGGCCGGTTGCACTGCTTTTGGTTGAAGTCTACTAGCCGCTAGTTATAATCACAGTAACATCTTTGGTAGGTACCTACAGTACAATCAAGTCCGGTGAAGCTTGATTGGTCGTAGGTACTTTTTCGACACAAGCATAGGTCAATTAAAAAAAAAACTAAATACAGTACAATAGGCCTGTGTCAAGGGTCAAAATAATTACATTCTATTTAGTCCGTATTTTAGATTATAAAAAAATATTGGACACGTATTTTTTCTTTTTTCGATTAAACAAAAAATAACAAAGATATAGCCCATTAAAGTTACGTGTGACGTCACTTAGTGCTACCAAACGTAGCACGGTGTGACGTCACACGTTACTTTAATGGGCTATATCTTTGTAATTTTTGGTCCGATTTACAAATAAAAAAATACGTGTCTCTTATTTTTGAAAAATCTAAAAGACGGACTAATTACATTTTTTAAGGACACAGTACAATTAGGATTCTTGCCATGTGCGTGGTTCTCAGCTTAGAATGGGTAGGTACCTATGTTTATTTTTTCTTTGGTATCAAACAAACGCTTTACGTTCATTTTAATTAAGAGATATATTTACTTTATTTATTTTCATGACTTTTTTAAATTTACTAATTCGCTCAGCAATCATTGTCATTGCTGCTCAGCAAAAATATCAGATTCTGAAACATTTCATATTTGTAGTTATTGTACAATATTGGAGTATTCATTCATAGCTTATATTTTGTCTCATGCAGAACATCCACATAGGTCATTTTATGACCCAAAACTTGGCTTAATATATCTCGAAATGGTTTTTGATTTAAAGTAACAAAAAATACATGCGCAATTGGAAAGTCTTCGCTCGCAATAACCTCCTAAAGAAACTGCCTACTGACTGGGGGGCCTCGCCAAAAGTCCTGCGTACGACTGGGGTCTCTCTTTGCAACTCCGCTGCTGAGTACGGTTCTGCTGTGGTGCCGCTCCGCACATGCTGGCAGGTGGATGTAGCCTTACACGATACATGCCGGATTATCACAGGCTGCCTAAAACCGACCCCGGTTCAAATGCTGCATCCGCTTGCTGGCATAGCTCCGCCAGAAGTGCGTAGAAGCGCAGCGAGTGCTATTGAGAGAGCTAGGAAACGGACCAAAGGTACCCAATGTACAATTATTGCCCTGTGCCGCAAAGGTTAAAAAGCATCAAGAGCTTCTACAAGTGCGTAGCTCCGATCGAAGGCGAGGCATCCCAATTGAGACGCGACACCTGGCGCGGAGCTCGCTGCCTTCCCCGTTTGTTCCACTCTCGGAAACTCTCCCCCCTGGGTCGGAACTTCGAAGGTCCCTTTGGAAGTCATTAAACAGGCTTCGAACCCAGCAGTCGACTTATAGGCTGTATTACTAATAATAATCTCAAGTTAGGTGTAAGTTGGTGCAATTGAGCACGACGGCAGGTCACGGCGGGTCAACGCATTAGCCGGGCTGCGTGAAAAGATGACCGTTACGTATTGTCTATGTAGGTGGCTGTTGCAAAAACATAAACTCTCTAACATACATATACTAATTACGTCTAGTGTGTGTTGAAGCTCATCATCGGTGATCCCATTAATGTTTTCGTTTTGTGACTCTAGCTAGCTATCTTATTTATTAATATACTTTTTTTCTTTTGCATGTCTGCTGAAAGATATTTTTTCGGAAATAAGCAGGCCTGTTATATTATTTTGTGGCTTTCTAATGTGTACAATTGACAAATTATAAATCAAATAAAAATATAAAAATTAAACAAGAATGATTTTAAAACTATACTTTTAAGTACCTACACTATATTTGTATGTAGTTTTATTTTATTTTGCCACCAACCCGCACAGTTTTTCTCTTTTATTTTATTTTCCTCACCATAAGGTTGCCTGGAAGTGATTGCTACCGTAGCAATAAAGCCGCCTGTTGACTACTTGCATTCTATTTTGTTATTTTTTCTCTGTACTGATTTTCTTGGTGTCAATAAAGTATATTAGTACTTTCACCCTTTGCATGTCCCCACCAAGCATACATAAGTAGATACTCGTAGAATGTAGCAGAAAAAAAAACAAAAAATCTACCTCTATGCCACCGAGAGGCTTTATCCACCCTGGTTCAGGCTGAAAAAGTCGACCACGCTGGCTCTGAGTTAGTCACGAACACACAACCTTTGAATTTCTTCTCAGGTGTGTGCAGGTTTCCTCACGATGTTTTTAATCGAAGGTCAGCATGTCCAGCCGTAAGCGCTGGCACTGCTGGCTACTGTACATATAAATATGAAAATCAAAAACACTTTGGTACGTGGATTCCGAAAGAAAGACAACGGGCCTAGCCCCCAGGTCTCCGATTTCCTAAATACCATTACAAGAGTAACCCTGTACTAGGTATATTACGTATAATAAATATTTTGTGGTTTTAATGTCTCTCGACCTCTCGTCATTATAATTTATCGAGCACCGAAAGTAGTCAGCCTTCTTCGTGAACTTTCAATGGTATACTTGCATTTGACCACATTTTAGCCGACCGCGCGAAACATAAAGTAGTTAATGTCCAATAAGACTAGTGAGTTCTTTATAGTTAGCTCCCCAGCTTTCCTCAAGTTAAGAAATAAAATAAATGTAGCTTAGTATCAAAAAATTAAGTAAAAAATATTTATTCGAAGCCATTGAGGAACTAGTACAATAGATTTTAATGTTAGAAGTAAATTGAGATTTTTCCGAACTATTTTATATGCCGTCAAACAAAAAGCTGCCAATGGTGACGACGTATGGATGGCGTAGTTGCCAGTATCGTCATTTCCTATCCAGTGGAGTGCTCCTCGATTCTCATGATTCTTTGTGCTCGAGTTCGGTGAAGTTTGATTAGTCGTACCCTTTCGGCGTTCAGTCAAATATAAAAAAAAATGGATGGTCGCCATGACCAAAAATTGACGTATAATTATCCACAGAAGACAGTACTAACTAACGTCTGAATTCGCTAATTGAATTAAGACACCCCCCACACTAGCGTCTTTCGTCATCATCGTGCGTCGTGCATATACATCATCACACAATCATCCGCGTCCGTCTTTTGTTTCACTCGTCTTTCTGCCTATGATTGTATGCGCAACGCACGACGCGACGTCACCGCTCAAAAGACGCTCGAAAGATGCTAGTGTGGGGGTTCTCTAAGTGTGAAACATAATGATGTTTAAATATTTTTTTTCAAACCAAGGCTGGCTCTCGTATCACATTTAAACAATACATATAAACAAAATAATAATAGTGAAAAATAAAATACGGTTGGGTTGTAATTTTTTAAAGAGAATAAGCTTTTGACATTTCTGCGGTTGACTTTCGCGCGAAGTTTGCTTGATTACGATACATTTTCACTTGCTATATATAGTGCACCTAATAATAATTCACAGAGTAGTAACGTACGTCTATCATGCTCTTTTACAGTATTATTTCTAACAGCCTCCGTGGTCGAGTGGTAAAAAAACTCGCCTGACGTTACGGACGTTTCGGGTTCGAATCCCGGTGGAGAATCGTCGAACAAATATAACTTTGTGAGACTTTCCTCAGTTTGATTTTAAGACATTGCAGGTTTTTTTAACCTATGCTTGTGTCGAAAAAGTACGACCATGACCTGCTTCACCGGACTTGAACATTTCAGGCATTGTCCGAAAAGAAAGATGATCACAAACGGCTATCTGACCCCTATCTAGGCAGATCCTGTACTATGAGTGTCATAGTTAAATATATGTCGTAGCCAAGTGGTTAAAATAGCCGTTCAATCAAACAGCTAGCCCTTTGACTGAACATCGCCATTCAATCACACGACTGTGCGTCGCTTAGCCGACTTATTGACTGCAACGTTCAACACTACAGCTTGACGACGCTTAGCCAAATGGTTAATTAACTAGGGTGACCATTAGTATTAGCATGTGATTTGAAAAAATTGGAAAACTTTTTGTAATTTCTTGGGAGATTTTTCTTGGATTAAGTTTAAGGATGGTTTAAGAGGTGACCAAAAGTTTGAACAAATTAGTAAACATGAAAAACAAATGAATAATCGTAATATTCTTTATTGTTGCTTGTTGGGCAGAGCGATACAAAAATTATAACAGCTTTTTTTGCTTTATAAAACTGACTCTTAATATTATACACCATCTTGTCTCTGCCTCCATGTCCATAATCTTTATGAATAGTATTTAGCATGGTGAAATACTCTTTTCGGGGTACAATGCGTATCACAGGATCATCAGTACTCTTTCTTTTTAAAATAAGATATTCTTTACTGCCAGTTGCCATTAAATCATATTTTGATATCCAATAATAAGACATAGAAGTCCTGCATTCCGTGTTAGTCATGGACACCCTAGCGTTCTTTAATAACTTCAAATACCTTGGTGATGCATTTCATAATCCTGTGATTACTTCGTATAACTTTTAAAACTTTAATTCACTCTTATCACTCGTATGTGCCTCCATGATTTCTGGCTCTTCAATACTAGTAACGTACCTATATTTACTACTTTCTTTCAGAAAAATATCTTGAAACAATCAAAAACACAGGTAAGTTGACGCCATATTGAAAACAAAACACACCTAGCGCCGTCGCGGTGGTAAGCTGAACTAATTCAATTAAAAGGCGGCTTTTGAGTCAGCTGTAATGTTGAACGTTTTGAGCGCCTCAAATATTCAATTAAGAAGCTAGACGTGTGATTGAATGGCGATGTTCAGTCAAAGGGCTAGCTGTTTGATTGAACGGCTATTTTAACCAGTTGGCTACGACATATACAACATCCAGATTCCAGTCACAAGGCAGGCAAACGCAAGTGCTCATCTCATCACAGAAATGTTTGCCCTGGGCTGGATTTGAACCCGCGACTCGACTAAAGCAGGCACACTACCGACTAGACTACTACGGGGCCGTCAACTAAGAACGTAAGTTTCGGCTAATTAGGTATACAGGAATAATTTTACTAGGTTATTAGGTCAACAATGTTTATATACTTTCTGCGAATAAAATAAAACAATCAAATGTTGTGTGTATGCCTTCACACACTTTCCTTAAGTATTGAAAAACTTTCAAAACTTAAATATTTACTACAAAACTTGATAAATAACGCCGTATGACCAATTGCTTGTGCATACAAAAGCAGGTAAACGAAATAATGTTACTTTCGCCAAGAACGCGACTTTAACAGTATTTTAACTGTAGTTGATCCAAACTTGTCGCGCTGACCGCACGCTTGGCTGTATGTCCGCGGTCATTGCCTCTCGCGAAAAAAAAGAAAACACTGGCCGATTTTGTATTCTTTTTTCAAATTTAGAATCGTAGAAGATTTTCATTAGTGATGTGACGCGTACGGAGTGTAGTTGTCGATAGATGTGAATTTATGATTTTTATATAGGTACATTATTGTACCGGACTATTTTGCTGGTAAGAATTTATTGTTTATACACAAACAAAGGTTGTTTACAATGTCAAAACAAAAGTTCTTTCAGCGATGTCTGAATTATATTAAAGCTAAAACTAATTTATTACATAGGTATTTACTTCCATTTTATATACTAACCGATGATAGCATAATGTTATTTATCGGCAAGTTGAAGACAATTGCGAACAGTGTTGTTCGGGTCGTATGTTAAGCGAGGGTATTTAGCAATTAAAATTAGGAAAACATTAATAGTATGTCAATTTCATTAGTTATCGCAACGCGTTTCGTATTATTTTCGCTTTTTACCACGGAATACGTTAATACCACAGAGCATTTATTGTATATAATTAAATGACAGACATATATAATACTTATATGCAATATTATGTGCTCCCGTGCTTAGTGGCCACGAAAGGGCTGTCTGTTTGGCGTCGAATAAACGTACATATGAATTCGAAAATCGATAGCATATTGGTAGGTGCCGAGGCATGAACCCGCGAACTTCTAAATGGAAGTCAACGGTCCTAGCCACTTGGCCACGGACTCTCTTGACCATCCATCCATGGCCATCGACGTTTGAATACCAACCAACCAACAGATTCATATCGTATCACAAATTAATCACATCACTCATCACTTGTTTTAAATCAATCACTGCACGGTTTTTTTTTACTTAACTTTCTAACACGTTCGCGGACTTAACAGAATCTCTTTCTTTATATTATTTGGAGGTTCGACAACCAAAATGACTCAATGTGTTTGTAAAATCTAATGAATTAATACAAGTCGGTAGTTCAATTTAATAGTTTTGTTTACTTACGACAATGCGCATATATTTAACTAGCTTCCCGCCCCGTGGCTCCGCCAGCGTTACAGGTTTTTCCGTGGGAAAGAAGTATTTTCCCGCGGTAATCAATTTTACGCGTTGTTCGCACTAGTTTGGCAGACATGCGAAAACATCCCACTAAATTTAGCTGAACTTGACAGAGCGCTCTTATTTTAAAGTAGGTTTCCGCCCCGCGGCTCCGCCCGCGTTTAATTTTTTTCCCGTGGGAATGAGGTATTTAAAAAAAACTTTCCGTAAGAATTATCCTTGGACTTCAACGAACATAAAAAAAAGAATTGGTAAAATTGATCCAGGGGTTGTTGAGTTATGCGCTTACCAACACATTTTGCGATTCATTTTTATATTATAGAATATCATTCGTTCAAAATAAAATTTATTCATCTTCCATATTTTTTATTCCCTATTAGACCAACAACTTAAATTTAGAGATTTTAGCGGCCGCGCCGGAATGGAGCCCAATTCTTAAAATATTGCTTTCGGATCTACACAACATTTACTTTTTTCATTTACTTTATTTGCAGACCACGCCCGTCCAAACAATTTCAAAGCAACTAAACTAGCAAAATTAAAAAAACATCGTTGTTTTTTAAGTAATGTTGTAAGTATGACCGCAAATAAATTTGTAATCGCAGTGTTTTTCATTTGATCCGTAGGATAGTAATAGCTGCCGGAAGTTTTCAGACATCCTGAGAAACCTATTCTTCATGATTTTTCCTTTATTTTTTCCCATGGGAACCTGGATTTGTAGTCTTATGTTACTCGCCTCCCTATAGGTATAAAGATAGAATAGATCTATTCTATCTTTATACCAATTGTCGTTCAAATCTGTTCAGTAGTTTCGGAGCCTATTCAATGCAAATAAACAAACAATCAGATCTTTCCACTTTTTAATATTAAGAATAGATAAGTCCGGGCACAAACCTGAGACACTCAAAAGGGAAGGCATCAGCATTAACCATTACGCCACTGTCGATGTGGTAGATAACACTGGAATATTAGATTTCACCCCGCCTCGATATCGTGGTTGCACGCGAGTTCCGCCCTGATTGACGCATGCGCCGTGCATCCGGAAGATCCAAGATCGACAGGAAAACTGTGTCGCCCGCGCATGGGTACACAGATTGGCAAAAAAGTCAAAAGTCAAAAGTTTTATTCGAAGTAATATTTTACAAATCACTTTTCGACGTCGAGGCGAGTTCACAATTTGGCTGTCTTCTGTGGAGAAGAACTCGCCGGAAAAAACTCCACAGGCGTTGCATCTTTTCAAAATATTTTACAAAATTATTATTTTATAAAATTTGATTAATATAACAAAGAGTGCAAATGAGATATGCAATTAGAGGAAGGCAACCAGTCAAAGTAGAAAAACTAAACTATCATCACTATCACTATCACTCTACATAGTATAAAACAAAGTCGCTTTCTTCCCTATGTCCCTATGTCCCTATGTATGCTTAAATCTTTAAAACTAAGCAACGGATTTTGATGCGGTTTTTTAAAATAGATAGAGTGATTCAAGACAAAGGTTTATATGTATAACACATGCATAATATACTTAAGGATGACCCACAATAACCATTTTCCCGTGCGGAGCCGGGGCGCGCGGGTCGTTAGTAACCAATAAAACAACCGGCAATCGACTAGAGCAGACCAGTCCCCCAAAGCAGCACCACGTTCACGGGTTTGACGCATGGGTCAGCCATCGCCGGGCTCAACCATAATATTAGAGGGAACCCAACGACCCAGCCCATGGCGACGGATATATTGCAAGGTTGACGACCGATTCTGCAAATCTTGTTGCCAAAGTTGCTTTGATGGTCAAAGGTGTCTTCAGGTAACAATGCCCGTACCAGCCGGCGGGGGCGCGGCCAAAATTAAAATCAAACTAGTAATTTAGAGCGGAGCCCTCTCTAGTGTCGTCTCCTTCACTATGTTTTTCCGTATCAACGCGCTAGGCCCCGGTCCGTGGCTCATCATAATCATAAGCTACGGTCACATGCGTGCCGTGCAGCCCGGCGGGCTGCCTGACGGGCTGCCTGGCGGGCTGCGCGGCATGCAGCCCGTCCCGGGCCGGCGGACGTTCAAGCTGTTCACACGCACGCCGTCGTGTCAGTCAGTGCCAGAATGGCGAGCAGCGAGGAGCGACATTCACGTTCACAGGCGCGTTCACGGGCTCGGGCGTACCGTTTACACGCTTGTGAATGTGAATGTGCACGTTGAATGTGGAGTTGAACGCGTGCGTGTGAACTTAGCAATAAATAAAAAAAAAACATTTCCCATATTCGCACGTTCAACTAACCTCCTCAGTAATTGTATAATTACGGTAATTATTTACATGTAATTTGTCTAATTCTCAAGAGCACCGTCCACTCTATTGTTAGCCTACTGGTACAGTCAAGAGCAAGCTAAGCTGATAATTTTGGACATTGAATCGTTTTTATGTCGGTTGAATAAGGGAGAGAATCGCGGTGCGTGTTATCAGCTTACCTTGCCCTTGACAGTACTCCCAGAACAATAGTCAACATTTAAACCACCACTTTCCGTAAAATACTACGCATTCTTTTCAATGTAGATAAAATTATAATTTCGTAGATTTTGATCAAAATGGCGAACTGACGAACAATTAGGTATTGTCAGTAGTTAGTAACTATAAGTTACTTGTTATTGTCCACAGTTGGACTTCCTTATCACATGCACATCACACTAATACATTGCTAATTGCAATAAAGGCGAAAGTTTGTGAGTGTGTGTGGGTATGTTTGTTACTTCTTCACGTGTTAACGGCTGGAGCGATTTCAATAAAATTTGGTATGGAGTTAGCTGACACCCTGGAGGAAAATACCTCATTCCCATGGGTAAACCGTTAGCGCGAGCGGAGCTAGTAGTAAAATTAGTTTGAAAAAAAAAGAAAACTTTAATCTATAGGTACTATAATCGGCGTGTCTATTTGTTTTTCAAAAAACTGATTGGGAAACTGACAGGGAGCAAAAACTAAAAGTTTTGAAAAAAATGACCGTCTGTCTGTCTGTTTGTACACGCTAATCTCTGGAACTACTGGACGGATTTCAATGAAACTTTATAATAATATAGCTTATCAGAAAGCCAGTACATAATAATAATTGACACAAATGACCGTTTCGCAGAAAGCTTCGCTTAACATAAACCTGAGACAACCTATTTGCTTACTCACTCTTATGGTATTACTGTAATGTGAGCAATTGTGTGCAGTTGGCAATTCCATCAAGTGCTACTATTAGAGTTAAGAGCAATGTTATTGAGACCCCCCACATTTGCGTCGAGCGTTGTCGCCGTGCGTCGCGCATACAATCATATCAAGGCGAGTGAAACAAAAGACAGATGGGAATGATTCCATGCGCAACGCACGTCGTCGTCTACCCTTCAGGTAACAATTACCCTTCAGGTAACAACGCCCGCACCCGCCGGCGGGGGCGCGGCCAGAACCAAAATAAAAATTGAAAATCAGAGACGGAGCCCCTCAGGCGTCGTCTCCTTCACGATATTTTTCAATATCAACGCGCTAGGCAGTGGTCCGAGGCTCCCTCGAGCCGCCCCTAGACGCGTTGGTATATGACTTTTTTTGGGGTAGAGTCTCTTCGACGCTCTCGTCGACGCTAGGAAGACGCTAGTGTAGGGGGTTTCTTACTGCTAGCGAAGCCCTAATTTGTCGCTAGGGCTCGTTCCCACGAGTCTTCATATGTGATTTCACGGTGAGACTGAGATGGACTAGAATCATAGAATAAGTAGATGTGGTAAGTAGTATAGAAATTACAAAACGCCAACTTTACAATAAAAAATCTGGGAAACGCCACGTTTTTTTGTTTAATTATTTAAGTAAGTAGGTATGTGACGTTCCACGTGCAAAGGGATCTGAATGGTCGGTATGCATATCCCTGTAATCTGCAACTCATAAACTATTCAAATTAAAAATATATATAGGTATCTTCGTACTACAACCCACCATTTTGTCCGGTCCTTTTGCACATGGAATTTCGCTTATAAATTATAAGCGCGGTTTTACCACCTCTCTGGGTACGATAATATTATAAGTTATAATATTGTTGTACCCAGAGAGGTGGTAAAACCGCGCTTAAATTCTACCATGCTCGACACAAGCTGTGCACTTACAGTAACTATTTTCTATCGGAGTGTCGAAAAGTTTTTGGTTCCGATTAAAGTTTCTTCGGGACACTAGCGATGTTTCAACTAAGACGATTTTTGGTATTTCTCATCATCTCAGCTTGTAGACGTCCACTGCTGGACAAAGGCATCCCCCAAAGATCTCCACATTGATCGGTCCTGCGCTGCCCGCATCCAGATCGTCGGTCCACCTCGTGGGGGGCCTGGCCACACTAGGTGTACCGGCGCGCGGCCGCCATTCAAGAACCTTTCTGCCCCAACGGCCGTCGGTTCTACGCGCAATGTGCCCAGCCCATTGCCACTTAAGTTTAGCAATTCTTCAGGCTATGTCGGTTGGTATTTCTAAAGCTACTTTTTCCTTTAAATTCGCAGAAATGTTCCAATACGAGTTTGAAAAACGCCCGCCGTCTGCCAGTTCCTGCCAGAGCCGAATGACGATGACTACCGACTGGAGCCGAGTGTACCCGAACGGCTCTAATAGCCCCAAAGATGGCCGGCCTTACCCCAGCGATAGCCGGAATTACCCCAATCAGACCCGGACTTACCTCAACGAAAGCCCCACTTACCCCAACGCAGGCCCATCTTACCCCAAAGAAGGCCAAACTTACCCTAGTGACAGCCGATCTTACCCCAAAGAAGGCCAAAATTACCCCAGCGATGGTCGAAGTTACCCCAACCGAGCTAAAAGTGTGAGTGCGAGCGTAGAAAGAGCGAGACGCCCTCTTCCGCCGCGACCTATTGATGTCACTTTACCTACAAAAACGACTGTAAGTATTAAATAATACTTATTTATTTGTAGAACTAAACAACACAAACACAACATTAGACAAAAAACAATTAACAAATAAACATAATTTATTACACACTAGACAAGTAACTATACTAAAGCCTGACCAAAGAAATAAGACCCTCGCCATATTGCGGAATTTCCATAGAACTAATTTTATAATGGAAAAGCAACAGCTTTAAACATAAAGATATACACGTGGCGCCCCCCGAGTAGGTTTCTTATTTCTTTGGTCAGGCTTTATGTGAGTGTGATTTTTTCGTCAAGTCGTATTTTTAACCCCGACGAAAAACAGGGGTGTTAAAGTTTAACGTGTGTGTCTGTCTGTCTGTCTGTGGCATCGTAGCTGCTAAACGGATGCGCCGATTTTGATCTAGTTTTATTTGTTTGCAAGGTGAACAATCGAGAGTGTTCTTAGCTGTGATCCAAGAAAATATCTTCAGCCATTTTAAGATTATTGAATCAGCTCTTTTCTAGTTGTTGAAAGGATCTAAGTAACGGTTATGTGGCGAGGATTATTAAATTTTCCGCTTTCACACATAAATGGCTAAACGAATTTGAATGTTGGTAGGTTCTGATATTCTTTTTCCATAATGACGAAGTGCTAATTGCAATGCCATTTACATATCTCTTCTTATATTATTCTGATAAACTGAATTTGAGAAATGGCGGCGCGACGACGCGTTTGCCCCGTATCTTCAATATTCTGTACTTAAAATGACTCAACATGATACGAAAAATTGCGCTAAGTGATAATTATAACATTGTTTGCAAATCCCATTATCACTCTCAACCCCTTCTTTCTCTCCGCTGTCGGCTAGGTAATATCTAATATAACATAGTTTTCAAATCCCATTTGTTACTTTGTTGTTTATTTCCCTCAACCCCTTCTTTCTCTCCGCTGTCCGTTAACCGCTAGTAAACCGGGCGTGCGCTATGTGCTCTTATCCGCTCGCTAACGTAACTTACCTTTCGATTTCCCAACACTATAATTAAATTCAACTCGTGACGTTTTCTAAATGTTTCAAGATACTCAATAAAGTGAATTTGCGAGTTTTGAACAGCCAACCATGGACAGTCTGGTGTCATTCCTTGGTACTCGTATAAGCTTTGACGCGAAAAGGATTTTGTAAAATCTTACTTCTAATAAATTTCTTTTGAATTTAAATTGTGAGCTAGGAGGGTCGTTACTTTACAATAGTAGCAGTGAGCTGACTACGTAGCGCGCGGAAAACTCTAGAATTTGTCAAACGGAACATAGTGACATGAGAGTTGATGAGAGTCGTAATAGTTCTATTGACACTTTTTTGCATTTTGACTCCTTTTCGACACCTTCGTATTTTGTAATAGCCCTGTGCTGCGGAACAGTTCGAAACGGATTGAATTTTCTCATTGAATTTTTACTTAGGGTATTTACCAGAATGGAATTCTGCTAATTAAGTCCAGAACTCTTTGGCTGGTTTAAGCCTGACTCTGTGATTTTACCATCTGGGTCGCAAAAGGATGTGTAGGTACTCTTTCGCATCTATGATGTATCAAATGACCGAGGTATTTGCCCCTAGGTGCCGTTGAAGGTGTGGGTGATCGCCAGCGCGTCTTGTTTCGCCGTGTGCGCAGCGCTGGTGCTCGCTACTGTTGTCGTCATCAAGTGGGGGGCGACTGAGAACTACGAGCGGCAGGAAGTCTACGAGCTGCCGGTAACCTCTAATGCCATAACTCCTGCTCAGGACGCGAACTGCAATGCGCATTGTGCGGCTCGATGAGCGATGAAAACAAATGCCACACCAATCGATAGCGCCAAGTGAAGAACATCGAGCGAATAGAGACGGGGGTCGATGGGGCGCGACGACGTATGGGGCATCGTGCCTATAATAATTAGAGAGCGGCTTCGCGCGAGCTGTGGCATATATATGTATACCATCGCGTCGCATCGCCCGCCGCCACCATGTATCACCAAAAGTCGTGGCCTGGCATTTACATAAAGATTCAATCATCAACATCAAAATCTAAGCTTGACTAATCAACCAACCAGCCTGTAAAAGTCCACAGCTGAACTTGGCAGTCTTTTGTGTCGATTTTGTAATAGTTAATGGACTATTATTTTTTACCAGTATCATTATTACGCAGATTTAGTATTACTTAGATACCTTTTCTTCTTATTTCAGGAGCCAGTGTATTCCTTACCACAATTTCCACCACCCCGAGCCCAAAAACCTTCGACGACAATCAAAACAACAAGTCCTGACGTGTCCTTGAGCTCTGATGAACTAGAACCGGATTTGAAGTTCCCAATTCTCGAGAAACTATCCATCTTCAAG
Source organism: Teleiodes luculella (assembly GCA_948473455.1). Taxonomy (NCBI): domain Eukaryota; kingdom Metazoa; phylum Arthropoda; class Insecta; order Lepidoptera; family Gelechiidae; genus Teleiodes; species Teleiodes luculella. The sequence continues at coordinate 3,824,886 of OX419609.1, read as the reverse complement.
AACATGGTCGCCAACAGAGAAAAGAACAAACGACTGGAAGTTAAGAAACCAGATAGCAACAGTTTAGTATCAAAACCACAGATACAACCAGTACATGACACGTCTCTATATCACCCCGAGAGAAGAATTGAGAAAAAAGATCAAGCAGTATACCCGATTAATTACCCGATTAACATCCAAGAGCAAAATCCAAGTAAATCTATGATACCAAATTTTAAGCCAACATTACCGGACTTAGTTTTTAAAAGAGGTGATATGGAAATCATTGGACTTAATGGACCTAAAAAATTCGATGTTGATTATGAAGAATATTACAACGATGAAAATTTGTATGATGATTACATGCAGAGCAATACAATGACTAGTTACCTCATAGAGAAAGTTCAGGAGTTACATGATTGGATAGTCACTGATCCTGATTTCAATACGAGCAATAATGATGTTAGAAAAGAAAGTACTGGGAACGAATTCGGAACTCTATTGAAAGCACTGAACGATACACTGATAGAAGGAAATGTTACTATTATAATGAACAAACTAAAAGATATATATTTTGGTGAGAATTATACACATGCGAATCATACGAGGAAGGTTTTGTTGAGCAATAGTACGGACTTGTTGTCGTTTGGGATTTTGACTTTGGACGTTATGTTGCTGCATAATATTCAGCTGATGGCCTGGGAGAATCAGGTGAGTTGTACCATTTCACTGGTTTGTAGCATTTAAAAAACAATAAGTTCCTTATAATATTTAAAAAGTTTTAATGAGTCATTCAATAACGGACGGAACAGCAAAGACCGTCAGAAAAAAGTTCTAGATTTAGCTGTAGGTAGGTACTTGCTTGGTATAAAAATATTCATTGGTTTTTCCATAACTTAACTAAAACTTGTTCTAACAATCAAAGACTTGCTGTGAACGCCACGTGCTTTTTAATTTCTATTGAATTTCCGCAATGGAGACCTCACAGTCCAGTCAGGATGACACAGATTTCATTACTAGCAGTCGACAAGAAGGCAGTTGAGATATTCTACTTTAGAAATATAAATTGAGGTGCATATTTCTTTAATGATTTTGGTCAAGCAACACAAAATGAAATTCTGTGTGTAATGATGATGAAGTTGACCATAGTATAATCTGTTCCAGGAATCTATGCGAGCTAAAATGCTGAAGGACCCTGATGTGTTTGCTTTCAACGCCTTGTTCCTGGAGCCAACCAAAGTGGAAGCGAGACAGAATGAAATAAATCAACACGAATTCACTTCATTATCGTAAGTTATATTTGTATCCAAACTAAACAATGTTATTTACATCTAGTTTGTGAATAATCTTTAGCTATTTCCCCTTTGATAATGCTGTTTCATTTGATATTCAATGGCTGCAATATCTGCCCGCTATTAATCAGATGCAAATAAGTATTGTAATAGCTAGAAATCAATCACAAACTAGTATTATTACGGACTTACACAAGGTGATGAAGAATAAACTGGTATCAGGTTGCTTTTTTATGCAATATTATAGCCGGGTTGTCATGAAGAAGTCGTGGCGGCTTGACTTACTTTCTTCATAAACCTAATTAAAGATGACTAGCCCAGAAAATGACGTCTCGCGAAATTGGCCTACTTAGAAGATGACTAACCCAAAAAAGACGTCCCTCAAAGCTGACCTTTAGAATACACTATCTATACTATAGTGAAGTGACTATAGGTCAACTTTGAGAGACGTCATTTTCTGGGTTAGTCATTTTCTAAGTAGGCCAATTTCGCGTGCATCTAAATTGACTAAGTATTTGAGAAAATGGCCAACCTTGCCTAAAGGGATTATTCGATTTTATTCTAAACATTGCCATCTATATAGCTCGGTAATTATTATTTGGCCGGGCGGGATACAGGTACTGCAATGTTGGCAATATTGCCGACTACTCTATTGCAGCATATGCAGCTTATATATTGTCCATCTAGAAGCAACTGTACACGTACATTTTAATAATTATGTGCCTTAGAACTTGTCTGTTGTTGAAAGGTTTGAAACCTTTTAATAAAATAACTTGTAAAGTTATTATTTTTTCAGTAAACGGCCTTATGTTCGAGCCGACGGCGACGACGCTTTCGATATCGGCAAAGCGCTTCTTGAAAACGTGCTCGAAGCTGGAATGAGCACTGCTCGAGCCGCGATACATTTAGGAAGGGCTTACAAAAACACCAAGTGAGTAAAAATTACCTTCACAAAATTTCGGTATAGGTATATAATATTTTTGCAGTGGACGATGACTATCCGCTGCTAGACAAAGGTCAACAAGCGGCTTCCCTTCTTGTGGAGGGTCTGCCCAAACTACATCTTCCGGCGCACTAAGCCATTCAAGAACCTTTTTAGCATCAGCCGTTGTCGGTTCTACGCGCAATGTGCTCCGCCTTCTGCAAAGTTTAGCGACTCTTCGGGCTATTTCGGTGGCTTTGGTGGGCCTCTTCATCTTTCCTGATACGATCTCGCAGGGAAATTCCAAGCATAGCCCTCTCATTGCACTTTGAGTGACTTTGAGCTCCATAAAACTAAACTATTTACAACTAAAATTCACGTTTAATACATATATTAATTATTTGTTACAGGAACGTACTAACCCAGCTTTCAAACCGCGAGAACCTCAATACCAACATACAGAACCAAATCTCCCGGAACATAGACGCAAACACTCATGCGCTCGAACATTTGCAAACCTCGTTCAGCAACAGCAGTGCTGCCAACGTAACGGGAAGTGCCTATACAGAGCTGGACTGCGTTTGGTTGCTGTATTGCAAAAATCTGATCGCTACAGCTAAACTAAACGCGCCTTACGGGACTATGGCGAGGATCAATGGGTAAGTAAGATAAGCATGGACTTAGTAATATAGAAGACTAGCTTTCCGCCTTACGGTTCCTCCCGCGCTAACGAATTTTGAATGAGGGATTTTCTCGCTGTAAAACGTAGCATACTTGTACTATATGTTTTTCTGAGCTATATTATTGTAAAGTTTAATTAAAATCCATCCATTCTGACAAACTATTGTGTTTATAAATTACTAGCGACCCGCCCCGGCTCCGCACGGGAAAATGGTTATTGTGGGTTATCCTTCAGTATATTATACATATAAACCTTCCTCTTGAATTACTCTATCTATTAAAAAAAACCGCATCAAAATCCGTTGCGTAGTTTTAAAGATTTAAGCGTACAAAGGGACATAGGGACATAGGGACATAGGGACGGAGAAAGCGACTTTATTTTATACTATGTAGTGATAGTGATAGTAGGATTTTACAAAGTGTGGAATTGAGTGGTAAAACGTTCGCCTCACATTGTGAAGGTTCCAGGTTCGAATCCCGGTGGGGCATTCATCAAATAAACTTTGAAGTTTGTCCCGACTAGATACTAACTAAGTATATCAGCTGAAGTATGTTAACCTCGAAACGGATACAATAAGAGAGCAGAGAGCAGCAAAGTGTGCTTTGGCATGAGTATTTCCATGATTTTGTTTTGTAGTTAGAAATTCCAGATAGCACATGAATATGGAATAAAACGAGGTCTAAAATAGGGGTTCTACAGGGATCAATTTTAGTTCACATTTTATATTTTGTTTACATCATATTTCTTGTTATACGTAGTAAAATCAGTTATAGGTAGTTTAAACTGGTGTAAAACTAGATTTTAGTAATACTATCTGATCTGTAACTGTCACCTTTTGTGCTTACAGTATGGCATTGCGCATGCTGACGGGCGAGCTGGCAACCGATCATGCACTGGACACCATGCTCTACGAAGCACTGGCGGGTTGGACAGATTTGCGATGTACTGAGATGTTTCCCAGGTAACGTCTGATATTTTATTATAATGCAAATGTTCAGTCGTAAGGATTCTACTGGACAAAAACCACCAAAGAGCCACCAAACAAACACATCATATAGTTATATTGGGGAGGTCATTTATATACAACAGAAATAGCAAGGGTCCCAGTATGCTACCTTGGGAAACTCCTTGGCCATTTGCCATATAATTCGTTTTGGTTTTTTTAATGCAAATTATTAGGTACCACTTTTGTTCAAGCACAAAATTAAAATATTGGATTTTCCGTCATCATATAATTAGTTATTCACTATTTTATGTTAAGTGCGCGCGATTACCAAGTTTATTTGCAGCCAAGACCGTACCCGTACCAAACAGTGCGAAAGCAAATTAGACAATCGAAGCGGCAAAAATACCTTTGTATTGCAAAGTTGTTTTTGCTGCCGCTTTACGACCACATAAAATAGAAGAAAAGAGAATTTATAAGAGGAGTACAACAAGCGCAAATAAATTTGTAATCTTTCGAACTCTTAGTTGCTCCTGTCCTGTTACACAATAGAGACAGATCTCCAAATTCAACAAAACCAGCGCTACTCCAAAATGAAGTATCATCATCATCATCTCAGCCTTTAGACGTCTACTGCTGGACTGTTGCCTCCCCCTGTAATCTCCACAATGATCGGTCCTGCGCTGCCGGCATCCAGTAGCTTCCCGCGACCCTCACCAGATCGTCGGTCCACCTCGTGCGGGGCCTGCCCACACTACGCCTTCCATTCAAGAACCTTTCTGCCCCAACAGCCGTCGGTGCAAATGAAGTATAATAATAACAATTTATATGGATTTACTTATAGACGTATCAACTAGCTGAGGACCGAGGCGTTGTCTCGGGGTTGATGTAACTGTTCTGAAGGGCATGTAGCTTTCTATTGGTGACTTTCTATTACATGATGTTAGAAGTTTAAGGCCATATTAATTTGCTATGCTCCAATCTAGATTTTTATTCAAAGAGCTAGGAAAATCGCGCTTTGCCCTTCGTTGTTTTGAGTACCTACCTACCTAGGTATTTATTTTATTTCGTGTTTTTTTTCCTTCTGGTGTTAGTCTGTATAAAAGGATATTCGAAGGAGGTTTTATATTTTTTAACACGCTTTTATTATTTGTTATTTCCAGGATGCGTGTTTCAAGCAACAACTAATTTAAATCTTTTTAAAAATTTGCATCTTTTTATTTCAGATGCAGCAAAGTAGACGCAGCCGGCGTAGTATTGGAATCAATATTAGCGCCGATAAAGAAATCCCAGTTAATTTCCAGGTCTTAACAAGAGTTGCTTTAAGTTTAGACTCTAGTGGTGATACACGCCTTTTTAAAATGCGTTGACTCTTCTAAAATTGTTCACCAGTTTCGATGATAACTCATTAAAAATTTACTGCAAGTTTATATTAAAGATCACAAAATAAAATCTGCTTTACTCGGCTAGACACACACACATTACAAAATTAACATTAATGATAACAAAGTGATCAAAGTGGCTTAAAAACTAGAAGAAAAAATGAGAAAATAAACAAAAGGTGTGCGCCACAATATGCCTCTATAGCTCAGCGCTCAGATTAAGGAAATTTTGATTGTATCAGTAAGAAGATCGACCTGAGACAGTCTAAATATATGTACCTACAATTAATGTAAGTGGTCGAAATGATGAACTTTTTTATAGGTACATACACACACTAACACAAGTCCTGAAACCTTACGTTTAGTGTTTTTCGTTTGTTTATTACTAGGTTCACCTAAGTATCTCATGACTTTACATCATCATTATAATTTCTATCTTTCATTAATACTTACATTAAAGCAACGCAGGACTTGATTTCTGTCTTTACCATCACTCAGTGCGTAAAACCAATAGAACTTAAGATAATGTTTAAATAAGTACAAAACCGGTTGATGTAACAATCGAAAATATTTAAGTAGGTACATAAAATATCCTATATATTTCCTATATCTTGTTATTAGCTATTATTTTTAAGAGACTGACATGATTTATTTAAAATAAATGCTTTTATGTTTTTAAACTGAAGTATTATTGGTCAGCAGCTATGATTCATTCTATTCCATTTATGATTTTGTTTTTTGTTATTATGTAAGACAAAACAATAGGAGATGAACGAATTGTGTTTTGGGCAAATTGGTTTTAGGGTACCAGGGGCTTTTAGGGCTTTATACGATCAACACGTTTACATCAAAATTGGATGTTACCAGTAAGATTGCCGCAAATTCTACATCTTTGTTTTCCCTTATATGTATGACAAGAACATTCAACCATTTAAGAATACGATGCGTTTTCAAAAAAATAAAACCATTTATTAATTAACAAGTAATATCGAATTATCGGTGTACGTTATAACGAATCTGGCTTCCTTTTTTCTGATTCTGCAAATCGTTTAGAGATTCAATCAAGTTCGTAACAACTTTATTAGTCACCATAATCTTGTCAAACAATTCAAATATTTTCTTGTCTTCCCATTGTGAGCTATGTTTCTCCATATCTTCTCTTAAATTGTGTAAACTAACTTCAAGAGTGTCCATATTAGCGACTATATAACCAATTCTAAAGAACTGGTCGCTAGAGAAAGTCCGTTTTATATCTTGCACTGGTTGGATTTTAGTATCAATTTCATTAAATGTCTCATTCAGATAGTTGAGCAACTTTTCCTTCACTGGAGAGTTTGTATTGTGGTTAAAACGACGTGTTGCATTTGGTAAACATGGATCGGGTTCACTGTGAACATCGTATTGAGATGGTGTCGATGGATTTGGTAGTGGTGTTAGCGTGATAGATTCCAGTGGAGTTGCGGTTGATGCTGCAACAAGAGAATAAGATACACTCAGTGATTTTATATATATAACTTTAGGTATAAAGTTCTTCTATACAAATAGCGTAGGCGGGACGCTGCTTCTTAACCTGCGTAGGCGGGACGCTGGTTAAGAAGCAACGCGATTTGAAGTTTTACAAGACAAGCCAGCCGTAAGTAACTGAAAATCAAAGGAAAATAGGTGCGGGGAAGTGAATATCATTTCTGTACGTGTGTTCTTATATTATACTTCCGTGCAAATAGGCTTAAAGAGCAAACAAAATAATTGGAGATTTTATTTAATCTTCTGAAATTGATATAATAATTTTAATGTTTTCAGCAGTGGACTGTTATAGGCTAATAGTATCAGAAGCAAGAAATTTACTAGGCAGTTAGTGACATGCAAAATAATGCAACTTACTTGTAGCATTTGTTGCATTAACAACTTTGACTGTATCATGCCCAGCCGCTTTTGATGCTTCTCTCTTACCCCTCCTCCTTTTTAGGCCACTCAAAGCTAATGGCGGCTCCTTAGGTTTAAGAGGCAGCACAGATAACGGATTCAAACTGATTTGTTCCTCAATATTTCTATTTAGTTTCTCCATGACAATCGTCAAATTTTTCAATACTCCTATCAGAATGTTCTCTTCATCAATTAAACTTAATTGCGGCTTATCTTCAACTATATTCGGCGCGGTTTCCGTCCAAGGCACGGTGTCAATCAAACTAGGTGTCGTATAAAAGTAATTTGAAGTTGTGTAAGTTGGTGGTATGGATGTTGAATAGTTAGATATTACTGTCTTGAACCAATTTAGGAAGCGTCTTGAAGGCATTTTTTTGTTTTTATGTTCATCCGTGTCATTGGCTGTTGCGCTTTTTGCTATCTCTACTAACTCTAAGAGAGCTTGGGAAGCATTTGCGGAGTTAGCTTCCTCCATCACGTCATCTGTTAAAGTTTTGAGGTAGTCCGCTGAGGTTTGGTCTTGATAATTTGAAGCAGTTTCATTGTCTAATGTGGCCAAACTAGAACCTATTGCTAAAATAAAATAAATTGCGAAGCCTGAAACCAAATATTATAATTATTAAAGTCCATGAAGTGGGTAGGTGTCATACTTTTTTCATAGTTGAGAGAAATCTTCACTTAAAAAAGTAATAATGTTTAAGAATTTGCATGTTTTATCTGGTCTTTTAATGGTGAGCTCTAATGTTGGTGTTTATGATAGAACTAGCTTTCCGCCGCGGCTTCGCCCTCGTTAATAGTTTATCCCGTAGGAATGAGAAATTTTCCAGCCGTGAAAGGTACCCTATTTTCTTTCCCAGGGTCTATTATATCTTTGTCTAATCATCTTTGTTTAATCAAAATCGCTTCAGTAGTTTTGGAGCATATTCAATTATTAGGGATATTTTAGGAAATTTTTGTACACCTTAGGTTACATTATTGGAGATTTAGAGTGGTTTATATTATTTACTTTATCATCAACCGAAAGACGTCCACTGCTGGACAAAGCCCTCTCTCAAAGATTTACTTCATATTTACTATTTTATCTTAATTTAAAAATACTTACGCAGTATAGATGAAATGTGTAGCAGCATGGTTGAATAAATTCAAAACTTATTTCCTATTGTAAAAACACGTTCCTATACTTCGTTATCAGCCATTTGCGTAAATTGCTAAGTTGTTAAGAAATATCTCATTTAGTTTGACATGGAAATCAGAATTCATTTTATGGTTTTAAGTACCTATGTATAAATAGGTACCTACGTAATTTGAGTATTTAATTTCATTTCGTTAATCACTTCAGACAAGTAAAACTACAATATAATTGTATTAGGTTTAGGTAGGTATAGCTGTAGTCTCTACAACAAAATGTTAATTGTAAAATACGATATTCGTGTCGCAGACTCGCAGTGTCTGCTTTTAAGAGAAGAATTTATTAATACAATGTGTTTCATACAGTACAGAAATAGCTAATATTTTTCATCACAGTGATTTAATACGACATTACCAACTGGTACCAGAGAGGTTGGAAAGCCGTGAATTCCCCTCCGGCCACATTGGCAACTGATATTCGCAATCGCAACCAGTTGCCAAAGAAGAAAAGATGTTCTTGTTAGGTACTCAAATAGTTGCCAAAATTCCGAGGCTGGTACAGTTTGTCGTCTGAGACATAGACTGCCTACTTTGAGACCTGACAGCATTTTGTTACTCAATAATACCTATGTTCCAGAGATAGGTTAAACGATGTTATTAATTGTATAACTACGAAATATAACTTTGGTTGGTTCAAGAGCCTTCGGGGATGAACGTGAACATCTTTCACTATAGGACTAACCAACTCTCTGTACCTAATTTCCTAACGACAGAAGTGTAGTCCAAGAATAAGTAGGATCTACCGGTCATCATCCTTATTTCAGCCAAAAGATGGCCACTGCTGGACAAAGACCTCAAAGACCTCAACAACCTTCGCATCCAACGGCTTCCCGTGACCCTCTCCAGAACGTCTATCCACTGGTGGGGGGCTTGCCCTGCCCTAACGGCCGTCATTGCTAGGAGCCTACTTAGGGCCTGGCCACAGCTTAGCGCGCGAACTGCGGTGCGATGGTAGGCCACAGCTCGCCACGTATTCGCTCTACAGACCGTTCACCGTAAGTTGCCCCCCGACTGCCATAGTACCACTACACGGCCTATAGACGCGATGCCGCATACACCCACCGCCGCCGCCTTCTCCATCATACTGTAACGTGGTGCATAAAGGGTCCGGGCTGCTACGACAACCGTGGGCAGAATAGTCTTTCATTTCAAAACTTTTTCCGTCTTCCCTTTGCCTTCCTTCTTCTTATTCTTGTGTAACTGAGGCCACTGTTAACTTGCTGCTTCTTGTGTGGATTTCGAGGTTACCCTACCTCAAAAACCCTGATCTCGGAATATTGAGTCGCATAAGGCATCAGACCTTCCTGACATTTTTTTCATAAAAGACTTAAATGAAAACACTTCGGTATTTGCGTATCCCATGTTTTTATTGGCATAAATAAAATAAGGTTTCCATGCAGTGTCAGTCTGTGTCAGTGTGATGCTGGAAGGAGCCGGTTCGTACACGTTCGCTATAAAAAGCAAAAAATGTGTTAAATATACAAGATCTGTTAAGTATTATCATTTGGTATTCTGTGGTATTATGTAGGCACCTTGTAGTCAGCGGCTGGGCCATTGTTTTTTATTCGAGAGACCCGTATTTAGTTTATGTATTAATAATCTTTTATGTTTGTGTTTTTTTTTGTAATTGCCCTTTTCTGTGCCTACTCAGTTATCTCCTTTTCCACCATCTTGTAGGTTGGCTGGAAGAGATATAGAGATAAACTAGCCTTTGTAAACTAGCTTTAGGTATCAAATGCATGTTTGTTTTGTGCAATATGATTCAAACACAATTTTATATTGTTTGTGAATTATTATAAAAAATAATTTCAAAACAATTAAATAAATGAACGAACATTATGGTTTTCCAACTCGACGGGCAGGAGCTCCTTCTGTCGTCGGCGTCGTCGCAGGCGCCTCTTCTTCAGTTGACAACCCTTCTTCTTCCGTCTTAACTTCCGCTCCCCCCTCTTCTGTTACATGTTCAGTTGGCGGATGTTCTGGTTCTGTTGTGGCTTTTGAAAGACGAACAAATAGTTTCTTACACGATTTCTTGCGTGGATCGCCAGTGGCCAAGTGTCTAGGCCGTTGTCTTCCATACCCTTCAGGTAACAATGCCCGTACCCGCCGGCGGGGGCGCGGCCATAATCAAAATCAAAATTGAATAATCAGAGAAGGAGCCCCTCAAGCGTCGTTTCCTTCACGATGTTTTTCTGTACCAACACGCTAGGCCCAGGTCCGAGGCTCCCTCGAGCCGCCCCTATAGGCCGGGAGATGATGACAGAAATTTTTAGGTCATTTGTTACAATATGGCGGTTTTACAGGGGTCTTAGTACGTAATGACGAAAAGATTAATGATGGTCATAGCGCTGGTACTGGCGGCCCAATCACGTGGGCGTTATGGGAACTTGTCGGATAATTTACGGAAGTCAGACGATTTGTTACACAAAAATTTTAGTATTTTCCGATAGCCCGTAAAAAATAACTAGGCGGTAGTGTCATGCCATACTTTTCCGGTGCGGCTTACAGGCCGCCATACCGACGCGAATGAGTTAATAATTTTTTTTAAATTAAACCATTTGTACCAGGCTAATTTTTGCACAGTTTGATCATCGTCGTGCAGCTATTTACGAAAATCACCATGCCATACTTTTCGGACGGTTCCAAATGGTCGCCATACCGCCGCAAAACTGCATAATTTTTTTTTTCGCCTTACGATTATAAAAAAATGACGATTTGTACCAGTATGGCATTTGGATTTTTGGAAATTATATGATGCAATGTGACCATTATTATATTTGCCATACTTCTAATAGAGGGAATATATAAATAAAATCTTACAATAAAAAAAAAATTACACACATTCGCCACCTCCCACAGGTATGGCATTATCACACTTCTATTTATCATCATTCAGGAGTTGTTGAAAAAAAATTTGAAGGTGGTACAAATCGTAAGGCGAAAAAAAAAATTATGCAGTTTTGCGGTGGTATGGCGACCATTTGGAACCGTCCGAAAAGTATGGCATGGCGATTTTCGTAAATGGCTGCACGACGATGATCAAACTGTGCAAAAATTAGCCTGGTACAAATGGTTTAATTTTATTTTTTTTATTAACGCATTCGCGTCGGTATGGCGGCCTGTAACCCGCACCGGAAAAGTATGGCATGACACTACCGCCTAGTTATTTTTTACGGGCTATCGGAAAATACTAAAATTTTTGTGTAACAAATCGTCTACTTCCGTAAATTATCCGACAAGTTCCCATAACGCCCACGTGATTGGGCCGCCAGTACCAGCGCTATGACCATCATTAATCTTTTCGTCATTACGTACTAAGACCCCTGTAAAACCGCCATACTGTAACAAATGACCTAAAAATTTCTGTCATCATCTCCCGGCCTACTAGACGCGTTGGTACATTACTTTTTGGGGTAGAGTCTTCCGCTCCCCGCATGTCCGGTGAAGCTTGATTCGTCGTACTTTTTCGACACAAGCGTAGGTCAATTAAAAAAGAAAATGTCTTCCATTCCGGAGACGCCGATTCAAGCCTCGGCATGTATAAGCCGCGCCAATAAAGAAACGAATTGAAAATGGCTTCTGGGTGCTTTGAAGTGACAGGTGACAAGGTCAGCAATAGTGGCACGGTGATAGTGTGTAAACGAAAGAGCATGATCGGCGCCGCCATTTAAGATTCGTTTCTTTATTGGCGCGAGTTATACCAATGTATATGTTATAGTACTTTAGAATTTACAATTTGTAGTCCAAGTTTTGTGGTAAAGGAAACCATTGTGACAAACCTGCACACATACTCAGTGTGTAATTGACCAACCCTTTGTTAGGAAAGCGTTGATGACTACCTGGTAAAGCCTATTCATCCATCTTCATGTGTTCATGGTAAGTTCGAGCCCCTAATAATCGCCAATCTTAAGTGGCAGTGGGCGGGAAACATCGCGCGTTGAATTAGAAAGGACAGATTCATAAATGGCGACCACAAGGTGAACCGATGATCTGGTAGAGATCACGGGAAGCCGCTGGTGCGGACCAAGCAGGACTAATCGTTGTGGAGCAATATTTCTTTCGGCTGAATATATCTACCATATAATAAAACTTGAAGAATCGGCGTGTCTGTACATTGATTTAATTTTGTTTTTCAAAAAGCTGATGGTGATAAAGGGAGTGTAGCTAAACACGAAAATACAAGTTTAGAAAAAAATGTCCGTCTGTCTGTTTGTACACGCTAATCTCTGGAACTACTGGACGGATTTTAATGAAAATTTACAATGATATAGCTTATACATCAGAATAACACAATAGGCTACTTTTTACCACTACTAAAATACTTCTTTCCACGGAAAAACCTGTAAACGCGGGCGGAGCCGCGGGGCGGAAAGCTAGTACTAAATATGGGTTGTTTTGGAAGGTGACGAGAGAAGACACAGTGTGATCCTGGCATTAGAGTAAGACCATCCCATTACTTTCCATTGGGTGTCGTCTGTAGTATAAGGCCACTATAACACATAACCACATAAACGAGGATATCCGTCGGAGAACCAATGTAACCGACATAGCCACTCGAATAAGCAAGCTGAAGTGGCAGTGGGCTGGTCACATTTGTCGCAGAACCGATAATCGCTGGAGTAAGCGGGTTCTGCAGTGGAGACCACGTCTAGGTAAACGAAGTGTAGGACGCCCCCCGGCTAGATGGAGTGACGATCTGCGAAATGTGGCTGGCAGCAGGTGGATGCGTGCGACCGAAGATCGGGCCAAATGGCGCGCCTTGGGAGAGGCCTATGTCCAGCAGTGGACTGCCGCAGGCTGTTAATGATGATGATGATGATGCTACAGACGACACCCTATAGAATCACCATCTCCGAATAAAGATGTTCAGAAGCGACACATGGAAAGATACAGCATAGAACCCTCTAAAAGGGAACACAGCATCCAGACTGGCGCATGGCGTCGGATTATAAACAAGCATGTTCGCGATTTCGAAGAGCAGCGTAAAGCTGATATTGACTCTGACGCGATAAAGGCCCGTCCACCCGCCACCATCCATTTCCTATAATTATATCAGCGGCGTGCTCACGTGCCCTCATTGTGTACGAGAGTTTGCTGCTAAGATCGGCTACAAAAGCCGTCTTCAGGTGCACCAGCGCCTAAGTGACTAGGAGACGTAGTGGTCGCCATGGCCGAAAAACTGTCGAAGGCAACTATGAATGAAAGACGCCGTGTGATCCCAGCGTTTGAATAGGACGATCCCATGTCTTCGCACTGGGTGTCGTAGAGAGAAGAAGACAATGGAAGACGCCGTGTGATCCCATCATATTTGAATAAGACCATCCTATGTCTTCGCACTGGGTGTCGTAAAGAGAAAAAGACTATGGAAGACGCCGCTTGATCCCATAATTTGAATAGGACCATTCTATGTCTTCGCACTGGGTGTCGTAGAGGGAAAAATACTATGGAAGACGCCGTGTGATCCCAGCGTTTGAATAGGACCATCCTATGTCTTCGCACTGGGTGTCGTAGACAGAAGAAGACTATGAAAGACGCCATGTGATCCCAACGTTTGAATAGGACCATCCCATGTCTTCGCACTGGGTGTCGTAGACAGAAGAAGACTATGAAAGACGCCATGTGATCCCAACGTTTGAATAGGACCATCCCATGTCTTCGCACTGGGTGTCGTAGAGAGAAGAAGACTATGGAAGACGCCGTGTGATCCCATTTGAATAGGACCATCCTATGTCTTCGCACTGGGTGTCGTAGAGAGAAAAAGACTATGGAAGACGCCGTGTGATCCCATTTGAATAGGACCATCCTATGTCTACGCACTGAGTGTCGTAGAGAGAAGAAGACTATGGAAGACGCCGTGTGATCCCATCATTTGTATAGGACCATCCCATGTCTTCGCACTTGGTGTCGTAGAGAGAAAAAGACTATGGAAGACGCCGTGTGATCCTAATCCCAGCGATTGAATACGACCATCCATGTCTTCGCACTGGGTGGCGTAGAAGGCGTCAAAAGAAGACGCCGCACAGTGGTCGATTCCGCAAAAATAGGCTCGTTTTGCATTTAAATTATTTGTTTTTGTTTTTACGGGGTTGAAAATTGTGAAAAAGCTATGATTAGGTATTAAAAACGTCTCAGGGGTTTGGATCATACTATATTTATTTATAATGACTAGTTTTGGTAGATAAAGAGGAAACAAAAATAATCGAAACAAAATAGAAATATTTTGATTGCTGATTTCTATTATCTCTTCCAACGAAATTGATTTTTGTAGCCAAGCTCTGTGTCTGTATGTAAAATAAGGTACCTACAGAACATCTACATTTACGATACTTTTGTAGATTTTTTTTTTAAAATATTTTTGCATTTTTCACTTAGTTAGTACCTTTGAGACTGCGGGATTATCAATATTAAATCCAAATTTGTCCTTTAAAAAATATGAAAAGGCATTCCGTAGTTCTGTTCTCCTTCCAAACTCCGAAAAGTTCGTCAATCGAAATTGCGGCTTCCGTACCTAAAATATGCATAACTTTTTTTTATGACATCTTATGATCTACAGCTTACTAACAACAACTAACCAATATGTAAGCTAAATTTTGAAAGTAGTAACAACTTGTGCAAATATGTGCAAAAAAAGTAAGGTCTTATGAAAATTACAAGATAGAAGAAAAATGAAAACGTTAATGTTTAGACTGGTATATTTTAGTATTGAATTACACTAGTCGATTGGTTTTTATGTCAAAACATTGCACATACCTTGACCTTCCGAAAACATGATAAAGAAAAATTCACTGGTTTATCTAGTATCACTTTATAATAAAATAGTTCAGAGCGGACTCAAGACGCGCAATCGAAAGATATTTGGAAAGTGTTAAGTTCATTGCGATATAAAAATCAAAAGAGGGTAGTTAAAAATAAATAAATTGCTGTTTGTTTATAGTACGTTTATTGTTAATGGAATAAAATAAGTACCATCATTATTTGGTTATACATACTTATAAATGAAATCGAGCCTATTTCGACCCAATCGACCACCGTGCGCCGTGTGGTCCAGACAGTAGATAGGATCTGACGTGATATAAATAAATTAATCCGTACCGTGGATTTTACAATTACTTAAATCATTCATATCATAATGGATTGTATGGATGGAGTGCGAGTTCGTGCAATCATATCACGTGTTTCAATATTTCAAATAACTTTTTTCCTAAAGGCTTGTTATTCTTATTTTTGTGTGTTGAGAATACTTACAGTGTATGGGACTCAATATTTTACTACAAATGATGTGTCCTGAATGTTTTGGAAAAAATAAATAAAATCTAAGCGCACGGAGTGCGCAGGCCAAGTTCCAGCAACAGGCCGCGCGCATGCCGTGCACTATTTACACGAACCGTTTCGATTCGACCCACTTTTAATCAGTTCAGTGCCTATTGTTAGCCGATAGGAACTTGGCCCCGTCTTTGACAGGTATGTTTTTGGTGGGATTATAGATGCACGTGACATTACTGCAATTATGAACGTTATTTTTCTAGGTTTATTGAAATTAAACTGTATTATTAAAATAAATAAGGGATTGTTTTTAAAAACTAACTGACTAACCTGTTGCTCCTCCTTCGCTTGGGGTTGTATTTGTATCTAGATTTGAAAAAAAAAAACTTATAAAACGTTATACTCATCACGTCTAAAATATCCTCTATGAGATTTTTCATGCAAGATTTTTAATTTTCATGTGTTATACCACAGAGGTATAATAATAGTACTATCTGTACAGAAGGGAAATTCACAATTTTAAGATTGAATTTGGTAAAAAGAGAGAAAAAATATAATAAGCGATTTGTGTTTTGAAAATTACTTACTGTATGTACTAATATATAATTTTTATACATTATTATGATCTAAATATTGTTTTTTACACCCAGGAAAAGACAAAGATAGAACATATATTTAATAGGTATATTTTTAAAAAGTTCGATTCAAAAAATTACGGGAGACATTAAAGTATCCAATATGCAGCTATTAATATTTTTATTGTATTTAAAATAAACAGTACGTACTTAGTTACAAACAAAATTGGCATCACTTTTTCAGTTTTTTTGGTCAGGTTTTATAAATATTATTTTTTCACTTTTCATACAAATTCTTAAGCCCAGTCATATAAATTAGTATGAAAAGGAAAAAGATCTCCCAGAATAACTTCCTCTACAAACTTCATTCTGATAGGATACCTATCTCTGTCACAAAACCACCAAATTGTGCGGAATTTTTTTTACGTAGGTATTTCCAAATTTCTTGAGACTTTATACTTTGTATTGAATTTGTTCTAATCTATATAACGAATATGTTCGTCTTTCTTAATACTTTTCCTGAGTTCACGAAGGCAGGTATTTCACTGGCGACAGCGACAAAAAACGAAAGGGACGCAGTTATGCGCAAGAGTGAGCGCGGTGTATTTGTATCTCATTCTAACGCATAACTGCGTCCCTTTCGTCTTTTGTCTTTGTCGCCAGTGAAATAGGTTCCTAAAAGATGTGTATATCGCTTTGTCTTTTTAGTCTTTTCCATAAACGGTGTAAATAAGCTTTGCGTTAATTGCTATTATGAGATCACTACTATAATACCAGACTGGATAGCGTCTAAAAGCACTAACAGACGTCCGGATCGGTGCGCTCCGTACCGTGACCTTGGGTGCCGTCCGGCCAATCACAGACTACTTAGAAGAACGTTAGTAGTCTGTGATTGGCCGGACGGCACCCAAGGTCACGGTACGGAGCGCACCGATCCGAACGTCTGTTAGTGCTTTAACACTATTTGATGGGCGCGATTTTTTTGAAACACACTTATCAAAGATTGTATCTTAAAAAGCATTTTAAAAAGCATTATAGAGCATCATTTACATCGGGGGATTGTAGAAGTGATTCCCATAGTTCTACAGAAAAATCGTAAAATAATTTTGGGATTAGGTATACTTACAACAAAAAAGGAAGCTAAATAGGGTTGGAACTCTTAGAACTAGCAAAACAATTAATAGCTCAATGGTCAGAACAAACTGCTTATAAAAATTTAGGTTCCGACCCCAGGAATAGGATTCGCAAGATGCAATAAAGCCAAAATTTATGTAAAACTAAAATTTCGACATCAAATTACTTCCGATTAATTTGAAAAAATAATAAGTTTAGGATTTCATTTAGTATCGAACTAATTATTAGTTTTAGTTTAAATCGTGACAAAAGGAAAATCAAATGGTCACTGAGTTCGCTTCACACATAATCCTTACTAGGTTTTATAGGGGAGCGTCTTGAATTTTTTTCTGGATGTAAATTTCTGTTTTGAACAATAAAAAAAAAGTTAAACAGTCGTGGGCTGTGGCAAAAATTACGTATAGCGGCGGCGGCGGCGGAGCGCCGAGACTTTTTATTTTGTGGCTGTGGTGTTATTTTGGCTTTGTTGTACCTTGCAGGGTTGAGGATGCCACCGTCTCGGAGGGAGGGAGAGGTTAGAGTCGGTGGCCGCTCGGGGAGCCGGGGTCGCATACCCGTGTACCCACATACAATGCCGGACAGGCAGGGCAAGTGGGTACCCCCTGGCTAGCGTTGTCAGGCGTCCGGATAAAGCCGGATATAGTTAGGCTTTTTGATTGCCTGTCCCGCAAAAATAAACGGTGTCCGGCTTTTGTTAGGCGTTTATCATTTCGTAAACGATTTCATGAGAATCGGGTCATAATGCGATCTGTAGAGGAAAACAGATGGACAAAAGTTAAATGACATACGAAAGCATTTGGTCCAAGCTGAAACGGAGACGCTTCGCACTGGCTCGGTCAATAAATTACCCTAAAAAGATTTAGAATTCATATCATGGGGTTTAAGAAGTTTCTTGGTAATAATAAAAATGATCGTACCTATTAATACTGACACAAAATCCGCAATTATGTAGGGTGTCCGGTGTGGTGTCCGGCTTTTTTAACCAAATGTCCGACCAAACAGGCTGGTCTGTCCGGCTATTAGGTTTGGCGACCTGGAAGCCCTACCCCTGACTAAGGACCTGGTCACAGTTTCTGGTGGCACGCAGCGAGAACTGCGAAGAGACCGGCGGCGGCGCGAACGGAGCGGCGGCGGCGGCGGTGCGAAAGTAGGAAAGACCTCGCGCGATTGCCTCTACCGGGCCTAGCCACATGTAACCGACACGGCACCATCGCCGGTGGACGGTGTGCAAAGGTGCGTGCAGTTTAGTTCGTCATTGCTTGGACTGCTTAGCGGCGGACCGCGACGGTGCCGTGCCGGCTACATGTGGCCAGGCCCAAAGGTTGCCCCACGGAATATATAACATTAGAGGAAGTGTCATGTAGGCGGGGCGGGTGTGCCTAAAGTATGCGGAGCTCCGTAAACATTCAGCGTTATTCGATGGCCGTGTCGTCGACCGACCACTACGCGCGTATACATATTATCAGCTGTCTGCGATCATAGTAAAAACTGCCTACCTAGAGGTCAGTTGGTAACACGACCGACGCTGAATGCTTACCTATGGAGCCCCGCAAACTTTAGGCACACTCGAGCCCGGCCCGCCGCACTCACATGCCACTTCCTCTAGTGTTATATAGTCTGTGGGTTGTCCCCTGCCTGCCACAGTAGTGCCACTATGGCAGGCAGGGGACAACTTGTGGTGATCGGTCTGTAAGCTTGATGCCGCATACCACCGTATGCCACAGCGCGTCCCTCCCACCCTATTCGCCCGATGCTCTTCACGCCACTATGCGGGTAGCTTCATGGTGGGTGGGCGGGTGGTGCATTACATGCCACCTCGTTGCCTCCTTCTCATCTCATTTACCATTTTCGTCTAAATTCGAATATATTTAATTTTGGAATTCAATCGACAATGATCCGTCATTTCATCCATTTTTGTATTCACTTTTTCTTCCCCTTTAAACATGTCGGCCGTCACCTAAATTCCTGTGAAATCTTGTATTATTTTACCTTTTGTTATAAGCTATTAATATAATATCATTAACATAAGTTTATTAACCAGTGATGTCGTGCAATTATTTCTACGTTTCGTCACTTCTTTACTATCGTTGTTATCGTGTTGACCGTTGACGCCCCGCAGGCGCGCCTCGGGCCTGGCCACAGCTTCGCGCGACGGCGGCGGCGGCGTCCGCGACCGGCGGCGAGCGATGGAAACAAACTAGGCAATTTGTATACGATTTCATAGAAGTCGTTCACAGCTAGCCGCGGCCGCCGCCGCCGCCGCCGCCGCGCGAAGCTGTGAACGACTTCTATGAATACGTATACAAATTGGCTAGTTTGTTTCCATCGCTCGCCAAGCTGTGGCCGACTTGGGCGCGCCGCGGGCCTGACAGCATTATATGAGTTAGGGCGTTAGGGGCTGTCCATTAATTACGTGAGGCTTGAAGGGGCGGAGGGGATTGACAAAAATCACGAAATATCACAAGGGGGGAAGGGGGTGTGGTAAGATATCACGTGTATTTATTTTTTCCATCATGTCAGTTGCTCGCTCCGAGTTACATCTCTGAGCTACATCTTTTTTTTTTACTCGCCACTCGCCTTCCCCCACCACGCCACAAGCATTGGCTCGCACACCGCGGCGCTCAGTTGCCAACTCGCAAAATGTATTTAAAAATAATAATAATATGTGGGGACACCTCACACACGGCCATCTGACCCCAAACTAGGCAGGGCCTGTACTATGGGTGTCAGACAGCTGATATTATACATATATAAGTATACAACATCCAGACACAAGGCAAACACAAGTGCTCATCACACGAATGTTTGCCCTGGGCGGGATTCGAACCCGCGACCCTGTGCTTTGTAGGCAGGCGTACTACCAACTAGGATACGGGGCCGTTTACTTTATTTTTTTTTTGTATACCTAGCACTTTCAATTCTAAGTATTTAATCACAGAGTATTTTTTGTTATCACTTTTATTGTGATATGTATTGTGATTAATAAAAGTGATTAAGGAAAGGACCAGCGCCGTGGTCTAAATTGGGCTATGGCTTTAGCTGAGGGAGGTCCTTTTTGTGTGGTGTCGCAGCACATTCGGATAAAGTCATAGGTTTTATATCTGTATTCAAATTGTTACCTACCAAATTGTTTTGTGTGTATAATAATGTTGCTTTATGTTGTTAAATTTTGTTTTATCTGTTGTGTTGTGATGTCCCATAAATAAAATATTCTTTCTTTCTTTCTGATTATTCGTTTATTTTGCGACAACGTTGCACGAGACACGATCGTAGAGGAAGTATGCGAGTGCACTGGTGCAGTAGCTGTCAGCCAGCAACTTGCATGGTGTGACCTTGCAAGGCGAGTCGAGCTACTGTCATGCGAGTATACTGGCACAGTAGCTGTCTACTGTCACATCAGCAGCTCGCACTGTGTAACCTATCCATAAGCCACGTGACTATTGATCTCTGTGATTGATTATATATATAATAGGTAGCCGGCACCAACGGCTTTATGTACCTTCCGAAGCACGGAGTTCTTTCACAATTATTCCGGGATTCAGCCTGAGCAGTTCGTGATATTGTTAAATAATAAAAAAAAAAATAGTTTGAAAAGATGCAACGCCTGTGGTGTTTCTTCCGGCGGGTTCTTCTCCACAGAAGACCGCCAAATTGTGAACCCGCCTCGACGTCGAAAAATTATTTGTAAAATCTTACTTCGAATAAAAAATATTTTATTTTCATTTTCATTTTCATATTTTTCCGACAAATGCACCACAGAGGGCTTTGAACCCGGAACCTCCGTCGAATAGATACTTTATTGCACACAAAAGATTAAGACAATAAAACACATTGAGAAAAAAAGGGTATAGAAGGAAGCCTTATTGCTAAGTTAGCAATTTCTAACAGCAAACCCTCCATAAGGCAAGATTAATATTATAAACGCGAAAGTTTGGAAGGATGGGTGTATGTATGGATGAATGGATATTTGTTACTCTTTCACGCAAAAACTGAATGGACTTTAAGGCGACACCTGGAAAATTTTAGTGTTCTTTGACTCGTCAGTACTCGTAATCTATAAGAGTAAGTTAGTTAATTTTTAGATATACATTATTTGATCATATTATCTCAAGACTCTACTCACTGAAAACACGTTTACTGAAAATTTTATCGATAGAACATTAAGCCAAAGTTGCACCTTCTATTATCTTTTTTCGCTTTGTATAGGTAAACGGCAATGAATTGGATGCTGAAACGTGGTCATAAGTATGGGTTTCAACTTTATTAATGTCTCATCTCGAAACATTTTTATTATGTGCATTACTTTTTGTATAAATGGACACCAAAGAATTTGGCACTTACGCTGTTTAGTTCTAGCGCGCAACAGCATACCTTTCTCTGTTATACACGTACGGCACTGCTTAGCGTCATCACTTTCCCGCACTGCGATCAGTCGTCCGCTTACCTTTGCCGACGACGGACCTGCGCTAGGCGATCGCAAATTGCACCGGCGAAATCGAAAATAATTTATTACTAAGATGGGAAACAAACGCCGTCCAAAAAATAAAAAAAAGGCAGATTTGGCAAGAAAACGGAGACTTATGCTTGAAATAAGAAAAAAAACTAAGTACATGCTTTTTTTAAATTAACATGGTCATCTGCATAATATTGCACCACTGAAGGGTTAACTTTCTCTATATAGACCTTGAACTTTCCTGAGACATGCGCAAAACAGTACGTTATAATGCCATATCACATTACTCATTACTTTCGAAAAGGTGATATCACCCCGTACCATTACACATCACCCAAAACATTACCCGAAATGTTCTATGAAAATCACTTTGTTTATAAGGCAGAGTATTACGATGTGCGTGTTCAGTTTCAATGGCTAGACGGCTCTTGACTGTAAGTCTCGAACCCGCACTTACCTACGAACCACTATGCCACTGACGACGCTCCATCTAATCGATACGTTTGAATATTGTAATTGCGTGAAATAAAATAAACTACGACGAAATAATATACAATACAATACGTAAAGACACGCTCTTTTCCCTAACGGGGTGAGCAGAGTTTTAGTAATCATAGGGAGCCCTAACTAATATAAAATTCTCGTGTCACAGTGTTCGATTCCATACTCCTCCGAAACGGCTGGACCGATTCTCATGAAATTTTGTGAGCGTATTCAGTAGGTCTGAGAATCGGAAAACATCTATTTCTCATACAAGTCAAAGTCGAAGTCAAAGTCAAAGTCGAAGTCAAGAGCGTATTCAGTAGGTCTGAGAATCGGCCAACATCTACTTTTCATACAAGTCGAAGTCAAAGTCAAAGTCGAAGTCGAAGTCGAAGTCGAAGTCGAAGTCGAAGTCGAAGTCGAAGTCGAAGTCGAAGTCGAAGTCCAAGTCCAAGTCCAAAGTCCAAAGTCCAAAGTCCAAAGTCCAAAGTCCAAAGTCCAAAGTCCAAAGTCCAAAGTCCAAAGTCCAAAGTCCAAAGTCAAAGTCAAAGTCAAAGTCAAAGTCAAAGTCAAAGTCAAAGTCAAAGTCAAAGTCAAAGTCAAAGTCAAAGTCAAAGTCAAAGTCAAAGTCAAAGTCAAAGTCAAAGTCAAAGTCAAAGTCAAAGTCAAAGTCAAAGTCAAAGTCAAAGACCAGTGTCAGTGTCAGTGTCAGTGTCAGTGTCAGTGTCAGTGTCAGTGTCAGTGTCAGTGTCAGTGTCAGTGTCAGTGTCAGTGTCAGTGTCAGTGTCAGTGTCAGTGTCAGTGTCAGTGTCAGTGTCAGTGTCAGTGTCAGTGTCAGTGTCAGTGTCAGAGTCAGTGTCAGTGTCAGTGTCAGTGTCAGTGTCAGTGTCAGTGTCAGTGTCAGTGTCAGTGTCAGTGTCAGTGTCAGTGTCAGTGTCAGTGTCAGTGTCAGTGTCAGTGTCAGTGTCAATGTCAATGTCAATGTCAATGTCAATGTCAATGTCAAAGTCAAAGTCAAAGTAAAAGTCGAAAGTCGAAAGTCGAAAGTCAAAGTCAAAGTCACAACAACAACAACAAAAATAAACTCAATAGAAATAAACTCAAAATAAAAAGATATACAATCAAATAAAATCTATATTATAATAAAACTGTAGAGGTCAAATGTTTGTACATAGAAAAAATAATTTTGATTCGTATAAGGGTAAATGGAAAGGAATAAACAAATATAGCAGTTTATCGTACTATCTCTTTATTAGGATACACAGTATACAGTAACAAATACTACAAGTATAGTATAAATTCTAGCTCTGCTCTGTTCCAACAAAGCGTGGCTAAGTTAAGCGCGCGGTATTTTAAACTGACGGACCCGGGGCGGCTCCCCGAGCCCCGCGGGGGGTGCGCCCCGCGTCGCACGTCTAGACCACGCCTCCAATGCGCTTTTATTTTTTCGAGGTGCGGCCTTAATGAAACTTTAGGATTATATAGCTTACACAACAGAATAACACATATCTAGGCTAACTTTTACTGAGGGAAATCCCTCTTTTCCGCGGGAAAAATTGTAAGCGCGGGCAGAGCCGCGGGGTAGAAAGCTAGTTTAAATGTATCACTACATAGTATAAAACAAAGTCGCTTTTTCTGTCCCTATGTCCCTATGTCCCTCCCTTTGTACGCTTAAATCTTTAAAACTACGCAACGGATTTTGATGCGGTTTTTTTTAATAGATAGAGTGATTCAAGAGGAAGGTTTATATGTATAATACATGCATAATATGTTTAAGGATAACCCACAATAACCATTTTCCCGTGCGGAGCCGGGGCGGGTCGCTAGTTGTAGATAAATGAAAAAGATTATTCTGTAAAAATGTTGTATTAGTACATATTAGTAAACATATAATCAGATTGTGGGTGCAGTATCACTATGGTAGTTCATGAAGTAGATCCGCTGAAATTAAAATAAAAAAAACATTTTGAATCACACTTCACATCATCACACTATAGTCCGATCAATAAACTGATGTAGAGTGCGTGAGCGGGAGCCTAAGCGATTTTGGTGGGTCTATATTAAAACCCATAATTGAAAATGTATATATCGAAAATCCATAATCGATAAATGTCATAACGATTAAAATCCATAATTTTGAAATACATATATTTAAAAGCCCTAACTTTAATATGAATACTGTTAGTATGTATAATAATTAAGAAATATAAATTTGACAAATATAGTAAACATATATTAAATTATTATTTTTATCACCAAAAATGCTGTTTCTCTTATCTTCTTTTTTACCAAAATATCTTAAATTTATGATTTTGAAAGATTATACAATTATGGATTTTAATAGTTATGCTAAATAATGGTATGTATTTTTGAATTATTGATTCTAATTGTTATACTATTTAAAGTTATGGCAAGTCTGTTATGGATTTTCATAATAGGGATATTTATGTTATGCAATTTAAGGGGCACCCGATTTTGGTAGGTGAAGGGTGTCAGATGGGCACATTTCAGGGCGTCTGCCAAGTACTTCCGGCAGGCTATGCAATGGCAGACCTATTTTTTTATACATAATTAATCAATGGTTAACTGATGCCACCACTTTCATTCGGGTACATTATGAGGTGTAGGTTCCACGAAAAAAATACGTCTAAAATTTCGATGACCCGGCAAGATCGGATCTGGCAGACCATTTTTTTTCAGTGTTTAAGTGTCGGTTAACGATCTAGAGATAGCCTATTGTGGCACTCGATGAGGTAGGTACTTAGGCCCCCGGCTCTCGCACTATAAGTAGATTACACCAATTATTCCTACTGCACGGAAAAGTAAAAAAAAAAACACGCAGTCTCAAATTAAAATAGTAATGAAATAGGACGAACATTATTGCTTTTTAGCTTGTCTTCGAGCAGGTGGTCCTGGTGTTGTAGACGTTGTAGTAGGCTGACCCTCTTCTGTGGTCGACGCTCCTGCGTCTCCAGATGTAGTAGCGCCGCCTACAGTCGTGTCGCCCCCCTCTGCCGCTGTAGTCGCCTCATCCCCCCCTGTCGCCGCCGTGGTTTCTAGAAAACACGATATGAAAATGTCCATGGATTGATCGTACATACGATTGTACATATGAATCAATGGATTGTATTGTGCGCTAGTACAATAGTAGTTTAATGGGTGTGGTAGAGGCATCCGGCTGAAATTAGTCAGTAGGCGACTCGGCTGGCCGAAATTAGTTAATAGGCGACTCGGCCAGCCGAAATTAGTTAATAGGCGACTCGGCCAGCCGAAATTAGTTAATAGCCGATCCGGCCCCTGAGACCGAATAGTTTTTTTAATTTTTATTAGAAGTTTACAGAAGGACCACTTTCGGATTCGAAGCGCGGTTTTCCCAACAACTCTCTGCTCCTGCTATTCTTGAAAATTATAACACTTTACATGGAGTTAGGGCATTACGCACCACGTCCGGTTCTTACGAATCCGTGAACGTCCATACAAACTGTCTCGGACGGAAAAAATATAGTATTGTATTGTTTGATCGTGTGTATTAATTTACGTCGTCATTTTCCATCAAGCTCTCGTGATCAAAGTGAAACCATTCCGTATTATGTCCTTTTAGGTAACAATGGCCGTACCCGCCGGCCGGGGGCGCGACCATATCCAAAATCAAAATTAACAATTAGAGACGGAGCGTCGGGCGTCGTCTTCTTCGCGATGTTTTTCCGTATCAACGCGCTAGGCCTAGGTCTGAGGCTCCCTCGAGCAGCCCCTAGACGCGTTGGTACATGACTTTTTTTTGCGGCTGGTGATGCCATATTAAAATAAAATTTAATTCATTTTCATTTTGATGAAAATTAAAATGAATTAAATTTAAAATAAATAAAAAAATATAAAGGGTTAAAATAAATTGTATAATTTTATCTTTAATATTATTTTATTGTTTCCTAAACCCGCCCGCTCGGCCTGTACTATTGTCTTCTATTTGGAACATACTAAGAGCACGAAAAATCGCGAGGGAACATAATAATTTATTTAAATAACATTTTTAAATTAATGTTAAGCTACGAGTGCAGGCGCGCCTAAACCACAGAAGAAAATAATAGTACTAAACCCATGAAGGAAAAAAAAATTTTACGCGCCCAAATGGAGTAGTAATCAAAACGTACTATGGGTGCCGGCTATGAGACAATTTTGCAACTCACACACACATTCACACTTTTCTTTCAAATACTCGTACATGGACAACATCACTGTCATAAAATATCAGAAATAAAATAAATAACACGAAATGGTCAATTGTGCGGTGAAATTGTGCCGAAACCATACCGCAAGCAAAACTACAAAGCTTGCTGGTATCACATTTTTCTGGTGAGTAGTAAACCGCTTGGTTTTTACATTTTTCGTGGTCAAGTTTTTAGCAGAAAATTGTTGTTGATTTTTAGTGATGTGAAGTAGTCGATAAAAAATAATATAAAATCGAGTCATCAGCTAATTACTTTTTTATTTCATTTATTTATCGCAGTTTTCCAAAAGATCTGGCGCAAAAACGTAAATGGGTGCCAACATGCGGGAGAGACAAAGATTGGATTCCAACCAAATATAGCAGAGTCTGCTCAGCTCATTTTAATAACAGTAATTACGAATTAACTGAAGCCGGCAGAAAAAGACTTCATAAAGATGCCATTCCAAACGAAAACCTATATCACAAGGTAAATGTAAAAGTAGTTTTTTCCATCCTCAGAAATCCATAATCTCTACCAGCTATCCCATCTGGAAAACAGCTGTATGTACGTTTATAATTGATGTTTTTCTGTGCAGTGTCCAAATAATATGGTATTTTCATTCTTACAGGTGGATGAACAAGTGTTTTCCCCTCATAACTCAACAACGCATGCTTCCGAAGGTAGCTCTATATTGACAGAAACCAGATTAAAATACAAAATTGAAGAGCAAAGAAAAAAAATAAAATAACAAAAGCTTTCAGGTATTTTATAATTTCTGACATGCTAAAACGTGATGGAAATGAGTGACCGAAGTTAGGAACACGAGTGTATTTTTTAATTTAATAGAAGAAGCTAAGTCATGGTGAATAATGATTTGGACATGAGATTAGCGACGTATTTCTGCACTGTATTATGTCACTGGCAAAAATTTTAAGTAAACGATGTTAAAATTAAGTGTGCAAACGGAAATTAGAGAAGTAGTGATCCACGCGAACCGAAATTAGGTATTTACGTAAATAGCTCGAAAATGGAAAACGTTACACACCACTGCTTCCGTTGACTGTCGCAGCACAGCTGACGAATGCCGACGATGCGATAAGGATGGCAATAAGTCACTTAGCTAGTGTGGTATTCACCAGTTTTTGACTGGTGACAGAAATTAGGTGTAATGAGAGGACAAACACATATTTCGTCATTATGAAATAAATAAAGGTGTTAAATAAATGATATATTTTAAATAAGAAGGAATGATAATCCACCTCTAATATGTAACTACTAGAATGTACGAAATGTTGCTCATTTTGAATATATTCGTGGTAGAATAGGTAATTCTGGGTCGCGGACAGTGACGGAGTATTAGGAGAACGACTTTTGGAAAATAAATTGGCACGTTATTTTGCAGAATCATAAGTATGTAATACCAATCCAAATTAGATAATAGCTTGAACTGTCCATGAAAAAAAAATCAACCCTGTAATCTTGCAGATTAGCCAGATATTTAGCCGGACGCTCTAAAATCAGGCCCACTGAGAATGACCGTTTTACTGCTCACGTGCAAGGTGTGGAATGATCTCCCTCTCGAGGTGTTTCCTTTGCACAACAATTTGGGGTCCTTCAAAAGACAAGTCTACAGACATCTCAAAGGCCTGCACCGTGTCTGCTACCCTAAGTTGCAGATGTCCTGGACGACAGTGACCACTTACCATCAGATGTGTATGTGTGATCAATAGCCATGGTGATAAAATTTGTGATGGTCATAAGATGTATGTGTACAATAGCCATGGTGATAAAATTTAAGTAAATAATCGATAAATATACGTTACGCTTCATACCACATCACATCACTATTTTCAAATTCAGCAACCATGAAGTTTTTTGTTTTTTACATGCCAAATAAAGACAAATAAATGTCATACTTTATTGATATTTTGTTTTTAATTGGGCATGTCATAACATGAATGTCTCTATCTTTTTCTAACTTAACGTATTCAAAGATGTGTGATAGAGTTAAAAGATAAACCCCGTCTCCCGCTTCCACCTACCCTCCCACCCCTCTGAGCGGCCGCATTGGTTTCGATACAAAATAGGCATGATTACTACTCCATATGGGCGTGGAATTTTTTTTTCCTTTTTTTTTTTGGGCGCGTAAAATTTTTTCTTCCTTCATGACTAAACCGTACAGAAAGGACTTTCCCCCCCTGTGCCAAAATGACTTTCCCGCCCGATATAGATACAAAGAAATGTTGACTTACCTCCTCCGTCAGCACTGTCTGTCTTGCCTGAATGTAACAAGACATTTTGGTATAAAAAGTAAAGTATTTTTTGGCAAAATATATTAGTATTAAAATGTTTATCCAAATCCATTCAGCAGTTTAGACATTAAACCGGAACAAATGGAAATATAATTTTTTGGTGAAACATTAATAATATAGGACATTATGAAATATTTTTAGTTTCTTACTTGCATCGCCTCCTCCGGTATCACTGAAAATAAAATAATGTAAATTGTTTTTTGTTATATTTTAAGGATAATGTTCTACATAATTAATAAAATAATCATTATTTACTTTGGAAACTTTCACGGTTGTTTTCAAAGATTTAAAACGGGATATTTACCGTGGTTATTTGTTTTGTGTTAGTTTTTCTTCAGTCGTCCCGTGATCATGATGCATGCAACTGCATCGAAATATCGGGCACTCACACGAAACAAATAGCACGGTAAATATCCTGTTTTAAATGTTAATAGTTATATATGTCACAGTTAAAACCAGTTTTTAGATAGAACGCGTTTTTCCTAGTTAGAACTAGGTTTTACTTTATGACTTTGTTAATACTAGAATTAACCAATGCTCAAAATTGAATATCAGTTAAAACTAGTTGTACGTTCAACTCATTACCAGGCGGGTGCGAGCGCAGCGAGCACGGGAGTTCAGGGCACCCCTACTTCGGATAGTATAGGTTCGAAGGGTATGGCAGAAGCGATGTGGGCGAGCGTAGCGAGCCCAGATCGTTTGCCATACCCTTCGTGTTAGGTTACACATGGATATTAAAGAATAAATGGATATTATATAATATTAAACGCGTTTTGTCTAGTAAGAACTAGTTTTAACTGATATTCAATTTTGAGCATTGGTTATAACAAAGCCATAAAGTAAAACCTAGTTCTAACTAGGAAAAACGCGTTCTATCTAAAAACTGGTTTTAACTGTAACATATATAATTATATAATCATTATTCGCATAAAACATTTTATAAAATGGTGGCATAATGTTTTACAATAATGTAATAGATAATGTTTTACAATAATAGGGCTTTGCATCCTCATTTTCCATTTTTTTCTCGTCTATATGTATTTAAATATTCAATTTTGGAATTCTTTCGTCATTCATACACGTCATCTTTGTCCATTGTTCTTTAGTTTTTTTCCCTTGGCTGCCGGTCTTGACGGTCGTATTTCTTGTATTTTGTGTAATTTTGTAAAATATTCATATAATAGTAATGTAAACCGCCGAGCCTATTATGTACCATTTTCCATGTGAAAGACCGACCCAAAGACATAAGAAACCTCGCCATATTGCGGAATTTCAATGCACCTATTTTATAAGGGAAATTGTTGCCATAATCGTAAAAATATACACGTGGCGCCCCCATAGCAGATTTCTTATTGTTTGGTCAGGCTTTAAATTAATCAGTGACTATTCAGCGTTCCTATTTCTCTACAAGTGCGTGTTCTTTAATCTATGGCAGGCCCGGCGCACTTCGCGCCAGAGCTCCAGAATGTACCTACGCGTACCTACGCCGGCCGGGCGGTCCCGATTTCGCGGCCATTTAGTAGGAAAAACGCGCGCGCTTGTGAAGACCCTATTATTTAGTCTGTGGTAATACGGACGCTCGCAGCGCGGTCTTAAGGTGCATTTTGTTTTAATACGAGCGCAACGACAAATGGTAGGCTATATTATAGTCAGGGTCACGTTCGACGCGTTCAATGTAATTTGAACGTTAGTGGCGTGGTAGCTAGAATTAAATTCGCACGTTTGTTATCAGAGAGTGCGCCTTCTGTACCTAGTACTATTATTTATTCTGTGTCTACGGCCACGTCTGACGGCTCGCCAGGTGAGCCGCGGGCACAGAAGAAAATAATAGTACTAACTCGCGGGCGTGACAGCTTTTTATGCTTACCCCAGCATGAGGACTGTTTTGGTGACCAAGTCTGAACCAGTATTGAAGACCGCCTGGTACACTCCAGTGTACACGTCCGTGAACGCCGTAATCCTGTTGGAACAACACATCATGATACTAAAGATGCCCACTGCTGGACTAACAAAACTGTGAATTTCGAATTGACCAAGTGATGTCCACAAATAAAAAAAAAACTTTAAAATTTTGACTGTTTATTTCAGTAATATATTATTACTTATTTAAAATACACATCGTCAAACACTAAATCTACGTTACATTATGTGCGCGCACGCAACTTGGTGCAATATAACATTACACATTTTTAACATTATCCATTCCATACATTAAAAAAATACTTTGAGCTCGTGAAATATGATTAATCGGAAAAAAATTACCTAGCGCTACCGCTTATACGGATTGAAATAACAGTTAAAATACAATTAAATACCTTAATTGAATTATAATACCTAATTGAATAGAGCCATTTCCTTACTCTATAACCAATAAAAATTTCACGGTTTGGGGACTCTAGATAATAATTAAACATTCATCCTTTTTTTATGAATTTCATTTGATTTTATTCCGCCAGAGTTTGTGAGGCGGGTTAACCTCGAAATCCACACGATAAGCAAGAAGAAGCAAGTACGCTTCAGGTAACAACGGCGGGTATGGCCGGCGCGCGGCGGGGGCGCGGCCAAAATTAAAATCAAAACTAATAATCAGAGACGTAGCCCCTCAGGCGTCGTCTCCTTCACTTGATAAGTCCGGTGAAGCTTGTCGACTGAAGCATGTACATCAATTATTTTTGACGTGACAACGTCTTATAATTCGATGGAGCCGGCTGCACGCACGAAAAAACATGACACAATGCGGCGTTACCGCGCGGCTGAGGCGTTCCATGCTGACTATGGAGGCTTTCCATTTAAGGCTTGAAGTGCAAACGAGAGCGCGGAACAAGCGACAAAGAGGCACAATCGTTGTCACGTTCAACTATCGTCAGTAAATCGACTTTACAGACAACCGTTTTTAATTAACATTATGAATTTGAGTTGAAAAAAAAGCAATCTACATACCTGATGGAGATAGAGGTATCCGTGGTGACGTAGAAGCCAGTGGAAACCGGAGCCGTGCCGCTACGGCGCGTCTCCGGCGGGTGCAGAGGTAGACCGTTCACAGTTACCTTAACAATACGGTAAGGTATATACCATACAGCACTAAACGATAGAGTACAGTACTTTACGGTCTGGTACGATACGATACAACATTACAGTACAAAACGGTTAAGTATAGGTACAGAATTTCACTTCACCGTATGGTACGATAAGATACAGTACAAAACGGTAAGGTAGAGTACTTTACGGTATAGTACGATAAGATACAGTACAAAACGGTAAGGTACAGTACTTTACGGTATGGTACGATAAGATACAGTACAAAACGGTAAGATAGAGTACTTTACGGTATGGTACGATAAGATACAGTACAAAACGGTAAGGTACAGTAACAACCTCCGTGGTCGAGTAGTCAAAACCTCGTCTGACGTTATAGAGGTTCTGGGTTCGAATCCCGGTTGTCTAACTTGTCGAACAAAAATCACTTTGAGACTTTCCTCAGTTTCGTTAGGACATTTCAGAATCACCCGATTGTCCGAAAAGAAAGATGATTTCGTGCTTCAGAAGGTACGTAAAGCCGTTGGTCCCGGCTACTATCTACGGACGGATGTAGTCGTTATTGGAGTCATGTCGGAAGCTTAAGGCGGTTCTATTCAGACACCAGGGTTTGTGAGGTAGGTTAACCTCGATAAGCAAGCAAGGTACAGTACTTTACGGTATGGTACGATACTATAAGGTACTCTACGGCACGTTATGGTAATTGGTAAGGTACAGTCTCGTTCAAAAGTGTATCCTTAGAGTATAAATAGAAAAATTTCTGGGAGGGATAAAGTACGCCTAATCGAGTATGAACTGTAAGCACGGATATGAACAGTCCGAATATTTTTAGCGCGTTCGTTTAGTATCAAATGGTTATCGGAGTTGATTATTTTTCCTGGTGAAAATAAGAAATTTAGGAGGAAAAAAAATTTGAAATATGCAGTGATAAGTTGCAAACATGACTCGAGGAACAAATTAAAAAAGAAAAATGTTATTGATTTCACCGCCCATACTAAATCTTCCAAAATTTGCTTACGCTTGACATAAAGGCAGCGGAGCGATGCGCGTGCTCTATGTATATTTATTCTCTAAGAGTGTATCTAAGAGTTTTTTTTGTACTTTAAAACACCACTAAATGAAATGGAATGGAAATGTGGCAAATACCTTAGTAACAATGCACATGCCCGTACATGTGAACTGGATGGTGTGTTCAAACTGCTCGGCCGACGGAGGCTTTGGTAGGTTCTCCACTTGCGCTATCTGAACAGCTGAAGAAAAATACTAGTTATAGTGTTTTTTTTTATTGACCTATGCTTGTGTCGAAAGGGTACGACCAATCAAGTTTCACCGGACTTGCGGGGGAGCGGAAGACTACCCCAAAAGAAGTCATCTACCAACGCGTCTAGGGGCGGATCGAGGGAGCCTCGGACCTCGGCCTAGCGCGTTGATATTGAAAAACATCGTGAAGGAGACGACGCCTGAGGGGTTCCGTCTCTGATTTTCAATTTTAATTTTGGTTCTGGCCGCGCCCCCGCCGGCGGGTACGGGCACTGTTACCTGAAGGGTAATTGTAACCTGAAGGGTAGTTATAGTGACCATTTAGTTTGTTGCTTTTTTACAGATGTCACTAGAAGTAAATAGAGACGTAATACATGCAAATCTTAAAGAAACTTTCGTCAACTAGCTGAGGTGCGGGGTGTTGTCTCGGGTTGTGATTGGTCCGAAGGGCTTGCAGCTTCCTATTGGTGACTTTCTATTGGTCTAAACTGACGGAAAACAAAGACCAAATCACTGAGTGGTTGACAGGATCGGGTCGCCTTATCCTATGTATTATTAAGTCTCAAATCTCAATATATAAAAAAAATTTCTTTCTTACTAAAATTTCCTTCTTACTCTATGCTAGAAGCATCATCATCTTCATCAACATCTCAGCCTGTGGACAAAGGCCACCCCCTGTGATCTCCACAATGATCGGTCCTGCTTGGCCCGTATCCAGCGGCTTCCCGCGACCCTCACCAGATCGTCGGTCCACTTCGTGGAGGGCCTGACTACACTACGTCTTCCGGCGCGCGGCTGCTAAGAACCTTTCTGCCCCAACGGCCGTCGGTTTTTTTTTCGCAGCGAATGCAATCGCAGCGACTGTTCACTGTGTGTGACCGAGGCTTAAAGTTGGTCTCGATAGCCCGTGTTAGCGTATAGTGTTATTATAAATACCTAGGTCTTATGAAGAAACTTCGGGTTTAAGTTCGAGTCCTAGATAATTAAACCTTATTTAATAAAAATAATTATTTTTACCCGGTGCTGAAAAAAATATTTCAGATATGATTAATTTGTCTTAATTTTCACACAGAAATTGAAACTTAAAGTAGATGAGACTGATTATAATCAGTCAATATTTTTTTTGTATTATTTAACAGATAGGTAAAAATACATTTATAAAATGAATGAATAATAATAATAAAATAAATTAGAACTTACAGTCCTCTGCAATAGAAAAGAACATTATGAATAGTATTCTTTAAATATGCACTTAGAACTAGGGCATTAATATTGAAATAAAATAAATTATTATCAATGACTTAAAACAGATAAAAAATATTTGTAGAAATCAAATCAAAATTTATTTTTGTGATACACAAGTTGTCGTAAAAGTATTTACTGTACATTAACAAAGGTATAATGAAAATACTTCTATTTGGTCTTTCATAATATAAAATATCTATACATTAATTCGCATCTATACTGTATTCATTACTTGCTACTTACGTTCTACGACCAAAACAATTTTCTGGTAAGAGCGCCCTTGTAACATGAACCCGGCGATGTAGACACAAGACTGCGAGTCCTCGAAACTGAAAAAAAAAGTTAGTTTAGGTAAACTAAGTAGTAACTAACTTTAAGGTAACGCCCGCTGCGCACCCGCCGGCGGGGTCGAAGTGTTCACAGATGTGGTTAAAACAGCCAAAGAGGTCAGGTTACTTAAAAGAATGCCCTTCTGGTAATAATAATTACCCTTCATTCGCGTAACAATGCCCGCATCCGCCAGCAGGGGTGCAGCGCAATTCAAGTCGACGAGATCACAGATGTGATTAGAGCAGCCAAAGAAGTCAGGTTATACCTAAAAGAATGCCCCTTCTAGTAGTGAATACCCTTCTGGTAATAATAATTACCAGAAGCATTCGAATGAAGATTCGCGTAACAATGCCCGCATCCGCCAGCGGGGTATGGCCTAATACATAGGGGATACAGATTTCTCAAAATTAGTTATAAACATCGTGTTATACAATTCTCTCTCGAGTCGCCATCAGACGCGTTAGTAATGACAACTATGGGGTACAGTCCTCCGCTTTCTCGCAAGTTAAAGCTTCCGTGGTTGAGTGGTAAAAAGCTCGCCTGACGTTACGGAGGTTCCGGGTTCAAATCCCGGTGGTGATTCAACGAACAAATATCACTTTGTGAGACTTTCCTCAGTTTGGTTAGGACATTCCAGGCCGAATCACCTGATTGTTCGAAAAGGAAGATGATTCCATGCTTCGGAAGGCACGTAAAGCCTTTGGTCTCGGTTACAATCTATGGATGTAGTCGTTACATGAGCCATGTCAGAAGCCATAGGGGCTGAATGATTCTGACACCAGGGTTTGTGAGTAATTGTGAGGTAGGCTAACCTCAAAACCCACACGCTAAAAGAAAAAAAAAGGTAAAGTTTGATACGTGGGCACAGAAGAAAATAATAGTACTAACCCGTACAGAAAGGACACTCACCCCCCGCGCCAAAATGAGTTCCCCGCCCGATGTAGCGCCACACGCCCCGCACCCCGCAGGCACCGCGGGACTCCGCCGGTGGTGTTCGGGGGTGTTTTACATAGCGCCTAGCGCCATTGACTTGTAGCGGATATTCAGTTGTCATTCAAAAAGAAGTAGGTTGTCAAAATGCGTGTTCTGTATTGAGTGACCGCCCAGACGTGGGTCAGATAAAAAAGATACTTACGAAGGGAAGGTAAATGTCAATTTCTTTGATATAGGAGTCAGGGACACTCTGCCGGCGGCTATGGCGCTCTGCCCGTTGCAGTTTACATCGGTCAGGCTGCAATCACCCTCGCAATCAAAGGTCACCGACTTGTCGAAGTGATCGTTTAGTTTCAAAGAGGCACTTGAACGTTCCACTTTTATCTCTGTAAATAAAAAAAAGCCACTAACACAACCATTTCAACAAGTTCTTCAAAAGCGCTACACCTTTAAAGGCAGGCCTTCACACGCACAGTACGCTTCGCGACGTGACTAATGTGCGCGCAGGCAGGTAATGGAATTCTATCTCTATGTCTGTTTTTCCGGATTCGTATAATCCGGTGCCTGATACCTTGGTGTCTTCAAGGCAAGAGCAACTTGTTTCATTATCAGTCACGTCATCTTTTTCTATCAGTCTTATTACTATGTAAGAAGCGATAGGCTCGAGAGCTGTCTCTAATGTCACTATGTCGCGTTTGATAGCTTCTCGAGCTTGTCGCTTCTTCATCATCTTAGCCGAAAGACGTCCACTGCTGGACAAAGGCCTCGAGCTTGTCGCTTCTTCATCATCTCAGCCGAAAGACGTCCACTGCTGGACAAAGGCCTCCCCCAAGG
Source organism: Teleiodes luculella (assembly GCA_948473455.1). Lineage (NCBI taxonomy): Eukaryota > Metazoa > Arthropoda > Insecta > Lepidoptera > Gelechiidae > Teleiodes > Teleiodes luculella. The sequence goes on along the minus strand of OX419609.1, from coordinate 3,788,512 downwards.
ATCTCCACAATGATCGATCCTGCGCTGCCCGCATCCAGCGGCTTCCCGCTTCGTCGCTTCTTACGTAGTAAGTATACAGGTGATAGAAAACGATGACGTGGTAAATTTCGAATCCATGTTATGCGTTCTCATTTATTGTCATAGTTCTCATAAGGGAACCGGGTGGTCTTTATTTTGAATATGTAAGTATTTAAAATTATTTTTATCAGCTTACCTCCTTCTGAAAGTTCCAAATTATAATGAAAATACAAAGTATATTATGGTTTAATATAAAGGTATAAATGCACAACATGTTGCAGGAGTGTCAATAGGACTCAAACAATTAAATGACATATACTTTTTAAAACTTTCACGGTTGTTTTCATAAATATTAAGATTTAAAACGGGATATTTACCGTGGTATTTATTTCGTGTGAGTGCCCGATATTTCGATGCAGTTGCATGCATCATGATCACGGGACGACTGAAGAGAACTTTGCGGGTGGCTGCTATGGGCAAACATATCTGTCTACCCTCTTTCTGTTGCGTTTACTAATGTTTGTATAACTCGACTCCTCCGAAGTTGTCGCATCATAAATACCACGGTAAATATCCCGTTTTAAATCTTAATATTTAATTAAATGACATGTTTACTTACTCTCATCTAAAATTAAGACAAACTATAATAAATAATGATAATTTTACTATAAAGCACTTTCTTAAAATGTTTTTTTTTTTTTATTACAATACAAGCACTTACCACTCTCTGTAAAGAAAACAAAAATTATTATGAACAAAAATGTAGTACAAATGTGCAAACTTTCAGCCGTTGAGTACCGGACAAGATATTATCACCTCACGTTTCATAGTCAAAATGCTGTGAGAAACCTGTCATGTTAAATATTAATCCAATTGGATGAGAGCATGGACACGAAAAAAATATTTTTTTGTCGTTCATGAAATTTCAAGGTATTCCGGTTGATACAAAGATGCTTTAAGAACAGAACTACATACCCGGTACTGAAAATTTAAACCAATTTATTATGTAAGAATCGATGTGCTTTTTTTGCAAAAAGGAACGATAACAGGATATAGGGAAAAACACTCGACCATCTGAACATAATACGGCCCCGTAGCCTAGTTGGTAATACGTCTGCCTTCGAAGCACAGGGTCGCGGGTTGAATCCCGCCCAGGGCAAACATTCGTGTGATGATTACCTACTTGTGTTTGCCTTATGTGTGGATGTTGCATATTTATATATCAGCAGTTTGACACCCATAGATGCTCGGCCTAGTTTGAGGTCAGATGGAAGTGTGTTTGAGATGTCCCATTTATTTATAAAATAAGATAAACGTTACTTTTTGCACGAAAATTGAACTTTTTTGCAAAAGTTGGGTAATTTCACGCCTTTAAATAAATTTCTTAATTTCGATGGTACATTTTTTTAGCAGGTTTTTAGAACGCGAAGCTGTGGCCAGGCCCTTAAAACGCGGCTTGAGATAAACAAGGGACGAGATTGTAATTGTAACTCACACAGCAGAGACATGACCTTGACCCTCTCCTCGAGCCCATCCGCATTCTGAATGATTGCGAAGTAGTCTCCATACTGCCACGGCTTCAGCTCCACCAAGTCTATCTCCATACTCCTGGTAAAAACAACACAGTCATTATCTTCAACAGCTTAAGGCAGTTCAAGTCTGGACTTAAATTCATAGATAAGAGCCTGAAATGAGGCTTAGTGGCGCTGCCTTCCGTCAAAATATAGGGCAAAATCCGAAAATAAAAGGTTTCGTGATTCTTTATTATGTACACAATTCGAGCCATATTAAAACCTTCAGGCAAACCAATAACTGGCACCAAGGGTAACGAGGTTAAGATAGACGGCATGTAAATCCACACGAACCTGTTTTTTTTGGTGTGAAATAAGGTATATTCTATTCTGTTCTATTCTATTCAAAATGACGCTGATATTCAAAATTTGTTAAGTTTTGTGGCCATGCTACTTTTCATGCTTAGTCTCAGTAAGTATTCGTTCGAACTATGAATACTCCAACAATCTATACAGTCCACCGTTGGACTAAGATACCGTCTAAGAGCTCTATTTTTAAAAGGAGGTGTTTAACTTGTTACCTGTCGTCTAGTATCCTATAGTTAGCTGGATCTACATTGGCAACACTGCCTTCCGGGGTGCGAATCATGATACCCTGCAACCAAAATAACATAACTTTATTTTTATAATTCTTTGCCTTGCCTTGTGAATACCCTTCTGGTAATATTAATATTCTGGTAACAACGCCCGCATTAGCGCGGCCCAATTAAAAAAGCCAGGCGACGTCTCCTCACGATGTTTGCCGTATCACCGCACTAGGCCGAGGTCCAAGATTCCCTTGAATCGCCCCTAGATGCGTTGATATATGATTATGTGGGTTTCAAAACCGAATTCCGACTAGACACTGCTCCGATAACAAGCTCCGACAGCCGGTAGGTTAGTTTAGGTTAGGTTTTATGTTTTGTCGGAGCAGTGTCTTGTCAGAGCAGAGTCTTGTCGGAATTCGGTTTAGGATTCGATATGTGACTACTTTGGAAAAGAGCTTTCTGCTCCCCCGCAAATCCGGTGAAGCGCGATACGTCGATTTTGGGACTAAAGTGTAGGTCAATAAAAAAAAGGAAGAAGTTTACCAGGAGGTGGCATCTAGGGCACTTGTATGGGATGACTGTGTTGTTGGTTTCCGCTCCGTACATGGCCTGCACGAAGGCTGGTTCCACTTGTGCAGTCGACATCGCTGCCAACAAAGCGATGCAAAAAATAATTGGACATAATCACAGGGTAGATTGATACATAGAAGACATTTCAAAGGATTAGCAAAACCTGGAACGATATACTCAGTCAATTAGTCCCCACCGAGGGGGCTCGAGCCTACCCTGCAATCAGGGTGAACAGGCCATAGTCGTCAACGCAGTACAAGCTTGTAAAATTTTTACGTGCCGAGACTTGGTAAAAGAAGTCAACGACAGACGCTCTGATCGACTACCTCAAAAGATTCTATTCTCTATCTCTATCAGCTTGCCGAGGGACTTGAGCTACCCTGAATTAGAGTAGAATAGGCCTTACACTGGCCCAGTGCGGGTTACTTAACTTCACACACAACTTTTAAATTTCTTCGCAGCTATGTGGTGGAGGTATTCTCACGATTTTTACCCTCACTATAAGACAACATCATAGTAATATTATAAAGAGGAAAGATTTGTATTTTTGTGTGTGTAGGTATATGTCTGTAATGAATGAACTCAAAAACTGCTATGCCGATTTTAAAATTTCTTTCACCATTAGAAAGCTACATTCACCCTGAGTAACATAGGCTACCCTTTACCGCGGGAAAATGCCTCATTCCCACGAGAAAAACTGTTAACGCGGGCGGAGCCGCGGCAGACAGCTAGTCTTAAATAAATAGGTAAGTGACGTATCCACGCCTCTTAAATAAAAGATCCCTTAGCTACTGGTCCTACCAACGGTTTTATAAATTGCATTAAAATAAGCTGAATGCTTACTTATGACTAGAAACTTGACCGACTTGACTCCGCTGCGTCTGCCACTGCGAGTAGACTTCGTGAACACTGCGTAGTATGTGCTATAGAAGTAGTCTGACCACTGGTCTGGGAATCTACGGGAATATAACATTTTTAGTTGTGATAAATATTTACCCTTCTGGCAGTGAATACCCTTCTGATAATAACTACCCTTCAGTTAACAATGCCCGTACCTACCCGCCAGGCGCACGGCCGGGGGGCACGGACAAAATAAAAATCATAACTATAGGTCTACCCACAGGGTCTACCAGAATCTGAATGCAAAATGGGAAAAAAGAAGTTGACGCTAGCAATGTTTCTTCGACTGTGATAAGCATCTACCTGACATTGGCTGAATTGCAAAGTAGCAGAAGCCATTTATAAAAAAAAAGGTTTCTTCGATATTTTCACCACTTTTTAAGGAAATTTGAAGCCAAACCAAAAACAATTCCTCGAAATTTCAGTTGACAGATGATATTTTTGTTGTTTCCATATGAAAATCGCTATTTTCGAAACTTTTTTTACCATCAGATTCTGGTAGACTGAAATTAGAGATGGAGCCCGTCTGGCGTCGCGTCGCCTCCTTCACGATGTTTTTCTGTTACCACGCGCTAGGCCTGAGCTGCCAACTTGACTACTTTGGGGTAGAGCCTTCCGCTCCCCCGCAAGTCCGGTGAAGCTTGATCGATTGTACCTTTTCGAAACAAGCGTAGGCCAATTAAAAAAAAAAGCAAAGCAAATATTGCAACTTCATTGGTCGATGTTCGAGACTGCACGGTCTAACATCTCCTGATATCATATAGGTACCGCGCCGCAGCGTTGTGGCTGATAAATGTATGAACGCGCGGAAAATACGGTTGTTGCCGTATGTAATAGATTTTTCATGGTGTTATCATTAACAGCTCATATACGTCCCCACCGATCGAGCTCACCCTAGTTATCTTATTATGAGGTTTCTGATCATATCAATGAGTATTAGATAATTAGTATAAATTAACTTATAGATTATGAAGATAAATTTAAGTCTTCGGTAAATAAATGGATATAAAAAACATGATTTATTGATACTAGACCCGCTAACATTTAATACAGCTAAAAACATAAGAAAATACGTAAGAGTGGAACGCATCACTACTTACTTGAGCTCTACAGAGACGAACTTATCATCGGCTTTTACTATCGCACTAGACTGCCACTTATTGTCCTCGGGCTGTAAACATCATATAAATTCATTATATAGGTAGGAACATATCGTTCACGATCGCGGCATAAGCTGAATGTGTTTCTTTTATTTTATTGTGACGTCATGACGCATGGTTCGGCACTTTTTTTGTTGTTAATTTGTACTGTTTTTTTTTTTAATTTCTTTTATTAATGTGCAATTTTTTTGTATTATATTAATTGTTGTGGCGTCATTAATAATATAATAAATGTTTCTTTCTTTTCTTTATTTCTTTTACGAGCCAGACGACAGACGAGATCACAGATGCGGTAAATATCCAATTCAAATAATTTATAGCTTGTTACAGTAATACACAGTTTTTCTTGGTAAAATACGGAATCATGTGTCGCCCTGCATGGTAAAGCAGCCAAAGAGGTCAGGTTACACCTAACAGATTGCCCTTCTGGTAGTGAATACCCTTCTGGTAATAATAATTACCCTTCAGTTATCAATGCCCGCACCCGCTGGCGTTGTGAGGCCTAATTCAAAATTGCAATAGAGTTAAAGCGGAGCTCCTTAGTTAGGCAGGTACTTCACTGGCGACAGCGACAAAAAACGAAAGGGACGCAGTTATGCGCAAGAGTGAGCGCGGTGTATTTGTATCTCATTCTAACGCATAACTGCGTCTCTTTCGTCTTTTGTCTTCGTCGCCGGTGAAATAAGTGCCTTAGGCGATGATTCCGTATCATCGAGCTAGGCTATATGGTCCTAGGCTCTCTCTCCGCTGCTAGATATTAGGAGGGAGGCACTCCTCCGCAAGTCTGGTGAAGCTAGATACGGCGATTTTGGGACACAAGCGTAGCCATTTCTGGTAGATCGATCTTAGTCTAAATAAATATGAAACTCTTTTTTAAAAAAAATACCGTCGAAAATACTGAAAAGCTTAAAAACTCTTTCTACGCTTTCACCCATGAACCACTAAACTGATTTTGATGAAACTTGGTACAGACATAGTGTAGACCTTGAGAAAGGACATAGGCTACCTTTTACAGCGGGAAAATACATAGTTTCCACGGGAAAATCTACATTTAGACATCCCCTGTTTTCTTACCCTAAAGGGTCAGATTTATTATTTCAAATTTATGTTGTCCTGAATGCAGAGTATACTCTTTCCCAATAAAAAAAGAATTGTAAATTCGAAATACTCTGTCATACATGAAAAAAATATATAGGTACGCGTCAACTCGAGAACCTCCACCGTTTTTCGTGAGTGAGAGCGAGAGCGACAATCGAAGTTGAGAAATAGAGCTTGGCGAGCCGCGGGTGCGACAGTATACTCACGTTCCAGGGCATGTTGTCCATCGTCCTCCGAGCCCAGAGCTTGGAGTACGCGTATCCCTCAGGAATCGGGATGCGCCGCGGGCTTGACGAATACATGCTGGTGGATGGGTGAACAAACTCCTCCATCGCGTCCTCTGAAACCGACGCGAATGTCATTGGGCCTTCTCACAGAACATTTAAAAGAGGTTAGAATGGCGATAATGCGCCGGTCGTATGAAATCCGGTGTCGCCGATTCCACCCCACCTTTCACCTCCACTACGTCTGTACTTAAGTAAAGATGAAGTTTACGCACTTATTCGCAATTTCAAATCTAGCCAATCATAGCGCCGCTCAATCACGCGATTTCAAATGGAACGAATCATACGCATGCACGCATACTGATGTACATTTTTATAGCTAGTGTGAGTTAAACAGCGCGATCGCGTCTTTGCGTGGAGATATGAGCGTTTGCTAATGTCCTTGGCGCGCCTGCCCTGCCCACAGCGCCATTCTAACCTCTTTTAAATGTTCTGTGGGCCTTCTAATAATCATACTAATAGGTTCTTATAATAAAAAAATATATAAATAAATTATCACGTCATCATGAAAAGAGATAAAGAAAGAAAGAAAATACATTTATCTGCACTGTTGCGACCAGTTGTGGGAGCCGGGTTTAGAAGAGCCACTAAGTACTATAGTATGATTATTAGGAGGGGGGCGGAGGCTTAAAAAGCGAAGGCGGCTCCTACATCTCTGGTTGCTACATATTACACACTAAAATGTCACAGAAAAGAGAAGAAACATTCTTGTATTTTTAACCCCCGACGAAAGAGAGGAGTGTTATAATAAGTTTGACGTATGTTTCTGTCTGTCTGTGGCATCGTAGCTCCTAAACGGATGCGCCGATTTTGATCTATAGTCTGTTTACAAAAGTTCATTGACCTCTTTCTTTTCTTAAAAGTTATTAAAAATGCTGCTGTGCTGTGTATTTAGTTAAGTTTTTATATAATTTACTAGCGACCCGCCCCGGCTCCGCACGGGAAAATGGTTATTGTGGGTTATCCTTCAGTATATTATGCATGTATTATACATATAAACCTTCCTCTTGAATCACTCTATCTATTAAAAAAAACCGCATCAAAATCCGTTGCGTAGTTTTAAAGATTTAAGCGTACAAAGGGACATAGGGACATAGGGACATAGGGACGGAGAAAGCGACTTTATTTTATACTATGTAGTGATTGTAATCGTATGTATAGTATTTTTAAGTTTTACAAATGTATAGTATTATGGTATCTATGGGCCTAGTTGCCTGAATACAAATAAATAAAAAAAAAAAAAAAAAAAAAATGTAATACCAAAATGTCTGGCAAGGTCACACGCTCACCCCGCCTTCTGATACGGTATGCTAAATTACGTATTTTGCGATAATTTCCTAAGTTCTATCGTATCGTTTGAAAAAGGTGCGCATTGTATGCAGGCGTCAATGATCCGGATTAATATGAAACAAACATAGCGTCGCTGGACCAACTATATAATAATCTTATAACGTTTCATCGAAATAGATCAAACTTACCAGGAATCGCTGTAATATATAGCGGGATGTTATTATATAGTTATGTTATATATTTTAAATAGATGAAAAAGAAACAAAATCATGAACTTACCAGGTACCAGCTCTGCAAAAATTATAAAAAATATCTTTAAACATTTGCAAAAATACTGTTAAAATGAATTCCAAATATTTTTTAGAGTTTTGTTAATAAGAACGTGTTAATTGTACTTACCGTCTCCTAAAATAAAAAAATACGTGTTTTTATATAGAGGTAGTAGTACCATAATAATAATGTGTTATGTGTGTGTGTGTGTGTGTGTGTGTGTGTGTATTATTGTGTAAGTAAGTTAAACAGTGTGTTGAAAACTTCTCACCAATGGTAAAACAATTGATTAATAAAAAAATGTCTTACGCTCGTAATCTGGAACATTTTAAATATAACATTGAAATTTCATTCACAATCATACGCGCTAATTCAAACGGTTTTTAAACTTTTAGGGTGAGGCCATACGAGCGTAATTTCCGAATTGTGAGTCGCTTATTTTCGGTCAGACAATTTCTGCTTCATACAAAATATGTAACTCAATTTGAGTCGCCATGCGATAGAAAAAGAATATCGAAGGGGAGTCCTCTGATTAAATATGTAACTAAATAGCATCCATCCACCCATACTTTAACGTGCTTTCCGATGTACCGAATTTATATTTAAAGTTGAATATCTTAGTTAGAGTATTGTAATATATATTCGTCAAACTCAGAACCTCTTTAACTTAACTCCTTCTAGCATTATTGTTACGCTTGTAAACAAATATACGAACCTCCAAAACCTAAAAATTGATTGTAAACTGAATTAAAACTTTATATCGATGACACAATAGGTATAGAATAATGAAAATAATATAACAGGATATACTTTTTAAAACTTTCACGGTTGTTTTCTATAACTATTAACGGGCACTCACACAAGACAAATACCATGGTATATATCCCGTTTTAAATCTTAATAGGTAACAGAATATTGATCATAAGATAATATATCGACATTTTATACAACAAGCGTCGTGTGTTCTGTTATAGGATACAAAAATAACTTAGAGAAAGCTTAATATTTTAATAAGATTTCTAAAATTGCGATTCTGTGCAAAAATTGCGAGTTTTTCATATTCCATTCTCATAGTTCTACGTTTGACTACGCCGCCGTAGTAAAACCGTAGCAATGGCTACGATCCGTAGCAGTGGCTACGTACGATTCTTAGGAGAGCTGTAGCGTAGCGTGGCTTAGCCACAAAATACTTTTATATTTTTTAAATCGTGACTATTATGAATTATGATAATTTTAAACATGCAATATACCAACAATACGTTAGAACTTATATGAAAATTTGTTGTTAAAATTATTTTCTCTCGATAAAATTACTTATGTAGGTACGTAAGTAGGTGGTAAGTAGTATGATTAGTTTATGACCAAAATGCTTAGATATTGTATTAGACTTAAAAAATGTTTAATCAAGAAATGGCAGTATTTTAAAGGAAACTATTACACTTACGTTCTACTATAAAAATAAATTATGATAGCATTATTAAAATAAAATAATTTTACACAAAAGGCTATTTTTTACATATCTTGTCAAAAAAGTAATTAATCGATACTTACAATATCCACCTGCAAAATTATGTTAAGATTAATTTTATTGTTTGTTACGTAATTATAATTTAAAACAAATCTTTTGTCCAAAACTTTTTTATTCTTTTTCAACCAACTCTGAAAATTTTACGGTATGTTTTTATAACTACTTATAAAAACATACCATGGCCGACCCATACGTCAAACCCGTAAACGTGGTGCTGCTTGGGGGGACTGGTCTACTCTAGTCGATTGCCGGTTGTTTTATTAGTTATATAGTTTGTTTTTTCTACTTTGACTGGTTGCCTTCCTCTAATTGCATATTTTCGTTTGCATTCTTTGTTATATATTAATGAAATTATATAAAATAATAATTTTGTAAATATTTTGAAAAGATGCAACGCCTGTGGAGTTTCTTCCGGCGAGTTCTTCTCCACAGAAGACAGCCCAATTGTGAACTCGCCTCGACGTTGAAAAGTGATTTGTAAAATACTTCGAATAAAGCATATTTCATTTCATTTCATTACCTACATAAAGTATACATTTAGTATTTACCTATAAAAATAGATATGCAAGGCACTTACGCCAAAGCTCGTTGGCCGGTGTTGCCATGTCGGCGCTGGGCAGCGTGAAGATGTACCCGATCTGGCAAGGATTCCAGTGGTCGCACACCTCGTGGTCCGGGTCCAACTCGGTCACGAATTTGTAGCTCTGAAATGTGGGACAAATTGGGACGAATTTAAAGTGACTTCGAAAACAATCAAACGCACTCTAAAAATAATTGAATGCTCTAAATTAGTACAATTATTTTTCGAAGGTGCATTTTAATGGACACACATAGACATACATCTATGTAATATGTATTTATAATTTGACATATTTTTTAATTGACAAGGTTCAACATTATTAATATACTAGCGGTCGCCCACGCGTACTCTGCGGAATAGGAGAGCATAGCTCGGGATAGGCAATAGTGGAAGGAGATGAGAGAGGCCTTAGCCCTGCAGTGGGACAGTACGGGCTAGAAAAAAAAAGCTGCTACGCCCGCGTTGTTTTTTTTTATTTCCCGTGGTAAAAAGTATCTAGGATATCACCTACAATCAGTTCTTTGAAAAACAAATCAATATACAGACACGATTATACAGTTTTATTATAGTAAAGTTTGTTTTAGTAGAGTTCCCGTGGTGGAGAAGTCGAAAAACAACGCGGGCGTTGCCGCGGGCAGACAGCAAGTGCCAAATAAGTAATTATGTCAAATTAGAACCATTCATTAAAGTGCAATCCCTATTTCTAATTCGTTTAAGAAGAGATAACTCACTCGATCGGGATAGTACCGGTAATGTACCACCACCTCCTCCGTGTCTTCTAGAGCACATTTGCTGGTGGTGTAGTTGAGGGAAGTACGCTCAATCGGCGCGCAGCCAATCACAGCACTCCCGTTACGGGGCAGGTCTGGGCCCTCCACTTTGTGACCTGAAAAAAGAATCTGCTTTGACACAAGCCTACGTCATCATGCGCTGTTCATCCTTGTCAAATTGTGTTAATAGACCCTTCTGGGTTAGTACTATTATTTTCTTCTGTGCCCTTGTCGCACGCATAGGATGAACAGCATGATGGCGTAGGCTTGTGTCAGTCACGTGGTCTGAATGCAAGACATTGTTTTCTTAGACCATGTTAGTCTTTGCTTAAAGTTACATTACTTTACAGACTCTTGATCTTAATACCTAGAATATTTTGTTGATTAAATTCTTTAGCACGACACAAGACACGTGGTAAAAAGTATCTAAGATGTTGACCGGGGATATAAAGCACCACCATGCGAAGTTTCATTTAAATCGGCCCAACGGTTCCAGAGATTAGCGTGTACAAACAGACAGACAGACAGACGGATATTTTTTTCAAAACTTGTATTTTTGTGTTCAGCTACACTCCTTTAACACCTACAGACACGCCGATTCTTCAGTATAGATAACTTCAGTAATGTTGTGAAAAGAGATGTTGTGAAAAGAGGAAAGTACAAATACCCCTGTGGAGTTTATTTTTTGGGTTCTTCTCCACAGCAGCGCTCAAACTGATATCGCATCGCCTTCGCCTCTTTATCTCATTGATTTTATATTGTTTATTTATGTGAGCAAAGTTTTTGAACTTTATGACGACATAACGTGTTTTATTAAAACCTGTATCACTACATATTATAAAACAAAGTCGCTTTCTCCGTCCCTATGTCCCTATGTCCCTATGTCCCTATGTCCCTTTGTGCGCTTAAATCTTTAAAACTACGCAACGGATTTTGATGCGGTTTTTTTTAATAGATAGAGTGATTCAAGAGGAAGGTTTATATGTATAATACATGCGTAATATACTTAAGGATAAGCCACAATAACCATTTTCTCGTGCGGAGCCGGGGCGGGTCGCTAGTTGAATATATACCCCACATATTATTGGGGTATCTCACACACGGCCATCTGATCTCAAACTAGGCAGAGCCTTGTACTATGGTTGTCAGACAGACAGACTGATATACATACATATATAAGTATACAACATCCAGTCACAAGGCAAACACAAGCGCTCATCAAACGAATGTTTGCCCTGGGCGGGATTCAAACCCGCGACCCTTCGAAGGCAGGCATACTACCAACTAGGCTACGGGGTCGCGCCGTCAAGAGAGGTCACAAATTGAGGTCCAAATAGTAATGTCCGAACTTTCACTTCGGATCGCTTTTGATGAAGAGGTACTGGGCGAGGATACTTCCCCGTCGAAGACTTACGGTTGCAGAAGAAGTATTTCCCGTCGGCAGCATACAGGTCCCTGTCTTCAGCGCTGAGGCAGGAGTCGTACATGACTTGAGTGGGCTCGATCTCTTCTTCACACATCAGAGAGCCTGAGCCATCTGGCTCCTTAGGTGCTCGGTTCATTGGACACCGGTATAGTAGACCTGGATAAGAAAATTAAGCTTATTATTCAATACTCCATTATCATGAGACCACAGCTCAATTCGATTACTAGAAGATAATAAACATTTAACGTAATTAATAAATAAATACTGCTTCTTTTATTTTATACAAAAAGATATTTCACTCTATAATTGATTATATATCGGCATCCTTTTCCTTTTAGTAACTTCCTCATCCTCAACCTTATCCTCTAAATTTGTACTTGCCACATCCTCTTCCGCTTCCTCTTCCTCATAATTACTTCCTCATCCTCAACCGTATCCTCTAAATTTGTACTTGCTACTTCCCCTTCCGCTTCCTCTTCTTCATAATCACTTCCTCATAAACTCTAGTTTCAAGTACCATGTTGCCAGCCTGTCGCTTATGCGAAAACTACACCCGAATTTCTACACCAATGGGAAGGCATGGGGTGGTCCTATTTTAATACTGGTATCTAGGAGGCGAAAATGGTACAAACATCTCCTTAAACTGCCTGAACTGAGAATATTAGAAGAAGTTTCATCATACCTTTCCTTATCAGCAGAGGAGGTTTGTTCCTGATCTCTGCGATAGTGACTCCCTTCTCTCCATTCTGTATGGCGGTCATGATCCTCTTGTACAGCGTGGTGCGTCTCTCTTGTTCCGCTATTATGTAGGGGAGTAGCTCGTCTGATAGTACATCCACCTTCTTCTTCGCTTCAGCGTTCATCTTGTGGGAAGAAATTTGATTCAGAAAGTGTTAGTAACAAGCATTAAATGATGAATCTTAAAATAAATTACCTAAAACAAAGAGTTTTATAGAATATGCTATGCTACCAATAAACCTTATTCATGGAGAACCTCATTGAACTTTCGCTGGCTGCTAAAATGTCCTAGTAGAGATATCATAATTTTTGTAGTTAAACAATGGGCCCTATTTTCATGACTGTAGTTTTCATTCCACTATGCACGCTCATCTATATATTACGCTCTAACTTAAATTTAAAAATCATGTCCCTTTCACGTTCTTAAGAACGAAAAGGGACAGGTGCTTGTCATCTTAAATTTAGAGACGTCAAACATCGATTTTACGCGTAGTTCGCACTAGTTTAACAGACATGAGAAAACATCTCATTTAAATGGAAGCTGAAATTCACAGCTGCGCTGCTTATTTTAATTATCATTCATTTAAAATTCAATTCAATCATCTCCAACCTTTTCGATTCCTATAAGAATGAAAGAGACCAACAACTTTTTAGGGATTTTAGCGGTCTCGCTGAATTGAACCAAATGTGAGTAAAAATGATTCGTTACGAGGAGTCTGACTAAAAGGAGAAACAAACTTACCCGGTCCGCATCTTTGTTGAATTTTATCCCAGTTCCATCCTTTGAACAAACATTTTATATTTTATTAACATTCAAACAATGTTAGCGAGTCAATAGCTTATCTTACATCCTCTCAATGCCTGTCCACAGCTTTTGGCGACGCGCGATATATAAGTGCGAGTTTTTTATTCACGAAACGCGCTCGATATCGACAACGTAAACGTGCATTTAGTATGGAGGAATTTTAGTTCAGCTAACTGTCCACAGATGGCGTAGTTTCAATTCCATACAAAATCGCGCTTACGCTCTCGATATCGAGCGCGTTTATTTTGGTTGCAAAACTCACACTCGGCACTCAATGGTTAGTTGATCCCAAATTTATCAGTACCCCTACCATGAGTTGCTAACGTAACTTACGCGCTCGATATCGACTACGTAAACGTGCATTTAGTATGGAATTAAAACTACGCCATCTATTGACAGTTATCTGAAGTAAAATTTCTCCATACTAAATGCACGTTTACGTAGTCGATATCGAGCGCGTAAGTTACGTTAGCAACTCATGGTAGGGGTACAGGTCTCATCATTTCTCTTTTGATAGTACAGGGTAACTCTATAGCCTTCTCTTTTACCCTTTTGGCGTCTATGGGTCATTGATTGAGATAGAATACTTACCACAGCTTGTCGTCTTATGATATTTGCGAGATACCTCCCTCTCCTGCTAGCCGGGAGCAACACACTGCCGGGTAGGACTTCATCGCCAGTCTGAAAATGTGTAAAACCTTATTAATTTATTAAGATTGTTTTTTCCATGTTAGCCCATAGAACAACAAAAGCCTCCTGAATACTTTTCGTAACTGAGTAGTGAAACATTTGCTTCTCATTACGCCAGAAGTTACGAATTCCTTGAATAAGGGCCTGGCCACAGCTTCACGCGACGCGCGGCGCGAACTGCGGCGAGACCGGAGGCGCGAACTGCGGTGCGATGGTAGGCCACAGCTCGCCGCGTATTCGCTCTACAGACCGTTCACCGTAAGTTGCCCCCCGACTGCCATCTATAGTCATCTATATGTCATCTATAGTGGACGGTCAGTAGACGCGATGCCGCATACACCCACCGCCGCCGCCGCCCCGCACCTCTCCCGTCCCCTTCGCTATTCGCTCGATGCTCGTCTCGCCACCGCCGCCGCCGCTGCCGCGACTAGCTGTGGACATCTTCATACAATCGCCTACGTTTGTTTCCGTCGCTCTTAGCTGTTCGCGGTCGCCGCCGCTGACGCCGCGCGAAGCTGTAGCCAGGGGGTAAAGCTGCAGGATAACTCGAAGCATAGCCCTTTCCATTGCTAATCCCCCATAATGCGCCACCTCACTGGAATTCTGGTGGCATACATTAAATAGTAGAGTTCGGCTATTGAAAGTAGACAATCGATGAAATTGGAAAACATTGTACTGGCAATCTACTTTCAAAGCCAAACTCTACCGTAGTTTCTTGTTTAGATTAGTTTACTAACATACTACCTATAGGTTGTCATATACCAATAAGACTTGGTAGCTTAACTAAATAAATATTATTATTATTACTTTTAAGCCGTCTTATGATCTTATGAGACCCATACTTTTGATATTTTGATATATATTTTGATATAGTAGTATTATATACGCGAAAGTTTGAGAAGAGGATGGATAATTGGATGGATGTAATGTTTGTTAAGTACTCTTTCACGCAAAAACTACTAAATGGATTCTAATAAAACTTTACGTAAGTAATATAGCTTATAATGTAACAGAATGACACAAAGGCTTCCTCGCTCAAATCCCCCATTCCCACGGGAAAAACTGTAGCGAAGCGGAGCCGCGAAGCGGAAAGCTAGTATTAAATACTTCCATAATTTTATTTCGCATATAAATTAGACAACTTGTAACCACTTACCGGCGGATATATGCTATACACAAAAAACAAAAAATTGATAAAAATAAATATATACGTATTTATTTGCACAGACATGTCGTTTGCCACACCATGCTCCTTAAAACTAAAATGCATGTAATAAAAGTGTGATTGTTTTTAGCTTGTTATATTTTTAAAACATCAGTTTTTTAATAAAGAAAACTAAACGAATCAATTAAAAGCGTACGTTAACGATCTAACGTAGGCAGCAATTGTTTTGTCCAATTAGATTTATTTTATACTAGCTGTCTGCCCGCGGCTACGCTCGCGTTGTTTTCCGACTTTTCCGTAGTAATTTTTAGGGTTCCGTACCTCAAAAGGAAAAAACGGAACCCTTATAGGATCACTTTGTTGTCCGTCTGTCCGTCTGTCAAGACCCTTTTTCTCAGGAACGCGTGGAGGTATGAAGCTGAAATTTATATCAATTACTCAGGTCTACTGTCCCTTGAAGCTGTGAAAAAATCAAACTTCTAAGCCAACGCAATCAAAAGATACAGCCGTTTATGCCGCAAATTTTCGACACTTGCAAGGGAATCAAAACCTACAGGGTGCTTCCCGTGAACTCAGAATCTTGAAATTTGGTACGAAGCAACGTCTTATAGCATAGATAAAGGAAAAATTACGAAAACCATAAATTTTTAGTTACATCACATAATATATATTTTTTTAATAATTTTAACCTTACTACCCATTTCCTCATAAACGCGTAGAGGTATTAAATTGAAATTCATACCAAATACTCAGGTCTATAATACCTTTAAGCTGTAACAAACTCAAACTTCTATGTCAACGCAATCAAAAGAAACAGCAATTTAAGCTGCATATTTTGAAACTCGCAAGTACTCGCAAGGGAATCAAAACCTAAAGGGTACTTCCAGTCGACCTAGAATCTTGAAATTTGGCATGAAGCAACGTTTTATAGCACACATAAAGGAAAAATTCCGAAAACCTTAAATTTTTAGTTACATTACAAAATATATATTTTTTAATAAATATAAACTTATTACTTTTTTTCTCATGAATTTTTCGAACTTCAATGTTCAATGTGGTACTATTCATAACTTTTTCAGTCACCATTTACAGGTCTGGTTCAAATTTAATACTTAATTAATATTTTTGAACCAGATTTCTAAATAGTGACTAAAAAACTTAGTAAATAAATAACTTTAATAAAAGAACTTTCGCAAGTCTGCTGCAAAGCTAGTATAAGTGTTTCAGTTATATTATAGATAAATAATATGTGTTAATATAAAATAAAGGATTACTTAAACGATAAAGAGATCTTTGTCTTAAATTTATGCTCCTCCATCTTTCCCCATTGTAATGTTATGAATTTCATTTTGCAATAAGATTACCATAGTTATGACTCGATTGTCGTAATGAACGAACTTTGTAAACCTTGCAGGTTTGTACGGAACCCTCGGTGCGCGAGTCCGACTCGCACTTGGCCGGTTTTTAACTAACCAACGGGAACTCTTTAATTTTCCGCGATTAAAAGTATCCAAGATGTTGACCAGGGACGTAAAGAATCACCATGCAAAATTTCATTCAAATAGGTCCAGTAGTTTCGGAAATTAGCCCGTTCAAACAGACAAACAGACTGAGAAACAAATAAATAAATAAAATAGTCTGGATATGTTCTATTTCACTTCATAAATCCTCCCGACTCGGATTTCATCTTTTTTTTTCTATGTACAGACATTAGATCTCTACAGTTTTATTATATAGATTTGTTTATATAATATTCTGTAACGGTTTCGATCCTCCTTCTTTCACTTGCGCTAGCGGGGCTTTTTCAATTTTAAAATTCGAATTTTAAATTTCTCTCCGACGCAACGACCACGGCTTGACTACCAGTATCAGTTGGTGCACCTATATCTTTCATTTTGTAATAAGCTCACCCATTTATTTATCAGTAGCTTTCCGCCCAGTAGCGTTTTTCCCGTGGGAATGAGGTATTTTCCCGCGGTAAAATGTAGACTTTGTGTTATTTTGATGTATAAGCTATATTATTGTAAAGTTTCATTAAAATCCATTCAGTAGCTGTTGCGTGAAAGAGACACATCCATCTTCACAAACTTTCGCGTTTATAATATAACTAGCGACCCGCCCCGGCTCCGCACGGGAAAATGGTTATTGTGGGTTATCCTTAAGTATATTATGCATGTATTATATATATAAACCTTCCTCTTGAATCACTCTATCTATTTAAAAAACCGCATCAAAATCCGTTGCGTAGTTTTAAAGATTTAAGCATACATAGGGACATAGGGACAGAGAAAGCTACTTTGTTTTATACTATGTAGTGATAGTGATAGTGATAGTAATATTGGTAGGATAGGATAGGATTTATATTACGACAAATTGCCGATCTAGGTACTAGCAGTTGATCTTAAAAAATCAATGCCTAGTCTTAATAGGCCTATTGATCCTTATAGTATTGATTACAATAGCACCAGAATTCACCAGATCTAAGTACCGATTGTATGTCTGTGGTATCGATACTATATTTCGTTACTATGCTACATGACTGATTTTTCTTCACTGTTAATCAGTAGCTAATCGATTGACGATCGACATTAATAGTAATCGTGATTATTTTCGTTAATATCTACACAGTTCAAAGGTATCAAATCAAAATATATTTTAACTATTGAAACTATATAGATTCCACAGTAGCCAGCACATAATTATGCGGCTGGACACTCGTAGTACGAAATTCGCCCCTACTGGTACAGAATAACGGCGCTCCCAAGGCTGCACTGTACTATTGACTATATTTTCGGCCTCGTAGCCTAGTTGGTAGTACGTCTGCCTACGAAGCACAAGGTCGCGGGTTCGAATACCGCCCAGATGAACACTTGTGTTTGCCTTATGTCTGGATGTTGTATATTTATATATGTATGTATATCAGCTGTTTGACACCCATAGTAAATGCTCTGCCTAGTTTGGGAGGGACTACTATTTGGTATTCTGTGCATGGTTTGGGGTCAGATGGCCGTGTGTAAGAGGTCCCACATGTTTATTTATTATTAATATTTAAATTATTATTTAAATTATTATTTTTTTTATAAAGGATCTAGTTTTAAGAGATGATCGAGCATTATGAAAAAACTTTAGAGATCTATGCATAATGCTGGCTGACCTCAATAGAATGTTCTGACAAGTTTTTCTAAATCGATAACTCATCCCTGAATAGGGTAAAGTAACCTCGAACCCCGCACGACAAACAAGAAGTAATTTATTTTGGATACAGTCATCATCCATATTTAATATAGGTAGGTAGAATAGTTCCATAGAAATTACTTTCCGTCTCAGAGCGCTATAAAGTCGCTATTTATAATATTCTGTGCTGCTGTTTGATTGGCCTGTAGCCTATACTTCTGTTCTGCCTTTTTGGGGTAGAGTCTTCATTTGGGGTAGAGTCTTCCGCTCCCCCGCAAGTCCGGTGAAGCTTGATTGGTCGTACTTTTTCGACACAAGCATAGGTCAATTAAAAAAAATTAAAAATCTGTTCTGATTAATTAAGTTATATGGTATTGAGAAAATGGCGTTATTTAAACACACTTTGGCACCTAATGTAAAGCTATCGGTAGTCAGTTTGGCATCTCAGAAGCAAGATCGGTAGCAAGTTCAGTGATCTAAGCATGGTTCAGGGTTTTGATCGAACCGAAGACTTTATCACAGTCCACAAGGTGTTGTGTTATTTGAGATAAAAAATAATTGCCCTAACAAGACCATTCGTTGTTTTCAAGAATTTCAACTAATTGGGATATTGCACCTACCTTTAGGTATACTACGAATATGGCTTGAGAATGAAGATGGTTGTGAATATGGAAAATTTGGTTATTGTATTGGTTATCCAAAGTGTAATTCTAGTGCATTGTGCTTATCCACCGGTAAGAGTCATTCCTGCAATCTAGTGCTTATTTCCAACCACACACACACAGCTATAATATATTAATATTAACTTATAGCTCCTCAGTCTGTCTGTCGTGTGCGATGGCACTTGGTGGCTTTATTGGAATATACCTTCTGAAGCTCTAAATAATGTTTTTTTTTCAAACAATCCGGTGACCTGTAAATCCTAGCCAAACTACCTTGTTCAATTCGACATGTGTTTCACTCCGCAGACAGTAGAATCCAGAAACTTCGTGATGTATCGAAATATAAAAGCTAGCTATGGTGGCGAGTGTTTATATTTCGATAGCAGCTTAAAAATACAATTATATTCTAAGTCAGATACAAATCAAAGCCAATGATCAGAAGTTTGCTCAAACCGAGGCTGGCTGTCGTCTCTTCTCGTCTCCTTACACTAACGAAAAAGAATAATTAAAGAGGCGATGCGATATTAGTTTGAACAGAACTGGCAGGTTTGCGCAATGTGTGCGCTGCTGTGGAGAAGTAAGAGAGCTTTTTTATTTAAATGGTGAGAGCGTTTTACCACTCGGCTATGAAACTTTTTTAGCAGCTGGGATTTTTAATTATCCAGTAAGAGAGAAAGTCACTGGGTGACATTGTCTTAGAGCAGGGTCAGTGTCAATACAAAACTCGTCGTTATTTCAGACCGGCGATGAGGTCCTCCCAGGCAATGTGTTGCTCCCAGCGAGCAGGAGGGGGAGGTACCTCGCCAACATCGTGCGGCGACAAGCGGTCGTAAGTAACACTAGTATATGGGTCAGTGTTCATACATAACTCGTCGCTGTTGCGGACCGGCGATGAGGTCCTCCCAAGCAGTGTGCTGCTCTCAGCGAGCAGGAGGGGGAGGTACCTCGCCAACATCGTGCGGCGACAAGCGGTCGTAAGTAACACTAGTATATGGGTCAGTGTTCATACATAACTCGTCCCTATTGTAGACTAGCGATTTAGTCGTTTCCCGATATCCACAGGGAATCGATAAAGTTTCAAAATGAAACATAATTAAAGAACTAACTATTATCCTTTCATGTCACAATGTCACGCCTTGAGTTTCTAGCACGTTGTATGTTTAATCGATGTTTATTTCAGGATGGAACCAATATACAATTCAATAAAGATGCAGATCGGGTGAGTTAAAATCACTCCTTTTAAAAATGATCTCAAAATTCAATGATGCTTTAATTTCTAATCGTAGTTTGCCGTAACAGATGAACGCCGAAGCTAAGAAGAAGGTGGACGTATTATCAGATGAACTTCTCCCCTACATAATAGCAGAACAAGAGAGACGCATCACGCTGTACAAGAGGATCATGACCGCCATACAGAATGGAGAGAAGGGAGTCACTATCGCAGAGATCAGGAACAAACCTCCTCTGTTGATAAGGAAAGGTAATTCTAAATTTATGTGAAGAAATATGACTAAAACACTGGAGTAAGTCCTGGCCACAGCTTCTGGCACCGACGGGTGATGGTATGCCACAGGGCGCCTTGCAAGAAAAGGCTTATTTTTTTCCTTTAAATAGCATCCATATGAGGCAATACTTTTTTTTGCTCTTTCTGGTTTTTTGTACTTATTAGCTTTGATTTGACGTCAAAATGGTATCGTAAAATAAAGATTTGAATTTTGGTATTACTCAATTCTTAAAGATAGATAACACTCCTCGTCTATCTACTACTTGTCTACAACGGATACTGCGGTACATGTTGGTCAAGTTGCACGCAGAGACGCCAGCAATTTGGAACGCCTAGTGGTGACTGGTAAAATCGAAGGAAAAAGACCCAGAGGTAGAAGTCCCAAGCGATGGTCGGACCAAATAGCGGAGGAACTAAAAATATCTGTCAGCGACGCACTCCACCAAGCTACAGAATGGGACCTATGGTAACAACTAGTTGACGGAATTAACCGGAGTTACGATCCTCAGCAGTGAGAGACCGATTGAAGAGAAAGAGATTACTCAATTGTAGTCTTCTCGTCCCTATAAGCTGGGCTAAAGACACCATCGTATTCCCCAGGCCTGTTGTACCGGTGTCCCATGAACCGCAGTCCCAAGGAGCCGGACGGGTCAGGGTCTCTGAAGTGCGAGGATGACATCGAGCCCACTCAAGTCATGTACGACTCCTGCCTCAGCGCTGAAGACAGGGACCTGTATGCTGCCGACGGGAAATACTTCTTCTGCAACCGTGAGTGCTGTTGTGACCTAAATGAGCAAGGAGTTAAACCGGCAAGGAAATTAAGAGAAACTGAGATCGATGGTAGAAATTCCTGGGTGTGTAATAGCGAGTGACCTCTCTTACGCACCTACACCTACAAATAATAGTTAATAATCTTAGATTTTAGATCAAATGGTACTTAAACGGGCCTCCACATGTTGGCTTTGACCCGATGCATTCCTTCTGAAGGACCTGGTCTCTATGGATGGATCCGTGATCTTAAAATGAACAGTAACCAGCACTTGCGGCTGGACATTTTGACCTTGAGAGCGCTGTTATTCCGTAGTAGTGGAAGCGAGTTTCGTAGTGAGAATGTCCAGTTGCATGTGCTGGCTTCTATACCTACATAATAAATATCTGTGTGCCTGCCAACGCGCACGTGCAAAGGCGTGCTAGTATTTAGGTGCGACTTAGTATGTATAGCATCACAACATTAGCTGAATAAATGGTTTTTCTTTCTTTCTTTCTTTCTTTCAAAACGAGTTCTTCCCAGGACACAGAGTGGAGGGCCCGGACCTCCCTCGCAATGGGAGCAGTGTGATCGGCTGCGCGCCCATCGAGAGGACTTCCCTCAACTACACCATGAGCAAATGCGCTCTCGAGGACACTGACGAGGTTGTGGTGCATTACCGATACTACCCGGATCGAGTGAGTATTGATTGTCTCTGATTCTTTTCTTAAATAAGGGTGTAGCGCTATGGATAGGGCTATGCTTGATGTTAACCTTCGAAATCGTATCAAGAATGATGAGATCACATAGTACGAAGAATCGCTAAACTTAAGTGGCAGTAGGTAGAGAGTAAGGGTTTTGTGGCAACCAGATTCTTGAATGGCGGGAGCGCGCCGAAAGTTGTAGGTAAGTGGTGACTGGTGAGGGCCATGGAAAGCCACTGAATGCGGGCAGCACAGGACCGATAGTTAGATAGGAGATGTTTGGAGGTGGCCTTGTCTAGCAGTGGTAGTCTACAGGCTGAGTTGATGACGATGAAGGGCTTAAGTAACTATCAAATAGAGAAAAAAGTGTGAAAAAGTAAATCTAATGTCTTTCTTACCCTAAAATATTAATTATTACTTCCAGAGCTATAGGTTTGTATCAGAGCTGGACCCAGACCACGAGGTGTGCGACCACTGGAACCCGTGCCAGGTCGGGTACATGTTCAGCCTGCCCAACATGGACATGGCTGCGCCGGCCAACGAGCTCTGGCGTAAGTGCTATTGCTGTCTCTTTCCTTCTCAAAGCCCTCTGCATTTAACATCATGTTTGCCGGCCAATGAACTCTGGCGTGAGTAACACTGCTGTCTTCTTCCTTCTCAAACGCCTCTGCATTTAACATCATGTGTGCCGGCCAACGAACTCTGATATCAATAACATTGCTGTCTCCTTCCTTCTCAAAGACCTCTGCATTTAACATCATATGCGCCGGCCAACGAGCTCTGCCGTGAGTAATATTGCTGTCTCCTTCCTTCTCAATAACATCTGAATTTAACATCATGTGTGCCGGCCAATGAACTCTGGCGTGAGTAACACTGCTGTCTCCTTCCTTTTCAAACGCCTCTGCATTTAACATCATGTGCGCCGGCCAATGAGCTCTGGCGTGAGTAACATTGCTGTCTCCTTCCTTCTCAACGACCTCTGCATTTAACATCATGTGCGCCGGCCAACGAGCTGTTATGTGAGTAATATTGCTGTCTTCTTCCTTCTCAAAGACCTCTGCATTTAACATCACGACGTGCGCCGGACGACGAGCTCTGTCTCCTTCCTTCTCAAACGCCTCTGCATTTAACATAATGTGTGCCGGCCATCGAGTTTTGGCGTGAGTAACATTGCTGTCTCCATCCTTCTCAAACGCCTCTGCATTTAACATCATGACGTGCGCCGGACGACGAGCTCTGTCTCCTTCCTTCTCAAACGCCTCTGCATTTAACACAATGTGTGCCGGCGATCGAGTTTTGGCGTGAGTAACATTGCTGTCTCCTTCCCTCTCAAAGACCTCTGCATTTAACGTCATGTGCCCCAGCCAACGGGCTCTGGCATGAGTAACATTGATAGTTAAATCTTTACTGCATATAAATTACACACAAATATTACAACCAAGCCAATTGTAAAGCAATCTTAAATCTAAGTATTATCAATTAAAAAATATACCTACAGATAAGCGACCCCGTGTGGTGCAGACGACGCAAAGGGCCCAGGCTTACTGGAATTATTGCTGTCTCCTTGAATATTACGCATTTTAGTACGGTTCACGCCAGTACTAAATGAAAAAATTCTATCTGTCACTCCTGTAAATGGCAACGACTCCTACCGTTGGATTTGTCTGATGTCCTGAAACCCACTATTTAACATTGTGTACGATCACGTTTATAAGTGCTGTCATACTTGTATCAAGTGCATTTATACTTCTAATTAACTTTTTTTCAAAAGCAGCTAATGATCTTTCGGAAAACGGTTTTGATCTTGATGTAAAATATTGAATCCTGTATTCGTAACACACAAGACTAATCGATGATGTGGGAAAATTTGGAGATCATTGTAGGAAGCCACAGTTTCACCTACTTAGACTGTGGTGGAAGCCGTACCTACGTATTATGGATGTAATGACGATAATAACTGATATAAATTTTAAATAATGATATTAATTTAGTTACATTTTTTCAGGGGGATATAGTAAGTTTTTAAAACATTTACGTAATATTTGATGTTTAGAGATCTTACAAGTGTAGGTCAATTTTGTTTGACTTATTTAATTGTATTCGATTTTTTTCACAAAGTAACTCTCATCAAAATGTTTAATATCACAAACATTATTATTTGCATAAAATACAGTATATTATTTTTATTTTGTAGCTGAACGTGAGTATTTAGTTTATTTGGCTTCAAAGAATCTTAGACATTTTTAAATAACTGAACTAAGGCCGTTTAAATTAAATGTTTGCAGGTTTTGGAGGTACCTATGCATGAAAATGCAACATCATATATACTTAAGTAACTTAACCATGAAAATAGAGCTAAATAGAGCATTCTACATTTTCACAAATAACATAAAATGGTTGGACAGAGAATTTTGAAACTATTTAGAACATGAAGGAAGAAAAAATTTTACGCGCCCAAAATGGGCGTGTATTTTTTGTTCCTTCATGATTTATAATGTAAATTTAGGTCTGTCCAAGGATATTACAAGTACTGTTGGTAGTACCTACTTATAACATCCTTGGGTCTGTCATATAACTAATGATTTAAAATTTAAAATAAGTAAAGAGTTATACAATGTTTCAGACTATGAACGTAAGATTCTTACATTTTATTCTTGGGAAGAATATTGCATTAATTATTTAAATAATTGATGGGTTTGTAATATTTTTCTTATAGGAGATGGTAAGTTTGAAGCTTTTTTGAGTAGGTACCTACCTACGGTGTTTAACGACAGATAGATTTTATTAAATACCTACCTAGTATTGTACAGGTACTAAACTCTGTTTATGTTCCTTATAGAATTTGTACCCCGTAAGTAAATTTCGCTATGAAGTATAATTATATTATATAATATTAACTACGTTACATTTACATACTATATTTTTATTATTTTTAAATTACAGCAATTCCTGGTAAGTAGTAGGTATTTAATTATATTTTATTGGCACATTTAAGGAGGTATTTTATATGTGATTATTACTAACAATAATAACAGTCCATGAAATAAACGTACTATGGGTGCTAGTTCATCAAGTTATACATTCACATAACAACACATCTTTTAAATTATATAGAACTAGCCTTTTGCCCTGCGGCTCCACCCACGTTAACAGGTCTTTTCGTGGGAAAGAAGTATTTTCCCGCGGTAAAAAGTAGCCTATGTGTTATTCTGATGTATAAGCTATATTATTGTAAAGTTTCATTAAAATCCATTCAGAAGTTTTGTCGTGAAAGAGTAACAATCATACATCCATACTCACAAACTTTTGCGTTTATAATATTAGTAGTCGCGGCACGCCCTGTAGGCTACTACGTAAGAAGCGACACGCTCGAGAATCTGTCAAACGCGACATAGTGACATTAGAGCCATAGTAGTACTGTCAATATGTCGCGTTTGACAGCTTCTCGAGCCTGTCGTTTCTTACATAGTAGGCCTACTGGTCCTAATTATTACCTCGTCCGCCCCCGCTGGCTCGCCCAGTGTCTGGTGAGCCGCGGGTGTGACAGTGGCGCCTTACGTTGTGGCGCATTACGTTGGGCGCCAATGTAGCAAAAAAAAAATGTGGCGCAGTTGGGTAGCATTAGCAGCTGCTGCAGCTGACTGTACTATGAGAGCGGCTCGCGGGTTTCGTTTTGCTGTACTATAGCAGTTGAATGTAGAAGGATGACGAAGACATCCTTCCATACAGTGATTGTAGCGTTTGTATGGTTGCAGAGGACTCTGTGGAGGAATCAGTGCATCCTTCAGCCAGGTTCTACCAGACCAGCGCACGCCGCATACGGATCCCCAAGGGGTTTAAGTTCTCGAAGCTGTGGGCTAAGCGGAACAGAGATAACACGGGCTGGAACGTCAGTATTAACAGTCAAACATTATTCTCCTGCATATATATAGTATACCTAGTATACCTACTAGTTATAGATTCGCCACCGTGCGACCGGGCGTAAGAGAAAGACATACATTGAGTCTACTATGAAGTGTGCCTATAACCCGACAATGAAAATTAACTAGTACCCATACTATATCTATGAAGAGTATGAAGTGTGCCTATAACCCGACAATGAAAAAATGCTCGGTCGGTGATACAGACAAAACATGATGCATCTTTTCTATTTCCTCTTTTAGGAATCGCAATAAGACTATCTTTTTCTGTCAAAGTGTGTCAGGCCCTTGTTCTCCTGGGGGTTTTGAGGTTATCCTTAACTAGTGTTGCAAGCTATCGATAGGAAAAAGCTAATATCGTTTATTACAATCCCCGATATACCAGTATACTCGATAGCTTCGATAGTATTATTGATAACTAGCTGTCCACCCGCGGCTACGCCCGCGTTGTTTTTTTTTACTTTTCCGTAGGAATGAGGTATTTTCCCGCGGTAAAAACTATCTAAGATTTAGGCTCAATTCCGACGTGGGCGCTCAACTGCGCGCCGCCGGCAGGCAGTTAAAATGCAGTTGATTTTCAGTCGTGCCAACTGCATTGGAACATTGGAACTGCCAACGAGTCAAAAACCAGTTGAAATGCAGTCCGTCTGTCCAGACTAGGCCCTAAGCTTAGAAAGAGGGGACAACGGTTCGTGAAATATTGACAGCCCGTTGCCCCCTTCGTTCTAATTTTTAATGGGGACAACGGTACAAAAATTTAATAACGTCTCGCTGTTCCCTGGCAGGGGGACACGGCACAGGGGACTACGGGACTAAACGCTAAAATCTCTGCAGAAGTTGTTGGTCTCTTTCATGCATAAGGGAATCGAAAAGGATGGGAGATGAATGAATTTAATTTTGAATGAATTATATTTTAAAATAAACAATACATTTCGTTTTTCATTTAAGCCTGAAAATGAGCGACGAGGTATAAGCGCTAATATTCAAATGGAAAAGAAACACATGGTCGTATCGTTCAAGTAAGATTTCATTATTATACACTTAGCTATAAATAGGATCAACCCACCAGAAAATCTAGCTTAAGTAGGCCTCTAAATGGATGAGGACCTGATAAGTATCGTAGAAAGTGGCTGAAACAGAGAAGCAGAGATCCTTTACCAAAAATAAACGTTTTATATTTTCCAAGTGGCTTTAAATGCATCCCATAAGGAGTTTTAGGTTCTTTATATCTGTCTGTCTATCCAGATGAGACTAACGTTCAAAATTTTAAAAATCGTGGGTTTCTTAATAACGTAAAATAAGAAGCTAAAAAGCTTCGTTCAAACCACGATCAGTTCTAGTCTCAAATGGATGTACAAGTAAGTCTAAGCAATAAAAAGAGATTAAACAATTTAGAAAAGGCGATGCGATATCAGTTTGAACAGAACTAGCGGGTTCGCGCAATATGTACTGGTGGGGCAGTGGACTGTATTTGAGAATTTACGAAAAGCGCGAGGGAAAGATGGCGGCCAACGGCCAAGTTGCTACAAATGAATCGAAAAGAATACGACACGATATAATTTGGTTTGCGAATTTATGCGAAAGGAAATGACGAGCTGCTTAGGAGCTGAGGGGTTCGACACCAGCTCGTCACTAGGATTGGATTGCACGTACCTGGATGCGTTGGTTGACGCTATCGCTCCAAGCGTGTTGCACTGTCCTGGAGGTTGCACTGGCACAGTTTTTCCATACAGTTTAGTGGTTAAACACAGGCGATAACTTTAGTTCTAGATTTTACATCACTCGCGTTACGGAGCTCGTCGGAGCCGATACGATACGAAAGGCGTATGGTCGAAGCGAACGCCATAGAGCGACACCTTTATTATAAAACGATAATTGTTTTCTATATGAACACGAGACACTCGCGGTTACGGAGCGCGTCGTGGAGGATACGACAAATCCATGCGTGTAGTCGAAACGAGCGCCATAGAGCGACTGACTTGTGTTGCTCGCGTCGCGAATCTTCCATTCTTCCAATGCGCGAGAGCGAGAAGGCTTTTGCACAGTTGCACAGTTGCACATCTTGGGCAGGCATTGTGCGGGAGGGAGAGAGTGTTGGAAGGAAAGGGATGCATTTATCCACAAACCAATGCTATTTACAAAATAGTGCGAAAAACTATAACACGCGCAACCATTTCCCCCCCGGCTTGAAGGGTTACCTTCAAAAGAGAAAACTAAGCTAACTAAACCTAAACCTAAGACTACCTAAGAAGAACGCGAGACTAACTATTGATTAGGTAGTGGGCAGAGACGTACAACTGGACGCATGTAGGAACCAGTCGCAGTTTTTACCCGCACTATACGAGTTACTCCATTCGCCCCAGGAAAAACTTCCTCCACGATGCCAAGGGGCCAATGAAGAGGAGACGCGTTCTCGGTGAGAAGAATCACCACCGTACCGACAGTAATAGGGTTCGTAGGGGTGTTCCACTTCTGACGCGATTGCCATGTGTGCAAATAATCCGCTCTCCAACGCTTCCACTTCGTAGAGCGGATGTTACGACCACGAGAAAGACAATCAGCGGGATTGTCAGTACCAGCGACGTGGCATAAATTCTGAGGCGACAATTCAGCCTGAATTTTAGCCACTCTATTAGCGACAAATTTATCCTCAGGAACCACTCCGTGATGAGGAATGATGTACGAAGGAGACGAAGACTCCTCAGACTCGAGGGGCGCGGGCGAAATATAACCTTTATCCAGGTTTTCCGATACAATATTATCGTAAGCGTTCTTCATATTCGGAGAAGCTTGCGTTTTGCGTTCGAGACAAAGAAAGCGAGATTCGGCCCTTTGGCGCGAATCACCAAGTGAGCGAATATCACCCTTAAAAGGGGGAGCGATGATATAACGACTATCGACGTCACGAGTAGTCGTACGACAATAAATTTCTTCACAGACTTTATCGTCTGGGCAAAGAATTGGAGGGACGTTGACCTCCTCAATTTCCCCAAATTTACGAACTGCTGACTCCGAAGGATCAACTGAGCAGCAGTAAGAGACAGGAGCGTAGTCATCTACGCGCGTGGGAGCAGAACCAACTATAACGAAACGAAACCAAGAACTGTCTCCAATGCGAGCGGGCCGGCGGAGGCGGCGAGCGAGGGGTGACCTTGAACCTTACGCGATAGCAAAAGGCGCGGGAAAATTGACGCTCCAATTAACATCTCAATATCCCCTGGATCGGCGTAGGTATCGTCGGCCAATGGCAAATTATCGAAATTCGTCAACACGGCAGTATCGACCGAAACTCTAGGTAAACGTTCGGTGACTTTATTTACAACGAAACAATCCATATCGAAGCAAATATTCGAATCGAAACGAGAGCAAAATTCTATTTTTAGAGAGCCTTGGACGGCTTTTGTAGAACCACCAATCCCCCTAACTACAGAACAACCCGAACGGTTGCTTGAGCGGCCGAGACGTTCACGGCATTTGCGAGTAATAAAATTACTTTGCGACGCACTATCTAATAAGGCGCGGACAATATGTTTATTGCCGCGAGAATCGAAAACCACGATGCGAGCGGTGGCCAGTAAAACTGTACTAGTAGGCGCGCGTGAAGAACTAAGCGAGCACAATGTAACATCGCTTGCGCGCTCCGAGTCGCGGCCAGATGGCGCGCGAGAGCGATCCGAAGCAATGTACGATTGCGCGGGCTGCGACTGCGCTGGCGCGGCGGGGGTGAGCATACCCCGTTGCAGCGCAGAGTGACGCGAGACAAGCGGGGGCGCTGCTGCGAGCGGTGGCGGGCACGTGGTCGCGAGCGAAGGTGCGACCGTTCTATCATCTACCACAGATGTACAAACACTAGATGCGGCATTATTGTTCTCAAAATGCAACATGGTATGATGTTTGTTTGAGCATTTACGACAGCGAGAATACGAAGTACAATTCGAAACGCAATGTTTTTCACTAAAACAATTTATACATAAATTGTTGGATCGAACAAATTTATGACGTTCACTAGGAGTGAGCTTTTGAAAACCCGAACACCTGTACAGATGTTGAGTAATGTTGTCGTGTTGAATCTTACACAACGAGCAAGAAGAAGCTGATACGATATTAACATACGAATGTGTGGACTTATGTGGTCTCGATGCCACTTCCATTCGGCGCTCGGTCGGTGTAGTGCTAGTCGACTTCCTAGGAGCTTCTTGCGACGTACGTTGTAAGATTTTAATGTGTCCGCGAACGAATGATTCCAAATCATCGAAACTAGGTATATCGGAATCGTTGCGGTTGTCCATTTCGAATAAACGGACAGTTTCGGGATCGAGTTTTTCAAGTGCGAGATACAAAAACAAAAAATCACTTAAGTTTTCGAGCTTAAGGTTTTTCAATGCGCGAACAGACGAAGCGAGAACATCGAGAAACATTTCTAAATTTTGTTCATTACCAGACGAAATATTTTTCAAATTAAATATTTGATCCAAGTAGGCGGTTGCTACTAATCTTACGTCTTGATACTTTGACTTCAAAGTATTTAAAATCAAATAATAATTTTCGGCACAAGGCGTAATGCCTGCGCAGACGGCCTTGGCTTTACCACTCAATTTGTCGAGTAGGTAGTACAATTTTTCGTGATCGGTTAAACACTTATTGTTGTGTATTATATTTTCGAAACTAGAGAAAAATAAAGGCCAATTTTTAATATCCCCGTCAAACTGTGGAATCTGAATTGGCGGCAATTTAGGGCGATCACTTCTATGCGAGTTCGAGTTCGAGTTGCTATTATTATCTGACGTCAGCAATTTCGCGGCGCGCTTAATGCGGCTGTACCACGTATCGAATGATTTTAAAGGTGCGTAATCGACCTTAAAATCCGAATCCATTTCTAATTGAAGCGTATTGAATTGATCAAGACATTCTTCATAATCTTGACGCAAAGTATCTAAAGATTCTATGTCACTAAGAAAAGAATCGCGCGCGACAATATCTAATTGGTTAAGCGACAGAGATTGTTCATACAATTCTTGCATGCGAGAGTACAACATATCCTTTTTAGCCGAGACACGTTTGACTTGAATTTCCCTTCCTTTGGTAGGAGCCATTATTACGACAAATATACTAATATACGAAACGATAAAGAATAGTAAATAAATAGGTAAGATTACCGTAGTAACTTGCCTACCCTTCCGTGACTAGACGTGACCTTATGTATTTATTATCTACCTACGAGCGAAGCGATGGAGAACAGAAACCAAGCTACGTAAGTACCTACCTATTACCGTGGTGCGGGGATAAGTAATTACGTACCTATGTAAGTAATGTAGTTCGACAACGAAACGAAAAAACACAGTAATAAATATTTAACAAGCGACGCGATGGAGAACAGAAACAGTAACCGAGTGTTATCAAGCTACGTAAGTACCTTATTACCGTGGTGCGGGGATAACTAATTACCTACCTATGTAAATAATGTAGTTCGACAACGAAACGAGAAAACACAGTAATAAATATCTAACGAGCGTCTCTGTCCACTATTAGTACTATACATAAGATGCGACAGTCACTAAATAAAGCTGAACTAGCATTTATTAGGTTGTTACTAATGTAAATCCACTATTTATTATTTGCTAGCTAGCTAGTTGCGGCGCGACGATACGTAGCGAGAAAATTAAACAAACAAGATCGAGCGACGAGCTATTTGAGTACTACCTGTGTACCTAACTATCTACCTATGTAGGCCGAGCAAACGACAGCGAAACGAGACAAATACGAAAAATAAGTTGTACAGTTAGTTACTAGGGTGAAAACGAAACGAAATAAGAAATAAGGTATTTCTTATGCCTAGTAACTGCGACAAATGAACGAACGAAAATTGAATGGGGCGCAATGTCTACCTACGTAGTTACCTAGTTACAAAGCGCGCGGAGCGAAGCGACAATATCAAACTGTAGTATGCGTTAGGTTCCTACTTCGTGCCTATACACTAGATAGGAATCCTAAGCCGAGAAGTAAATACCTAAGTACCTAGGGCGCGAACGAAACTACAAATAAAACCTAGGTATTTAGGGCGAGATGCGTTATTCCCTATGGAATAATAGCTACTAATTGCGATACTAATTCGAAATCCGGTTGATAATTGCTATAAATAGGTACATATCCGGATCGCTAGGACCATAAATATGGTACATATCATCCGGCTCGCTAGGACCATAAATATGGTACATATCATCCGGCTCGCTAGGACCATAAATAATGGTGGGGCAGTGGACTGTATTTGCGGATTTACGAAAGCGCGAGGGAAAGATGGCGGCCAACGGCCAAGTTGCTACAAATGAATCGAAAAGAATACGACACGATATAATTTGGTTTGCGAATTTATGCGAAAGGAAATGACGAGCTGCTTAGGAGCTGAGGGGTTCGACACCAGCTCGTCACTAGGATTGGATTGCACGTACCTGGATGCGTTGGTTGACGCTATCGCTCCAAGCGTGTTGCACTGTCCTGGAGGTTGCACTGGCACAGTTTTTCCATACAGTTTAGTGGTTAAACACAGGCGATAACTTTAGTTCTAGATTTTACATCACTCGCGTTACGGAGCTCGTCGGAGCCGATACGATACGAAAGGCGTATGGTCGAAGCGAACGCCATAGAGCGACACCTTTATTATAAAACGATAATTGTTTTCTATATGAACACGAGACACTCGCGGTTACGGAGCGCGTCGTGGAGGATACGACAAATCCATGCGTGTAGTCGAAACGAGCGCCATAGAGCGACTGACTTGTGTTGCTCGCGTCGCGAATCTTCCATTCTTCCAATGCGCGAGAGCGAGAAGGCTTTTGCACAGTTGCACAGTTGCACATCTTGGGCAGGCATTGTGCGGGAGGGAGAGAGTGTTGAAAGGAAAGGGATGCATTTATCCACAAACCAATGCTATTTACAAAATAGTGCGAAAAACTATAACACGCGCAACCATGTACGGTGGCGTTCAAAAGTCCAGTCATATCACGTGCTTCTATACTTTAAATAAACTTTTTTTCCAAAAGCATTCAGGACATATAATTTAAAGTAAAATATTGAGTCCCTTACACTGTATACGTAACACACAAAAATAAGAACAACAAGCCTTTAGGAATAAAGCTATTTGAAAGTATAAAAACACGTGATATGCCTGCACTTATGAACTTGTACTGTACGTTAATTTGCTTTGGGTAGCTAGGTAGGTAAGTATTGCCCTTTTCATTTCCATCAAACTGTCTAAATATGAAGAGTACTAGATGTTAAAAGGCTCAGGCTCCATACGAACGGATTAACATGGCAAGAAGTTATTGGAGGCCTAAGCCCCTCGTTGTGAAATAATTAGGACTACAAATAAAGGTCTTCCTGCAAGATATTTTGTTAGAAATAAACAAGCCCATTGTGTCGTTCATGTTGTGTATCGGTCATTTATCTTATAGTCAAAGGAAATAACCCTACAGGTTCCCAGAAAACTGGTCGGAGGATTTCTACAGCAAATACTACGCCGTCTTCACTAAGAGTTCCGCGCGCAGAAAGAAACAAGGACGTTTCGGAGGAGCCTCTGTTCCGATAGTCAAGATATGTGAGTTCTGTCGAACTTTATAATCCAAAATAACAGTAGTTGCGTATTTTAGTTTCCGTTCAAATCATTCTATTCACCCTACTGCCTAAAATTACTTAGTTGTGGCTTAGTGAGAATTTCCATCGCCAACTATTAGATTAAAAAAATAATTGCTGTTCTTCCATTAATCAATCAAACTTCGTGTTTGTTGGCAGCTAAAGCGATGGTGCAGGTGGAGCCGGACACCATTGAAGTGACATCTGGATCTATCAAAAACTTCACCACTATTCCATTCAAGTGCACTAACTGTCACTTGCAGGTAACTTAATTTGATGTTTTTTTTCATCTTCTATTCATAAACTAAATTCTCGCTTTTCGTGTGGGTTTTCGACGTTAAAATGCCTTACGACGTATTATTGTCCTCTTAGTCAGCATACTACAGGATATTGCAGTTATGCAGCCGGCATAAATCATTTATATAGCGGGGGAAAGAGTTGGGACTAAAATGTTACCTTGTGGTACTCCGCAACTGTTCCATTATCGGACCTGATGACCTCACCAGTTCTAACCCTAACACACTGATAACGGCCAGTTAGTCTCTAAATGATTCGATCTCAGTGCCTCAATGCCAATTCTTAACAACTTAATCTTAGAGAATGGGAAAAGATTTTACCGAATTTATCAAAGGCTTTTATCAAAATTAGAAAATTAAACAGACGGCTAACATTGGACATTATACGAAAAGTATTTGAAGCACATTAGCCTACTATAAGGTCTACAAGGATCTGATGTCAAAAAGGGAAAAAAGAAATTGACGCTATCAAGGTTTCTTCGATATTTTCACCACGTTTTAAAGGAAATTTGAAGCCAAACCAAAAACAATTCCTCGAAATTTCAGTTGCCAGGTGAAATTTTTTTTGTTTCCATATGAAAATCGCTATTTTTAAAACTTTTTTTGACATCATATCCTGGTAGACCATGACATGAAGGAAAACATCAATTCGGAGTGGGTATTCTACAGAGCAAAATGACCACGTATTATCCCGGCCGTTTCGGGCTGATAATGAAACAAATGAAAAAATAATAATAAATTAAATTAGTAAAATTAATAATTCAATTCCGATAAAACTAGAATATGTGCAAGAGTCTGTAATAATAGACAATAATACTTTTTGTTTTAGTACATCGTCATTCGCGCCCCTGACGGCCCGGTGGTCAACGCCAACTCATCTTCTTACAGACTTCAAGATCAAAGGTAAAACACAACAATAATATTATGCATGTATTATACATATAAACCATCACTCTATCTATTAAAAAAACCCGCATCAAAATCCGTTGCGTAGTTTTAAAGATTTAAGCATACATAGGGACATAGGGACATAGGAAAATAGGGACAGAGAAAGCGACTTTGTTTTATACTATATTATGTAGTGATGCTGGTGTATGTTTTTCTTCCATATTTATATTATTATTGTTCTATTTTAAAAGCTTTTATTTAAGGGGCTACCCGAGGCTAAGTGGCGCCACCATCAGTTAAAAATTAATTACTCGCGAAGTATATTTTTTTTCTAAAATCCGGACGTTCATTTTGAAGTTGGCGTGCTATAGGATATATAGGGGCCATAAACTGTATTTATTATAGTCCGCTGTAGTTACAGATAGAAAAGTTGCTAAAAACGGCCACTTTTGTCAAATTTTCTATCTGTAACTACAGCGGACTAATAATAAATACAGTTTATGGCCCCTATATATCCTATAGCACGCCAACTTCAAAATGAACGTCCGGATTTTAGAAAAAAAGAATACTTCGCGAGTAATTAATTTTTAACTAATGGTGGCGCCACTTAGCCTCGGGTAGCCCCTTAACTTGCAATGTAGTATGTATGTATGTAAGTTTGTTCTGGTGGAATCTTTGAACTCAATTTTGAAGTAGATATCTTCAACCGATTGAGCTGAAATTTTGTATACACGTTTAGTTTGGATGACAAAATGACAATGCACGATATGGTATGTGACGTCACTCTAAATCTAATATGGCGGGCTATCCAAGATGGCGGAGTAGTTATTTTTATGCACTCGTTTTATGCGCTCGTTAAGAGTAACATGAAAAATAATGTAACGTGCGATAGCTAAAAAGTAAAAAATAAATTAAATGCAAAAAATCTTTTTTTAAAGAAGCTTTTATTTCAACGCTCTAAAAAGAAGAAAATAATTTTATCTTTAAAACTTTTTATATACAACTAGCGACCCGCCCCGGCTCCGCACGGGAAAATGGTTATTGTGGATTATTCTTAAGTATATTATGCATGTATTATACATATAAACCTTCCTCTTGAATCCCTCTATCTATTAAAAAAAACCGCATCAAAATCCGTTGCGTAGTTTTAAAGATTTAAGCGTACAAAGGGAGGGACATAGGGACATAGGGACAGAGAAAGCGACTTTGTTTTATACTATGTAGTGATTTATATGATCATAAAAGCTTGTCGCGAGGTTTAATTACCTACCAATATTTAGTAAATTGTAATTGAAAATAAAATAAACTTAGGTAGGTACTATTTTATTTACAAATCGCGCGACCAGCTTTTATGATCATATGAATTGTATATAAAATGAGGTTATAAGTTGATAGTTAATATTTTTAAGGATAAAATTATTTTCTTCTTTTTAGAGCGTTGAAATAAAAGCTTCTTTTAAAAAAGTTTTTTTGCATTTAATTTTTAGCTTAGAAATAGATTTATCAGAAGTCCAGCCGTGGCAGAGCGGTGATTACTTCGCGATCGTCAGCAACGCAGACGGCGCCGAGGAGAGGCTCAAAGTTCTATCCCTGCAGAGTAAGTCACATACATGCACGCACATACATACACACACAAACCCATACAAATCCCGACATCACTTTACGTGCTAGTCCAGCCTAACTTCGGTCGGGCGCGGACTCGGGCGTAATTTTGGCGGCAACCTATTCTATAGATAGAGCAGACATTGTTTTGCCGCGTAAGTTCGGCACTTATGGTGTGTCATATTCATATTATATGAGCCGAATACGTTGGAACGTAAATTCAGCCACCGAATTCCGGTTGCGTAATTTCAGTTTAGTGTGTTTAGACACTTATTAATTTTACCTTTACTTCTGACTCTGAAGCTATCTTTGAAAATATTATAGGAGTTCCGTAACCAGTTTTCAATGTAGTATAAATCGTTTTACGAAACCGGTTTCGTTCTAACAATTATTCTTATTTTTACGATACCACGGTACACGGATTTGATTGAGTTTTCTGAACATTGTTTTTTTAAGCATTTTATTTTATTTTATATTCTTTTTGTCATTTTTAGTTCTTGACATAATACCTTTACTTTATTTTAACATCATAACATAGAATTTTTTATTATTATAATAACACGAAATATTCAGAATGTTTTGTATTATTTACAGGACCCGGTATTTATTATTATTATTATTTTGAATACAAAATGTTTTAATTGAAGCGTGATTTTTGTTATAAATACGTAGATTAACTTCTTGAGTTTGTGTTATTGAGTTTATTTTTAATATGACTGATTCACTTTGTTTTTATTAAGAAAATATTATTATTTCCTTACAGAAAATGGTAAGGAGATTAAAGATTCAAACACTTATTGCTCGTCCAGTTACAGTTTTTCGTTGATAATATTATCTTTTAGAACAATGCTATAATAATATAATAATTTATTAGTATAATATTAATTAGATTTATCTCTTTTTAGATGTCAGTAAGTGCATTGTTATTTATTGTCGGTTATTATTACAATTTGGCATTCCTTTTGATAAATTATAAATTAATAAAGTAAATAGTTATCAAAATCGACTTTAATAAAAACGTCACGACTTGTCGTTTCAGAGGGAGGTGAGTCTAATTTTATCTTATTTCAATATTTTTCGAGTAGATCCATTCCATCGTCATCAAGCTAAGAGCAAGGGTTCACTGGAACTGGTAAATAGGACAAAAAATCTAAACGATTCTATAGCACCTGGAAATTTATAGTTCCAGAAGAAGTTGTGTGGGTTGGCTCGAGTCCCTTGGTGGGGACATAGATAGACACGTACACAAATAGTTTAAGGGAATATTCTTTTATTTTTGTTAAACCCCCCATATCTTATTGGTAATTTGTATTCATGATTTTCCTAGTCTTTCGTTTTTTCAAAAAATATCTTGTTTAACTGCATACGCTACATTAGTTTTTGTCTTTTAGTTCAATAAACATAAAAATAAGAACCATTATGCATTAGCGACATTCATCCACGGTGTTTGGAAATTGTCGGAGCTCATTCTTGTCGGACCTGATTCTTTAGCTGTCGAAGTAAATTTCAACTGATGTTCGAAAGCAGTAATAGACCCTCCGGTCAATTGTGAACACTACCTTATTGGTCCATTTCCAAAGACAACCACTCCTACATCGTCTTTTGGCAAAATTGACCTTGGTGAAGTTCTTAACTCGTCCACTTCTCGAGAGGTGGGAAAAGTCTGCTTCACTCTTAATATAGAGAGCCTTATTGCACACAAGCACGCCAAGTAGGTTGTCAAACAAAGTCAAAACTGTAATAAGAATAAAAAGGATAGCTCTCTGTTTAGCGATCGCGGATATTTTGTGCGCCTTCTATTCATTGCTTCTTCTCCACGTCTTGTTATTCCTCAGCAGGGACATAGGGCTCCTAGTAATAGTCCTCCAAACTTAAAGATCTATATCTAGCGCTGCTATTACCAGAGATTCATTATTTGACAGTAATCCACAATGCTAGGAGGAACTTCTTTTTTAATTGACCTATGCTTGTGTCGAAAAGTACGACTAATCATGCTTCATCATGCGGGGGAGCGCAAGGCAAACGCAACGTTTACGATTGTTGCTGCAATGGTGATGGCGCGTTTTCTTTCAGTAATAAAAATCGAGCGACAGGACGCCGCAGTGAAGAAGGGCGAGAAGTTCGAGAAGGCGGTGACTTACGACTGCGACGACTGCGTGCTGAACGATGTGCTGTGCAACGGCAAGAGCGCGAAGGACGCGGGCTTCGTCTCCGTCACGCCCATCTCCAAAACCGTCACCTTTATGTTTCCTTTGTAAGTATAACCCAAGGATCTTAAAAGTATTATCGTTAACTAGTACCATCACGCTGTACTACACGCGACTGCGTGCTGAATGATGTGCTGTGCAACGGCAAGAGCGCGAAGAAATCGGGCTTATCCGTGATGCCTACTTCAAAAACCGTGACATTTATGTTTCCTTCGTAAGTACGCTAGTGAGCGACTGCTTGCTTCTTGTTTCCCTAAGGTCGTGTTCAGACCAAACTGACTGTCAGCCGCCGACAGTGAGCGAGCGTTACGCAGTGTATTGCAATTTCATACATATTCGCTTTTTCGTTCACACCAAACCGACAATACGCCATTACGCTATGTGTAGACGCTGATAGTCGGTGGCCGACTAATAAAGTGCGTCACTACGCGCCGCGGACGCTGATTGGCTACGCGGCTGAACGCCAGCGTATTGCACCCAAATCGGCCGGCGGATTGGTTTCAATTCAGCCAAATATTTTGCACGGAACAGACGTTACATACGCATTCGGTGTGAACGTATACAAGCCGACTGTTTTGTTCACACCAATGGCGTATTGTCAGCTACAGCGTATTGTAAGCTTAAGTGAACAAAAAATACCGTTTATTTTTTCGTTCACACTGAGGCACTTTTTTTTTTTTTTAATTGACCTATGCTTGTGGCGAAAAGGTACGAGCAATCAAGCTTCACCAGACTTGCGGGGGAGTGGAAGACTACCCCAAAAAAAGTCATATACCAACGCGTCTAGGGGCGGCTCAAGGAAGCCTCGGACCACGGCCTAGCGCGTTGATATTGAAAAACATCGTGAAGGAGACGACGCCTGAGGGGCTCCGTCTCTGATTTTCAATTTTGATTTTGGTTCAGGCCGCGCCCCCGCCGGCGGATGCGGGCGTTGTTACCTGAAGGGTAATTGTTACCTGAAGGGTATTCACTACCAGAAGGGCATTCTGTAAGGTGTAATCTAAATTCTTTGACACACTGAGGCGCATAGTGAGCCTGCTCACAATCGGCGGCTGACTATACGTTTGGTGTGAACACGGCCTTAGTGTCTTAAATACGCAACCGAAGTTCGCCGACAGAATTTACGTTCCGACGTATTCGGCTGATATGACACACCATAAGCGCCGAACTTACGAGGCAATATAATGTGTTCTGTTTAGAATAAGTTGCCGCCGAACTTACGCCCGACCGAAGTTCAGCTGTACGCTATACGCAACGTAATTTCGGTACTGTGAGGCGTCAGTAATACAAATAGCATTCCGGGCGTAACTTCGGTC
Source organism: Teleiodes luculella (assembly GCA_948473455.1). Lineage (NCBI taxonomy): Eukaryota > Metazoa > Arthropoda > Insecta > Lepidoptera > Gelechiidae > Teleiodes > Teleiodes luculella. Next base: position 3,748,475 of record OX419609.1, on the reverse strand, counting down.
GCGTAAATTCGACTTAGTGTGTTTTACTAATAGGTAAGGACACATCTCCTGAACGTACGGCGCCGTAAGTTCACCGCCTGACATTTTTCGCCTTGACGTAACCTTGGCTGAACACTGCGAGCGTATTTAGTGGAACTTTCCGCCCCGTACTTTCGGCAGGTGTGTCGCAACAATAACTGAGAAAACTACAACTTCACTCTGTATTTCCGAGATGGATTTTGATGCCTTTCGGCTTGTTTGATGACTACATTGTACCCTTTCATTTGGCATTGTGTGGCTCTTATCTTAGTTTAGCCCCCGAACATTTTTGCCAACTATACCTACTTGGTGTTGACAAATAATAGTCTTAGAAGAAATGAATTTAAAATGTCTGTTAGTGTAAATTTAAAAAGGAAAAGTTAAAATCTTGTAGCTTACCATTACAGAACACTTATTTTTTTCCCTTTTGGATGACCTTCTTTATCTTCAGATTTAATTTTGGAAACTAATTCTATATAACTATTACATAAACTATTCGTTTCTAAAGAATGAACTTTGTTTCTAGGTTTGAAGACTCAAATTCCTGTGTGTACTTGGGAGAATTTACAGCAAAAGGGCACTCGTACCAAAAACCACTTTTGGTTCTAGAACGTAAGTTGTTTAGTAGAAGTTATAAACTTGCTTCATAAAACCCACATAAGTAGGTGTACATTATCTTTGAAAACACTTATTTAAAATATTATTTACTCTTCCAGAAGATTGTAAGTTTACGTTATGTTATGTTATTATCTTTAATATATAAAAATCAATTGTTGTTTGTTTGTCTCGCTAAATCTCAAAAATGGCAGGACCGATTAAGCTGATTTTGGTTTTGGATTTTTAACGTAGTACAGAAAATATGGAAAATATCTTATTCCATAAGGAAAAGCAGCGGCAGCTGCTCGCGGAGGGTTAGTTTGCATTTAAATTGTTTTGTATTTAGGTACTAAACTTTTTTACAATAATAAATAAAAATGTTTTTAATACAACACTTAAGTACATATATTTTTTTTAATATTTTCAGCTGATGGTAATATCTATAAAAGCTATGCATTAGATAGAACGTTAAGTTATTAGCAGAGCCTTCGTGGTCGATTGGTAAAAAGCTCGCTTTACTATACAGAGGCTCTGGGTTTGAATCCCAGTGGTAACTCGTAGAACAAACATCACTTTGTGATACTTTCCTCGGTTAGGTTAGGACATTGCAGGCTGCACCAATTGATTGTCCGAAAAGAAAGACGGAGACACGGAAGGCACGAAAAGCCGTTGGTCCTGGTTACTATCTACGGAAGTAGTCGTTATTCGCGCCATATCACGTGCCTGGGGATGATATAAAGAAACAGGTTTTCCGGTACGGACTTGTCAATGCGGGTCGGTACGGATCGGTGCATACCCAATGTAAAGAAACAGGTAAATTAGTCTTTATTAGTTCGAGTTCGTAGCCTATGAGCCGGTCCAGGTCACTCCAGGTACTCTGTACCGATAAGTTTCAAACTGTTTTTGTATGCGTGAGCGCATAATATAATAATATGATTGGGATATTTTACCTGCACGCATCGGTACCTACCCGTACCGGTTTTTCTGTTAAGGGAACCTGTTTCTATATATCCCACCCTAAGGCGGTTCAATAATTCTGACACGGGAACTAGCATGAGGTTTCACGCGTGACATAAGTACATAGTTTTGTCGTGCATCCTGTTGGAGGATGTCCTAACATGGCGGGTTCCTCGCAGCGATCAATTTGAAATAATCTTTAGTCACGTTGCTTCATGCTAGGCTTAAAACTCAAGGTCTGGAAGGCAGGCTACCCTCGAAATCAGTCGGTAAGCAAGCAGAGCCATATTAGATACCCCCCACACTAGTATCTTTCAAGCGTCGAACAGAATAGAATAGATATATTCATCCACGTCCGTCTTTTGTTTCACTCGCCTTGCTGTCTATGATAGTATGCGCAACGCACGACAGCGACGCTCAATAGACGCTAGTTTGGGGGGTGCCTTAGTGTCTTTTTACAGCTGTCAAGATACCTAAGGTGGAGAAAGTGCCGAGGCCAGCCCAGGGCAGATCCTTCTCCAAAACAGTGCCGTTTGAATGTCCCTCAGGATCGTGCACGATTGAGAAGGTAAAGTTAAAAAGTTTAAAAAAATCAAAACGTTTTACAAAACACTAGGGTAATTATTTTTTTTTCGAATTATTCCCTTAAGGTAGGTCGATCGAGAGCTATGAAACAAAAAAATATCTTCAGCCATTTGAAGACTATCAGCTCATTTCTAGTTGTTGAAAGGATCAGAGATCAAGTAACGGTTTTGTGTCGGGGCTTATTTGATTTTTTAATTTTATGACGAGCAATAATTGTATGTATATTTCTGTGATCTCGGAAACGGCTCTAACGATTTCGCTGAAATTTGGTATATACGGGTTTTCTTGGGAAAGAAAACGCGTGTTTTCGAGTTTTCATGCGTTTTTCTTTCCACTCAGAATATGCTCGCTAATTTCGTCCTGTACGCGGACGGCAAGAAACGAGTGTTACTGGTTCGAATCCCACTCGGTGACTTGCTTTTGTTTTTTTATATATGTTCCAAAGCTCGGTCGTCCAGGTACTATGCGTGTCAAATAAGAATAGGAATGGCGCCATCTTGAATTGACAGTCCCTCCTTTTCTTATTTGGCGAATTAGAAAAGGAGGGACTGTCAATTCAAGATGGCGCCAGTTCTATTCTTAGTTGGCACGCATAGTACTTTAATGTTATGTTCTAAGGCTCCGAATGCTTTGAATTTAAAAACTCTGGCACGATTCTTTCCTTATATCACGCTTTAGTTCGTAGCAACCTAGAATATGCTTCACCAATTTGGAACCCGTCTTACAGTATTCACACACGTAGGTTAGAACGAGTCCAGCGTAAATTCACTCGATTTTTAACCACAAAGGATCGCTTTTGTCCTTATCGCCCTGACTACAGGACTAGATTGGATCACTTTAAGATGAAGACTTAGAGAGTAGACGAAAAATTTGTGATCTTCTTACTCTTTTTAAAGTAGTGCACGGAGAAATATCGGTGCCGGGCTTTCTGGCGCAAATGGGATTGTCAGTTCCTCGCATTATTCCTAGATATCCACTCACTGCTACATTTGATGTTGGATATTGCAGAACTAACTTACGGAAGCACGCGCCCCTAAGTCGGATCATTGGTTCTTACAACAGTGTTCAGAAACGTTGCGAAGTGGATATATTTAAGGATAAAAAGTCTATATTTGCAAAAAAATGTAACGATGTTTTAGAATTAGACAACCCTTTTGGCCACTAAATTTAAATTTAAATTCTGAATTGTTATTATTTAAGTAATTTCGCTAGGTTTATTTTAAGTGTTGTACATGCCTGTAAAGGCTTATTGCCTAGTATAAAACCTATTATTAGTACATATTGTAAATGTTATGTAATAATGCCGATGGCGTGTCTTTTTTCAATAAATAAAATAAATAAATAAATGCTTTTCCAGATCACCGTCAATGGGATACCGATGGAGTCGGAGACCTCCGCTCGGCGATGCTTCTATTGGTCTGGTTATTACCAAAAAAGGCCACAGGCCCCCTCAATTCTGTACGTAGAAAGCCTAGATCATTGATTTCTAGAATTAACTAGCGTTCCGCCCCGTGGCTCTGCCTGCGTTATAATTTCCCATGGGAATGAGGTATTAAAAAAAATCTGAACCATCCTTGGACTTCAACGAACATTAAAAAAAAGAATTGGTAAGATTGGTCCAGGCGTTGTTGAGTTATGCGCTTACCAATACATTTTGCGATTCATTTTAATATTATAGATTTAAATATTTTAGTTCCGACTTTGTTAACTTGGTTAGGTATACCAACAAGGTTTGGTTAATGTTTGATAATTATTCGGTTAAAAACCAGGTGTCAAATGACTTGTTAAACATCATGATGACCATCCATGGTTGGCCGTTCATAAGGTTCGTCTGAGGAGAATAACCATTTTTTTAAGTGGGTTATAACTATTAAAAAATATTTATTTTGCAAAAAATATATATATTGATTTTACTATAATTTAATTACCTTACATTTTACACAGTAAGACTCGCCACAAAAGGTTTATAATATTTTTTTTTTCTTTTCACAGAATCCCTCAGTTCACCGCCATTTTTGCGGGCATCTTTCAGATTGTGTTCCGAATAGGAGTGGAGTTAGTCACCAAGATCTTGTTAGAAATAGAGTAAGACATTTCACCATTCTCAGCTCATTAGTACAGATGTTTATCTCACGAGTGCAGGCGAACCATACTTGTGTGTGTGTTGTGTGTGCACGCACATTGTGTTTATGTGCGCAGCGCTCAGTTTACTAATACGCACACAAAAGCGACTAAAAGAAAGGCTCGCTTGGACTAGTCAGATAAAACAACTGTATATCATTTGGCTTTTCCAGAACTTGTAATCTCAGATTAACGATATTATTAGATTTTCTTTGCTTTAAGCTTGTAACATTCTTGCTTTTTCCAGTACTTGTAACATCTTAAGGAAAAGCCCCTGTATTATAGTTATTTTCCTCTTTGGAAATACCTAATTATCATGAAAAAACACGGGTATAGATGAGACAGTTGTTGTTCCTTGATAACCAAGGGGCTTGAGCCTACCCTGAAATAAGGGTGAGTAGGCCTTAGTCGATCACGCTGGCCCAGTGCCGGTTGGTCAACTTCACACACAACCTTGGAATTACTTACTTCGCAGGAGTGTGCAGGTTTTCTCACTATGTTTTCCTTCACCGTAAGAGCGTCGAATAAACGTACATATGAACTCAAAAATATATATACTACATACATAATCAAAAATAATAATACGAAAACACATTAATACGTGCCGAGTCTTGAATCCGCAAACTTCCGAATGGAAGTCAACAGCCCTAGCCACTCGGCCACAGACGCTGTTCATGATTATTTTTGACCTGTTCAGCGCTGAAACCGAAGAAGAGACTGTTGAGGAAACCGTAGAAACCGTAGAAACAGTAGAAGATGAAGATGGAGAAATTGAAATTGGTAAGAATAAGAATTAAAAAATTAAAAGGTTTCGATTCGAAGTCAAAGTTCGCCTTTTTGACATTAGATATAATATGAATTACCATTGTATTATGAAACATTTGGCTTATATTTTACCAGATATACAAAACCGGTTCCTACCTAAGGTAGAAACTAGTATGTTTTGAAAATATTTGCTATTATATTTTTTAGAACCAGTTTAAGAAACCCTTCCCAGGTTTATAAAAAAATATATTTTCAAATCTTGTATAAAAGGTAAAAAGTGGCCTTTGTGTTAATCTAGGGTGTCAGCTAACTCCATACTAAATCTCATTAAAATCACTCAAAACTTTTAGCGTGAAGAAGTAACAAACATACACACACACAAACTTTCGCCTTTCTAAGTGTGATACATATTTAATACTGTTTTTTCTTTTATCAGTCTACGTTGAAGAAGAAGGTGATCCAACGGAAGGAGATGGAGAAGACACTACCGATAAAGATGGAAATCCTATCAACATTAAAATAAAAGTACCGGGTATTGATATAAAAGCGGAAGCAAAAATAGATGCGGGCATCAAATTTGATTTTAGCATTGGATAAAAAGAAGGAGAAATATTGAGGCTGGAAACTGGCGTAACATTATTCTCTTATAGAATACGTTTAAATAATAAAAAAAACTGAAATAACGACATCTATTTATTTAAATGCTCAACCCTTCATACAATCAACATCCATGGTGCCGCCGTCGTCGTGGTTTCTTCATCGTTAAAATAAAAATAAAGTAAATAATATAATTCAGTCAGTGCTGTGTGTATGGACCACGGTCTTTCGCAGTATAAGCTGAGCCATTTCCTATTGCCCTAAGTATAAATATAGCTAACAACTTTATTGTAAGATTTGCTATGTTTTGTATTTATATTTTATGCAGTATAAGCTGAGCCATTTCCTATTGCCCTAAGTATAAATATAGCTAACAACTTTATTGTAAGATTTGCTATGTTTTGTATTTATTTTTTATGCTATTTGGCAATAAAATATATTTCTTTTTTTCTTTCTTTCTTTCTAAATGTAAATAAACTAGTGCCAGTCATTGTGTGTATCTTAGTAAGTAAGTAAGTAAGTAAAACGTTTAAAGTAAGTAAAACGAGTACTAGTGCCTATGGGGACCTTTCAATCTTCAGTCGCTCCTGTCGGCTCGCCAAGATCCTGTCAAACTCGCCCATGACGGGTTCCGTATCAGCAAGTAACATAATATAAAAGTTCTTATAGTTCGTTGTAACTTTGATCGGTGTTTTAGTAATATGACGTATTAAAAAAAACTACTTACTAGATCTCGTTCAAACTTTCTATCGCTCCGGAGGGGCAGAAAATAGTGAACTAACGGCTAAAAACTAAAGTATAATTATATTATACTTCTTAAAGGATATGGGTAATTTTGTTTGGGCCCCGTACCCAAAAAACAAGAGTTACTGTAGCATTATGAGATATGTCGGGTTTTGTAGCCCTAATGAAGTAGTTTGATTAACCCAAGACAGAATGTCTGAATTCAATTGTAGAAAAAAGATATATTCATTAGAAAAACTGAACTTTCATTGTTATTTATTTATTTTTCCGTGAATTCTTAATGCGCATTGATTTAAATCAGGGTGTGTTTTAGAAATAAGGATTGTAGTTGAGATCAATGATATTGAAGTACTCCATACGGGCAATAAATACCGACATGTTCCATAATGCTACAATTAACTTTGTGTCTGGGTACGCTCTTACCCATTCTCCTTTCAAAGAATGATCTGTTGCTACATACAATAAACTAAATTGTTAAACGAATGTTGTCAGTATAATTATTAAGCCAATAATTAGGAATGTGTAGCCTAATTTAGGCAATTCCGCAAAGTAAAATTTCAAACTGGCATTTTTTTGGAAGAGATAACCATGACTTGACTGCACATAGATATAAGTTTTAACTATTTTAAGTATGATTAAACAGTAGTTTTAAGATTAATTATAAGTTTAGTTTGTAAGTTTTATTTCAGGTGGCCGTCGTCGACAGCTTCATTTATAAAAAAAACTCAAATCAAAATAGGTTTCGGTTTGAGCTTTTAGGATAGGCCCTAAACGGCCAAATTTCATGAATTATCCTTTCCACTCGCCTCATTATCATAATAGTCATTCGATCTTTTGGTTCTAGATCTTTGTGTATAGGTATCTGGTAGATCGTCTTCAAGATTAATGTTATTTTCTTTGATTTCGATAAAAATACAGGGAATTTTGCAATGTGATGGAGAACGTGGAACTTAGCGATGCGATAAAAAGCTTGGAACTTTTTTGTCAAGTCGTAGGGCAAAATAAAGTATCATGCAAAGAGTTGAGTGTGAAGTAATGAAATTCATCCTCAATATTTAAATTTCCTACTCAATTATTATAAAATAAAACTTCTTTTAATTGCATGTTTCAGTAATTTAATTTATAACACTATAAAAAATATTTTTTACAAGTAAAAGATGTGAAATCGCAAAACTGCAGTAGTAGTAGTGTAGTTAGCCATATATTTATATATTTTTTAGGAGCTCAAATCGTAACATCAGCTTATTATATGGTCAAATTACAATAGTGGAGAGTTCAAAAGAAGATGCGGTGCCGGTTTTCTCCTTTTTATTGTGGTTGTTGTTACTTCGACATTATGATCATTGCTATTTCCGTTGCCTTCTTCTGTTTGTGCATCATTTTCTTTTTAAGTTATCGGTTCCTCTGTTACTTCACCTCCTCAACCTGAAAGAACATTGCATTGATACACCCGACTCTAAAGTGTATCTAGCTAGAGAGACAAGACAAAGACCATACAATCGGGGAAACGCAAAAATCACAGGGTAGATTTACAGAATTAAAAAATTTAGTTCTATGTGATTTTTAGTTTATTACGGATGTGAATATTATTCATGTGAATATTATTATTTTTAGTTCGCAAAACCGAGGTACAACTTATTAATGATTATCAATTGAGTCATTAGAATATAACTACTTTTTATAAATCGAGGCGAAAAATGAAGATCATTGAGCTTGGGCTCGTCGCGCGGAGAGCGTCGGTGGCCTAGTGGCTGGGCCCGTTGACTTCCATTCCGAAGTTCGCGGGTTCAAACCTCGGCACGTACCAATGTGTTTTCGATTTTCGAATTCATATACCCGTTTATTCGACGCTCTTACGGTGAAGGAAAACATCGTGAGGAAACCTGCACACACCTGCGAAGAAATTCAAAGGTTGTGTGTGAAGTTGACCAACCCGCACTGGGCCAGCGTGGTCGACTAAGGCCTATTCACCCTGGTATCAGGGTAGGCTCGAGCCCCTCGGTGGGGACATATATGAGCTGTTAACGAGCTTGGGCAGGGCCTTAAACATGCTTGTACCCTCATCTTGGCTATCCGGGCCATACAGGCGCACTACCATTGTACCACCAAGTCTCCGTACAAGCCCTACGAAATTATTTAACGCTTCTATTTTTACTACGTGCCTAACTAAGCAAGTAACTACTAGCACTGGGACACATACTGATATAGTAATATTGTTATCGTTATAATTTCTGCCATGTTGACGGTTGTAAAGTTAATTTCATTAATAACTCTTACACGTCCCCACCGAGGGGCTCGAGCCTACCCTGTAATTAGGGCGAACAGGCCTAAGTAGTAAATATTTTAAAAGTTATTGTGCATCTAGGTTGTTTGTGGCAAGAATATGGCTGCTCGACACTGGCACTAACAATAAATCTAGTGCGATATTGAAAAAAAGGTCGTTTTTGTTATATCCGTAGAGGGTTCGATATTATTTGTAATTTTTAACATTTTTACAAAAATTTTACGATCTTGATCTGTGACATATTGAATACATTCAAGCTTAGATATTGCATTTATTGTCATTTTAACCCCCCAAGAAAAAGAGGGGTGTATCTGCTAAAATAAGCCATTAAGGCTTCATAATAATATATTTTTTTAGAAGCTCAAGCCGAAACACTAGCTTATGGCCAAATTATATTGGATCTATGGGCCTGGCCACAGCTTCGCGCCACCAGCAGCGTGAATTGCGAAGAGACTGGAGGCGCGAACGGCGGCGGTGCAATGTTGGGCCACAGCTCGCAGCGAATTTTCCCTACAGACCGTTTTTTTTAATTGACCTATGCTTGTGTCGAAAAGACGACGACTTCACCGGACTTGACTACAGACCGGTCACCTTAAGCTGCCCTTGTCACGGGGGTCATCTATAGTGGACGGCCTGTAGACGCGATGCCGCATTCTTACACCCACCTCCTCCGGGTAGTCGTTAGGCCCTAAGGGCCCGTTGTTGTGATGTGGAATGTCCATCGGTCTTTCTCCATTATGATCGTTGCTATTTCCGTTGCGGTCTTCTAGTCGTGCTTCAGTTGCCGGTTCCTCTGTTTCTTGTTCACCTTCTGAACCTGTAAGAACATTGCATCGATATACCTAGTCGACACTATCTAGACTAGAGTCTAGATAATGTCGGCCAGGTTTATCTAGAGATCGTAAAGGCCAAGATTAGATTTTTCCACAATCGGGGAAACGCAAAAAACCAACACTCAAAATTATAACAGGGTAGATTTACAGAGACCAAGACCAAGACGCACATTTTTAGACCAAGTAAAGGAAAAAGTTGAAGTCGTGTCGCACCAGGAAGTCAAGGAACTGGCTATGGACAGAAAGAGGTGGCGATTACTCCACGGACGCAATAGCCCTGCTCTTGAATCTTAAAATGAATGAAGATTTACAGAAATACCTATTTAGATAATTGAATTCAATGTGAATCTTATTAGTTTACTAGATTTTCGCCCCGCAGCTCCGACCACGTTAATAGGTTTTCCTGTTGGGAAAAAAGTATTTTCCCGCGATAAAAAGTAGCCTCTGTTTGAAGTGATGTATGAGCTATTATATTATGTAAAGTTTTCTTAAAATCCGTTCTGTAGAGGCCTACTTTGTAAGTAGCGACAGGATCGAGAAGCTATCAAACGCGACATAGTGACATTAGAGCCAAAGTAGTTCTGTCAATATGTCGCGTTTGACAGCTTCTCGAGCCTGTCGCTATACTTACATAGTAGGCCTACTGTAGTTTCAAAGATTATCGTGTACAAACAGACAGACAGACAGACGGAATTTTTTTTCAAGTTTTTTTTTGTATTTTTGTTTAGCTACACTCCCTTTATTACTTACAATAATTTTTTTGAAAAACATACCAATGTAACAGACACGCCGATTTTTCAGTTTTATTTAACTATAGAAGATAGGTAGATAGATAGATTACAGATATGTGTATTATTAATGTAAATATTTCATTTTTTTGTAACAAAGACCTTAATGATTATTTAATTGAGTCATTAAGACTCGGCCACATATTAATACTTTTAGTAATATTTGTAATATACTAACGTTTTAATTTCTGCAAATTTGACGGTTGTGAAGTCCCCACCGAAGGGCTGACTTAATCCTACCCTGTAATTACGGTGAATAGGCCTTAGTAGACCACGCTGGTCCTGTGCGGATTGGTGAACTTCACACACAACCTGTGAATTACTTCGCAGTTGTGTGCAGGTTTCCTCACGATGTGTTCCTTTACCGTAAGAGCCTCTTGTAAATCTAAATTATGTATTTGAAAACCGAAAACACATTAGTACGAGCTGAGGCTTGTACCCGCGAACTTCCGAATGGAAGCCAACGGCCCACCGACGTTCTTAAGCCAATTTATATTATGTTCTAATTTTCGGCATAATATTGTAAGAAACCGACGCGGTCTAAAGTAAAAAGAAAATACTTAATGTAGGTAAATTAAATATTTTAAAAGTTATTGTGCATGTAGTTGTTCGTGGCAAGAACATAGCAGCTCGACACTGGCACAAACAATAAATCTAGTGCCACATTAAAAAAAGGCTGTTTTTCTTACAGCCGTAATAATAAATATATTGAATATAAGAAAAGAGGAGTTTCTTCGGCGGTTCTTCTCCACAGCAGTGCACACATTGCGTGAACCTGCCAGTTCTGTTCAAACTAATATCGCATCGCCTCTTTTAACATTTCATTGTTCATTAATTTCATAAATAAATAAATTAGTGCGAAAAAAGAGCCAGCCTTGGTTTGAGCAAAGTTTAATAACTTCATTAGATTTTGACGTCGACAAGTGATTTGCAAAATCTAACTTCGAATAAAAACTTTTTGACTTTGAATTTTATTTTGTCAAGTTGTAAGGCAAGAAAGTTTATCATAAAATGTGTAGTGTAAAAAAACTTCTTTTCATTACCTGTTTCAATGAAATTCATCCTCCAATATTTCCTACTCGATTATTATAAAATAAAACTTCTTTAAACTGTAAGTTTCAGTAATTTAATTTATTACAGTAAGAAAAATATTTTTTACAAGTAGAAGATGTGAAATCGCAAAACTGCAGTAGTAGTAGTAGTGTAGTAGCCATTAAGCCTTCATATATATTATTAGAAGCCTTAATCGAAACACCAGCTTATATAGTCAATTTACAAATATGGCGCTGCCGGGTTATGATGTTCGACAATAACATTATTATGATCCTTGTTCACAGTTATCCTTTTTCTTGTCGTTGTTGTATCTTCCATATTATGATCATTGCTATTTCCGTTGCCTTCTTCTTCTTCTTCAGTTATCGGTTCCTCTGTTACTTCTTCACCTCCTGAACCTGCAAGAACATTACATTGATACACAAGACTCTAGATAGTGTCGACCAAGTGTATCTAGCTAGAGACACAGTAGGTAAAGACCAAGATTAGATTTTTCTACGATCGTATGATGTATAAGCTATATTATGTACAGTTTTATTAAAATCCGTTCTGTAGAGGCCTACTATGTAAGTAGCGACAGGATCGAGAAGCTGTCAAACGCGACATAGTGACATTAGAGCCATAGTAGTTCTGTCAATATGTCGCGTTTGACAGCTTCTCGAGCCTGTCGCTACTTACATAGTAGGCCTACTGTAGTTTCAAAGATTTATTACCTACTGTATTACAAACAGACAGACAAGACAGACGGAATTTTTTTTCAAGATTTGTATTTTTGTTCAGCTACACACCCTTAATTACTTACAATCTTTTTTTTTTAAACATAGGTACTAATATACAGACACGCCGATTCTTCAGTTTTATATTACTATAGAAGAAGAAGAAGATAGAAGATAGATTACAGATGTGTGTATTATTAATGTAAATATTATTCTTTTTTGTAAGAAAAACCTTAATGATTATTTAATTGAGTCATAAGCACTCGGCAACATTAATACTTATGGTAATATTTGTAATACATACTAACGTTTTAATTTGTGCAAAGTTGACGGTTGTGAAGTAAATTTAATTAAGAACTCACACACGTCCCCACCGAAGGGCTGACTCGATCCTACCCTGTAATTACGGTGAACAGGCCTTAGTAGACCACGCTGGTCCTGTGCGGATTGGTGAACTTCACACACAACCTGTGAATTATTTCGCAGTTGTGTGCAGGTTTCCTCACGATGTGTTCCTTTACCGTAAGAGCCTCGTGTAAATCTATATTATGTATTTGAAAATCGAAAACACATTAGTACGAGCTGAGGCTTGAACCCGCGAACTTCCGAATGGAACCCAACGGCCCACCGACGTTCTTAAGCCAATTTATATTATGTTCTAATTTTCGGCATAATATGTAAGTAACCGACGCGGCCGAAAGTAAAAAGAAAATAATGTAGGTAAATTAAATATTTTAAAAGTTATTGTGCATGTAGTTGTTCGTGGCAAGAACATGGCAGCTCAACACTGGCACAAACAATAAATCTAGTGCCACATTAAAAAAAGGCTGCTTTTCTTACAGCCGTAATAATAAATATATTGAATGTAAAAAAAGAGGAAAGAACAAAAGATGCGAACCTGTGGAGTTTCTTCGGCGGTTCTTCTCTACAGCAGTGCACACATTGCGTGAACCTGCCAGTTCTGTTCAAACTAATATCGCATCGCCTCTTTTAAGATTTCATTGTCCATTAATTTCATAAATAAATAAATTAGTGCGAGACAAGAGCCAGCGTTGGTTTGAGCAAAGTTTAATAACTTCATTAGATTTTGACGTCGACAAGTGATTTGTAAAATCTAACTTCGAATAAAAACTTTTTGACTTTGACTTTTTTATTTTGTCAAGTTGTAAGGCAAGAAAGTTTATCATAAAATGTGTAGAGTGTAAAAAAACTTCTTTTCATTACCTGTTTCAATGAAATTCATCCTCAATATTTCCTACTCGATTATTATAAAATAAAACTTCTTTAAACTGTAAGTTTCAGTAATTTAATTTATTACAGTAAGAAAAATATTTTTTACAAGTAGAAGATGTGAAATCGCAAAACTGCAGTAGTAGTAGTAGTGTAGTAGCCATTAAGCCTTCATATATATTATTAGAAGCCTTAATCGAAACACCAGCTTATATAGTCAATTTACAAATATGCCCCTGGCGGGTTATGATGTTCGACAATACCATTATTATGATACTTGTTCACAGTTATCCTTTTTCTTGTCGTTGTTGTATCTTCGATATTATGATCATTGCTATTTCCGTTGCCTTCTTCTTCTTCTTCAGTTATCGGTTCCTCTGTTACTTCTTCACCTCCTGAACCTGCAAGAACATTACATTGATACACCCGACTCTAGATAGTGTCGACCAAGTGTATCTAGCTAGAGACACAGTAGGTAAAGACCAAGATTAGATTTTACTACAATCGTATGATGTATAAGCTATATTATGTACAGTTTTATTAAAATCCGTTCTGTAGAGGCCTACTATGTAAGTAGCGACAGGATCGAGAAGCTGTCAAACGCGACATAGTGACATTAGAGCCATAGTAGTTCTGTCAATAAGTCGCGTTTGACAGCTTCTCGAGCCTGTCGCTACTTACATAGTAGGCCTACTGTAGTTTCAAAGAAACCTACTGTATAACAAACAGACAGACAAGAAAGACGGAATTTTTTTTCAAGATTTGTATTTTTGTTCAGCTACACTACCTTTATTACTTACAATCTTTTTTTTTAAACAAAAGTACTAATATACAGACACGCCGATTCTTCAGTTTTATATTACTATAGAAGAAGAAGAAGATAGAAGATAGATTACAGATGTGTGTATTATTAATGTAAATATTATTCTTTTTTGTAAGAAAAACCTTAATGATTATTTAAATTTCGTTTAAAATAAATAAATAAATTAATTAATTAATTGAGTCATTAGCACTCGGCCACATTAATACTTATAGTAATATTTGTAATACATACTAACGTTTTAATTTGTGCAAAGTTGACGGTTGTGAAGTCATTAAGAACTCACACACGTCCCCACCGAAGGGCTGACTCGATCCTACCCTGTAATTACGGTGAACAGGCCTTAGTAGACCACGCTGGTCCTGTGCGGATTGGTGAACTTCACACACAACCTGTGAATTTTAATAACTTCAATAGATTTTGACGTCGACAAGTGATTTGTAAAATCTAACTTCGGATAAAAACTTTTTGACTTTGATTTTTATTTTGTCAAGTTGTAAGGCAAGAAAGTTTATCGTAAAATGTGTAGAGTGTAAAAAAACTTCTTTTCATTACCTGTTTCAATGAAATTCGTCCTCAATATTTCCTACTCAATTATTTATAAAATAAAACTTCTTTAAACTGTAAGTATCAGTAATTTAATATGGCATGTTGAGCTGGGAATAATCAGAGGGGGGCTTCGGGCGGGGGAGGGTCATTTTTCTTGGTGTTGTTGGTACTTCGACATTATGATAATTGCTATTTCCGTTGCCTTCTTCTTCTTCAGTTATCGGTTCCTCTGTTACTTCTTCATCTCCTGAACCTGCAAGAACATTACATTGATACACCCGACTCTAGATAGTGTCGACCAAGTGTATCTAGCTAGAGACACAGTAGGTAAAGACCAAGATTAGATTTTCCTACAATCGGGGAAACGCAAAAGACATTAACACTTAAAATAACAGGGTAGATTTACAGAATTAATTAAAAAATCGAGTTCAATGTGAATCTTATTAGTTTATTACAGATGTGAATATTATTCATGTGGATATTATTATTTTTTGTTAGTTGGCCACCGACGCTTTAAAGTCAATTAATATGTTTTAATTTTCGGCATATTATGTAAATAACCGACGGAGCGGAATAGTACAAAAAATACGTTGGTAAATTAAATATTTTAAAAGTTATTGTGCATGTAGTTGTTCGTGGCAAGAACATGGCAGCTCGACACTGGCACAAACAATAAATCTAGTGCCACATTAAAAAAAAGGCTGCTCTTCTTATATCCGTAGACGGTTTGATATTATGTGTAATCTAAAAAACTGTAGAGATCGGAAATCTGTACATAGAAAAAAAAGCTAAAAACCGAGTTAGGGGATGTATGAAGTGTTAGAGAACATACCCCGATTTTTTTCATTTTTTTAAAATTTCTCTGTTTATCTGTTTTTACAGGCTAATCGCTAAAAGTATTAGACCGATTTGAATGAAATTTTTGCATGGTAGTACCAAATCCCCTTTACCGCCGGAAATATCTCATTCGTTTGAGAGACAGCACAGAAGTTTAAAAAATCGGCAGAAAACCGGTGTGGCCTAACAACGGGCATACAATTGTCAGTTGGGTATTTAATTTAATTTAATTTAATTTTGTTACAATATGAAACTTAAGTATTATTCTCTAAAATACCTAATACAAAACTGCACTATCTGCCAAATTAGGTCAAGGCTTCTGTTAAATATGTAAGGACGCTGGTGTGGAAAGTGGATAGAAACAAGCAAATTCGATTTTTTACGAAAAAAAAAAAAAAAAAATAACCGCCGCCACGAAACCGTTACTTGATCCTTTCAACAACTAGAAAAGAGCTGATGATAATCTTCAAACGGCTGAAGATATTTTCTTGGATCACAGCTAAGAACACTCTCGATTGTAACACCTTGCAAACAAAAAAAACTAAGTAGATCAAAATCGGCGCATCCGCTTAGGAGCTACGATGCCACAGACAGACAGACAAAATACACATCAAACATATTATAACACCAACCCCTCTTTTTCGTCGGGGGTTAAAAACAACCAGAGCGCGCGATCGGGCTGCACGGGTGTTGCGTAGGGTTTCACACACAGCAGCTATAATGTATATTAATGTACATTACATTCTTCGTTACATTATAGCTGCTGTGTGTTGTCTCCTGGCGATTTCTATGGAAAGATGTAATGCGATGTATCGTGCTATAATGTAAAGATGTACATCATAGCTGCTGTGTGTCATCTCCTGGCGATTTCTATGGAAAGATGTAATGAGATGTATCGTGCTATAGTGTAAAGATGTACATTATAGCTGCTGTGTGTTGTCTCCTGGCGATACCTATGGAAAGATGTAATGAGATGTATCGTGTTATAATGTAAAGATGTACATTATAGCTTGTGTGTGAAGCCCTTTAAGAGGCTATAGGACAACTGAAGGTTTGCCATTGATGATCGATTGATGATCGATTGCGCAGGCGCATCAATTACGTATTTAGAAAATACTAGCTTCGCGCCCTGATTCGGTTGCTTTAATTTGAAAACGAAAATATTAAAAAACAAAGGTACTGATAAACTCTATGCATACATTTTAGCATTTAGGTTTAAGGTAAGTACGGCCACGTTCATAAGTCCAGTCATGTCACGTGCACCTATAGGTACTTCAAATTAACTTTTTTCCAAAAGCATTCAGGACATATTTATCATTTGAAGCAAAATATTGAGTCCCTTACACTGTATAAGTTACACAAAAAATGATAGTGCCTTTGGGAAAAAAGTTATTTGAAATATATAAATGCGTGATATGACTGCACCTATGAACTTGACTGTACATAGATATAAGATTCAACTATTTTAATTATGATTAAACAGTAAGTAACACATTTTAAGATTAATTATAAGTTTAGTTTGTAAGTTTTATTTCAGGTGGCCGTCGTCGACAGCTTCATTTATATAAAAAAACTCAAATCGAAATAGTTTCGGTTTGAGTTTTTGAGGATAGATCCTAAACGGCCAAATTTCATGAATTATCCCTTCCACTCGCCTCATTATCATAATAGTCATTCGGTCTTATGGTTCTAGATCTTTGTGTATAGGTATCTGGTAGATCGTCTTCAAGATTAATGTTATTTTCTTTGATTTCGAAAAAAAATACAGGGAATTTTGCAATGTGATGGAGAACATGGAACTTTGGGATGCGATAAAAAGCTTGGAACTTTTTTGTCAAATCGTAGGGCAAAATAAAGTATCATGCAAAGAGTCGAGTGTGAAGAACTTGTTTTCATTACCGGTTTAATGAAATTCATCCTCAATATTTAAATTTCCTACTCAATTATTATAAAATAAAACTTCTTTAAATTGCAAGTTTCAGTAATTTAATTTATAACAGTATGAAAAATATTTTTTACAAGTAAAAGATGTGAAATCGCAAAACTGCAGTAGTAGTAGTGTAGTTAGCCATATATTTATATATTTTTTAGGAGCTCAAATCGAAACATCAGCTTATATATGGTCAAATTACAATAGTGGAGAGTTCAAAAGAAGATGCGGTGCCGGTTTTCTCCTTTTTATTGTGGTTGTTGTTACTTCGACATTATGATCATTGCTATTTCCGTTGCCTTCTTCTGTTTGTGCATCATTTTCTTCTTAAGTTATCGGTTCCTCTGTTACTTCTTTACCGGAGAAACCTGAAAGAACATTGCATTGATACACCCGACTCTAGATAGTGTCGACCAAGTGTATCTAGCTAGAGAGACAAGACAAAGACCATACAATCGGGGAAACGCAAAAATCACAGGGTAGATTTACAGAATTAAAAAATTTAGTTCAATGTGATTTTTAGTTTATTACGGATGTGAATATTATTCATGTGAATATTATTATTTTTAGTTCGAGAAACCGAGGTACAACTTATTAATGATTATCAATTAAGTCATTAGAATATAACTACTATTTATAAATCGAGGCGAAAAATGAAGATCATTGAGCTTGGGCTCGTCGCGCGGAGAGCGTCGGTGGCCTAGTGGCTAGGCCCGTTGACTTCCATTCCGAAGTTCGCGGGTTCAAACCTCGGCACGTACCAATGTGTTTTCGATTTTCGAATTCATATGTACGTTTATTCGACGCTCTTACGGTGAAGGAAAACATCGTGAGGAAACCTGCACACACCTGCGAAGAAATTCAAAGGTTGTGTGTGAAGTTGACCAACCCGCACTGGGCCAGCGTGGTCGACTAAGGCCTATTCACCCTGGTATCAGGGTAGGCTCGAGCCCCTCGGTGGGGACATATATGAGCTGTTAACGAGCTTGGGCAGGGCCTTAAAAATGCTTGTACCCACATCTTGGCTACGAGTATCCGGGCCATACAGGCGCACTACCAATTGTACCACCAAGTCTCCGTACAAGCCCTACGAAATTATTTAACGCTTCTATTTTTACTACGTGCTTAACTAAGCAAGTAACTACTAGCACTGGGACACATATTGATATAGTAATATTGTTATCGTTATAATTTCTGCTAAGTTGACGGTTGTAAAGTCAATTTCATTAATAACTCATACACGTCGCCACCGATGGGCTCGAGCCTACCCTGTAATTAGGGCGAACAGGCCTAAGTAGTAAATATTTTAAAAGTTATTATGCATCTAGGTTGTTTGTGGCAAGAATATGGCTGCTCGACACTGGCACTAACAATAAATCTAGTGCGATATTGAAAAAATGGTCTTTTTTGATATCCGTAGAGGGTCTGATATTATTTGTAATTTTTAACATTTTTAATCAAAATTTTGAGAATTTTTACGCTCTTGTTCTGGGACATATTAAATACATTCAAGCTTAGATATTGCATTGTCAAATACATTCAAGCTTAGATATTGCATTGTCATTTTAACCCCCCAAGAAAAAGAGGGGTGTATCTGCTAAAATAAGCCATTAAGGCTTCATAATAATATATTTTCTTGTGTCGAAAAGGTACGACCAATCAAGCTTCACCGGACATGGGGCCACAGCTCGCAGCGAATTCGCTCTACAGACCGTTTTTTTTTAATTGACCTATGCTTTTGTCGAAAAGGTACGACCAATCAAGCTTCACCGGACTTGACTACAGACCGTCCACCTTAAGCTGCCCTTGTCACGGGGGTCATCTATAGTGGACGGCCTGTAGACGCGATGCCGCATTCTTACACCCACCTCCGACGGAGGGTCCTCTTGCTCGTTGGGATATGGATTGTCCATCGGTCTTTCTCCATTATGATCGTTGCTATTTCCGTTGCGGTCTTCTAGTCGTGCTTCAGTTGCCGGTTCCTCTGTTTCTTGTTCACCTTCTGAACCTGTAAGAACATTGCATCGATATACCTAGACGACACTATCTAGAGTCTAGATAATGTCGGCCAGGTTTATCTAGAGATCGTAAAGGCCAAGATTAGATTTTTCCACAATCGGGGAAACGCAAAAAACCAACACTCAAAATTATAACAGGGTAGATTAACAGAGACCAAGACCAAGACGCACATTTTTAGACCAAGCAAAGGAAAAAGTTGAAGTCGTGTTGCACCAGGAAGTCAAGGAACTGGCTATGGATAGAAAGAGGTGGCGATTACTCCACGGACAATAGCCCTGCTCTTGAATCTTGAATAAATGAAAATTTACAGAAATATTTAGAAAAGTGAATTCAACGTGAATCTTATTAGTTTACTAGCTTTTCACCCCGCGGCTCCGCCCGCGTTAACAGGTTTTCCTTTGGGGAAAAATGTATTTTCCCGCGGTAAAAAGTAGCCTCTGTGTTGATCTGATGTATGAGCTATATTATGTAAAGTTTTATTAAAATCCGTTCTGTAGAGGCCTACTATGTAAGTAGCGACAGGATCGAGACACTGGCACAAACAATAAATCTAGTGCCACATTAAAAAAAGGCTGTTTTTCTTACAGCCGAATAATAAATATATTGAATATAAAAAAAGAGGTAAGAACAAAAGATGCGATCCTGTGGAGTTTCTTCGGCGGTTCTTCTCCACAGCAGCGCACACATTGCGTGAACCTGCCAGTTCTGTTCAAACTAATATCGCATCGCCTCTTTTAAGATTTCATTGTTCATTAATTTCATAAATAAATAAATTACTGCGATACAAGAGCCAGCGTTGGTTTGAGCAAAGTTTAATAACTTCATTAGATTTTAACGTCGACAAGTGATTTGTAAAATCTAACTTCGAATAAAAACTTTTTGACTTTGACTTTTTTATTTTGTCAAGTTGTAAGGCAAGAAAGTTTATCATAAAATGTGTAGAGTGTAAAAATACTTCTTTTCATTACCTGTTTCAATGAAATTCATCCTCAATATTTCCTACTCGATTATTATAAAATAAAACTTCTTTAAACTGTAAGTTTCAGTAATTTAATTTATTACAGTAAGAAAAATATTTTTTACAAGTAGAAGATGTGAAATCGCAAAACTGCAGTAGTAGTAGTAGTGTAGTAGCCATTAAGCCTTCATATATATTATTAGAAGCCTTAATCGAAACACCAGCTTATATAGTCAATTTACAAATACCTATGCCCCTGGCGGGTTATGATGTTCGACAATACCATTATTATGATACTTGTTCACAGTTATCCTTTTTCTTGTCGTTGTTGTATCTTCGATATTATGATCATTGCTATTTCCGTTGCCTTCTTCTTCTTCTTCAGTTATCGGTTCCTCTGTTACTTCTTCACCTCCTGAACCTGCAAGAACATTACATTGATACACCCGACTCTAGATAGTGTCGACCAAGTGTATCTAGCTAGAGACACAGTAGGTAAAGACCAAGATTAGATTTTTCTACAATCGTATGATGTATAAGCTATATTATGTACAGTTTTATTAAAATCCGTTCTGTAGAGGCCTACTATGTAAGTAGCGACAGGATCGAGAAGCTGTCAAACGCGACATAGTGACATTAGAGCCATAGTAGTTCTGTCAATAAGTCGCGTTTGACAGCTTCTCGAGCCTGTCGCTACTTACATAGTAGGCCTACTGTAGTTTCAAAGATTATAACCTACTGTATTACAAACAGACAGACAAGAAGGACGGATTTTTTTTCAAGATTTGTATTTTTGTTCAGCTACACTACCTTTATTACTTACAATCATTTTTTTTAAACAAAGGTACTAATATACAGACACGCCGATTCTTCAGTTTTATATAACTATAGAAGAAGAAGAAGATAGAAGATAGATTACAGATGTGTGTATTATTAATGTAAATATTATTCTTTTTTGTAAGAAAAACCTTAATGATTATTTTAATTTCGTTTAAAATAAATTAATTAATTAATTAATTAATTGAGTCATTAGCACTCGGCCACATTAATACTTATAGTAATATTTGTAATACATACTAACGTTTTAATTTGTGCAAAGTTGACGGTTGTGAAGTCATTAAGAACTCACACACGTCCCCACCGAAGGGCTGACTCGATCCTACCCTGTAATTACGGTGAACAGGCCTTAGTAGACCACGCTGGTCCTGTGCGGATTGGTGAACTTCACACACAACCTGTGAATTACTTGGCAGTTGTGTGCAGGTTTCCTCACGATGTTTTCCTTTACCGTAAGAGCCTCGTATAAATCTAAATTATGTATTTGAAAACCGAAAACACATTAGTACGAGCTGAGGCTTGAACCCGCGAACTTCCGAATGGAAGCCAACGGCCCACCGACGTTCTTAAGCCAATTTATATTATGTTCTAATTTTCGGCATAATATGCAAGAAACCGACGCGGCCGAAAGTAAAAAGAAAATAATGTAGGTAAATTAAATATTTTAAAAGTTATTGTGCATATAGTTGTTCGTGGCAAGAACATGGCAGCTCGACACTGGCACAAACAATAAATCTAGTGCCACATTAAAAAAAAGGCTATTTTTCTTACAGCCGTAATAATAAATATATTGAATATAAAAAAAGAGGAAAGAACAAAAGATGCGATCCTGTGGAGTTTCTTCGGCGGTTCTTCTCCACAGCAGTGCACACATTGCGTGAACCTGCCAGTTCTGTTCAAACTAATATCGCACGCCTCTTTTAACATTTCATTGTTCATTAATTTCATAAATAAATAAATTAGTGCGAGACAAGAGCCAGCCTTGGTTTGAGCAAAGTTTAATAACTTCATTAGATTTTGACGTCGACAAGTGATTTGTAAAATCTAACTTCGGATAAAAACTTTTTGACTTTGACTTTTATTTTGTCAAGTTGTAAGGCAAGAAAGTTTGTCGTAAAATGTGTAGAGTGTAAAAAAACTTCTTTTCATTACCTGTTTCAATGAAATTCATCCTCCAATATTTCCTACTCAATTATTATAAAATAAAACTTCTTTAAATTGTAAGTATCAGTAATTTAATTTATTACAGTACGAAAAATATTTTTTACAAGTAGAAGATGTGAAATCGTAAAACTGCCGAAACACCAACTTATAATGGCCATATTACCCTTGTGGATTGTTGAAATGGGAATAATCAGAGGGGGGCTTCGGGCGGGGGAGGGTCATTTTTCTTGGTGTTGTTGGTACTTCGACATTATGATAATTGCTATTTCCGTTGCCTTCTTCTTCTTCTTCTTCAGTTATCGGTTCCTCTGTTACTTCTTCATCTCCTGAACCTGCAAGAACATTACATTGATACACCCGACTCTAGATAGTGTCGACCAAGTGTATCTAACTAGAGACACAGTAGGTAAAGACCAAGATTAGATTTTCCTACAATCGGGGAAACGCAAAATACATTAACACTTAAAATTTTAACAGGGTAGATTTACAGAATTAATTAAAAAATTGAGTTCAATGTGAATCTTATTAGTTTATTACACATGTGAATATCATTCATGTGGATATTATTATTTTTGTTACTTGGCCACCGACGCTTTAAAGTCAATTTATATGTTTTAATTTTCGGCATATTATATAAATAACCGACGGAGCGGAATAGTACAAAAAATACGTTGGTAAATTAAATATTTTAAAAGTTATTGTGCATGTAGTTGTTCGTGGCAAGAACATGGCAGCTCGACACTGGCACAAACAATAAATCTAGTGCCACATTAAAAAAAAGGCTGCTCTTCTTATATCCGTAGACGGTTTGATATTATGTGTAATCTAAAAAACTGTAGAGATCGGAAATCTGTACATAGAAAAAAAAGCTGAAAACCGAGTTAGGGGATGTAAGAAGTGTATACCACTAGCTAGTGTATACACGTGTAGAACATACCCCGATTTTTTTCATTTTTTTTTTCTCTGTTTATCTGTTTTACAGGCTAATCGCTGAAACTATTAGACCGATTTGAATGAAATTTTTGCATGGTAGTACCAAATCCCCTTTACTGCCGGAAATATCTCATTCGTTTGAGAGACAGCACAGAAGTTTAAAAAATCGGCAGAAAACCGGTGTGGCCTAACAACGGGCATACAATTGTCAGTTGGGTATTTAATTTAATTTAATTTTGTTACAATATGAAACATAAGTATTATTCTCTAAAATACCTAATACAAAACTGCACTATCTGCCGAATTAGTTCAAGGCTTCTGTTAAATATGTAAGGACGCTGGTGTGGAAAGTGGATAGAAACAAGCAAATTCGATTTATTACGAAAAATTAAAAAAAAATAATAACCGCCGCCACGAAACCGTTACTTGATCCTTTCAACAACTAGAAAAGAGCTGATGATAATCTTCAAATGGCTGAAGATATTTTCTTGGATCACAGCTAAGAACACTCTCGATTGTAACACCTTGCAAACAAAAAAACTAGATCAAAATCGGCGCATCCGTTTAGGAGCTACGATGCCACAGACAGACAGACAAAATACACATCAAACATATAACACCCACCCCTCTTTTTCGTCGGGGGTTAAAAGCAACCAGAGCGCGCGATCGGGTTGCACGGGTGTTGCGTAAAGGGTTTCACACACAGCAGCTATAATGTATATTAATGTACATTACATTCTTCGTTACATTATAGCTGCTGTGTGTTGTCTCCTGGCGATTTCTATGGAAAGATGTAATGAGATGTGTCGTGCTATAATGTAAAGGTGTACATTATAGCTTGTGTGTGAAGCCCTTTAAGAGGCTATAGGACAACTGAAGGTTTGCCATTGATGATCGATTGATGATCGATTGCGCTGGCGCATCAATTAGGTACGTATATAGAAAATACTAGCTTCGCGCGCTTTAATTTGAAAACGAAAATATTACAAAACAAAGGTACTGATAAACTCTATGCATACATTTTAGCATTTAGGTTTAAGGTAAGTACGGCCACGTTCATAAGTCCAGTCATGTCACGTGCACCTATAGGTACTTCAAATTAACTTTTTTCCAAAAGCATTCAGGACATATCATTTGAAGCAAAATATTGAGTCCCTTGCACTGTATAAGTAACACAAAAAATGATAGTGCCTTTGGGAAAAAAGTTATTTGAAATATATAAATGCGTGATATGGACTGCACCTATGAACTTGACTGTACATAGATATAAGATTCAACTATTTTAATTATGATTAAACAGTAGTTTTAAGATTAATTATAAGTTTAGTTTGTAAGTTTTATTTCAGGTGGCCGTCGTCGACAGCTTCATTTATAAAAAAAACTCAAATCAAAATAGGTTTCGGTTTGAGCTTTTAGGATAGGCCCTAAACGGCCAAATTTCATGAATTATCCCTTCCACTCGCCTCATTATCATAATAGTCATTCGGTCTTATGGTTCTAGATCTTTGTGTATAGGGGTGAATTTCCCGGTACCAAAAATTGCGTGGCATTGATGAAATCGGTATTAAAAAATATAATTACAATGTTATTCCATTTTTTTCTGGCTAGGTGAAATAGTAATCTATGTGTAGCACTAAATATTTTAATAAAAGGATTAATAGATACTCCAAAAAAATGTATAAAACATCGAAATCTTTCATCGCCGTGTTTGTCCACACCTCACCTTGTTGTACATTATACCTCATTGATAAAAAACTAATGGATATTTATATTAAAACCTAATTTTATTTGGTAGGTGAATAGTCAAAGTATTGCTACGGAATACATTTATTAAAATATTTAATCAATACAACAAATGGTTCATCAAAATACACTTGTCCCAGAACTACCTTTCATTGCCGTGTCCTAATCATATTCAAGGATATTGTTTTATTTAACACCTTACGTCCTCCCATTGGTATGCTAAACGTTGCGTATGAGTGTCGCCTAAGTGCTCAACGTGGAAGGACGGCCACACGTGCCTGCGTTTTCGCGCCATAAATTTAAGTATCCAATTTTTTTGGTACTGGACATTTTTTCTTTCATCGCCGTGGATAGGTATAACTTCTGTTTGAATAAGTTTATCTTCTTGATTAAGTATTCAATAGAATGTCCTTTCTTTTATGTTCGTTTGAGAAGTTTTCATTACTTTGAAATATTAATAGATATTTTTAAATTAATATTTTTTGCTCTGTTTTTCATCTCCATGCTTTCATTGCCATGGTTTCCGTGGCTTGAATTTGCTATGGCAATGAAAAAAAAGACATGGTAATGAAAACAATTTCATTGCCATGCCTTGCCGTGGCCAGATGTTTCATTGCCGTGGCCAGATGTTTCATTTCCGTGATTTATGTTTTCATCGCCATGGTATGATTAGGCAAAGAAAACATCTTTTGCAGCACAGTTCTTTCATTGCCGTGGACACTTATTTCATTGCCGTGCACGCATGTTTCATCGCCGTGGCACGAAATTTTTAATCTTTTATATCTCGTTAGTTTTTTGAGTTATCTGCTAGATATTTAGCAAGAATGCATACATTGTCTAAAGCTTTAATAAACGCAGACTTTTTTAAAATAAAACCCTAAGGTAAAAAAATCCACGGAAATGAAGATTTTAGGAGACCTGTTGAAATTCACTCATAGGTATCTGGTAGATCGTCTTCAAGATTAATGTTATTTTCTTTGATTTCGATAAAAAATACAGGGAATTTTGCAATGTGATGGAGAACATGGAACTTAGCGATGCGATAAAAAGCTTGGAACTTTTTTGTCAAGTCGTATGGCAAAATAAAGTATCATACAAAGAGTCGAGTGTGAAGAACTTGTTTTCATTACCGGTTTAATGAAATTCATCCTCAATATTTAAATTTCCTATTCAATTATTATAAAATAAAACTTCTTGAAATTGCAAGTTTCAGTAATTTAATGTATTACAGTATGAAAAGTATTTTTGAAATCGCAAAACTGCAGTAGTAGTAGTGTAGTTAGCCATTAAGTTTTATATATTTTTTAGGAGCTCAAATCAAAACACCAACTTATAAGTTACAATAGTTGAAATTACAATAGTGGAGAGTTCAAAAGAAGATGCGGTGCCGGTTTTCTCCTTTTTATTGTGGTTGTTGTTACTTCGACATTATGATCATTGCTATTTCCGTTGCCTTCTTCTGTTCGTGCTTCATTATCTTCTTCAGTTATCGGTTCCTCTGTTACTCCACCGCATCAATCTGAAAGAACATTGCATTGATACACCCGACTCTAGATAGTGTCGACCAAGTGTATCTAGCTAGAGAGACAAGACAAAGACCATACAATCGGGGAAACGCAAAAATCACAGGGTAGATTTACAGAATTAAAAAATTTTGTTCAATGTGATTTTTAGTTTATTACAGATGTGAATATTATTCATGTGAATATTAATATTTTTAGTTCGCAAAACCGAGGTACAACTTATTAATGATTATCAATTAAGTCATTAGATAGAATATAACTACTATTTATAAATCGAGGCGAAAAATGAAGATCATCGAGCTTGCTTGAACCCACATCTTGGATATCTGGGCCATACAGGCGCAGTACCAATTGTACCACCAAGTCTCCGTACAAGCCCTACGAAATTATTTAACACTTCTATTTTTACTACGTGCTTAACTAAGCAAGTAACTACTAGCACTGGGACACATATTGATATAGTAATATTGTTATCGTTATAATTTCTGCTAAGTTGACGGTTGTAAAGTCAATTTCATTAATAACTCATACACGTCGCCACCGATGGGCTCGAGCCTACCCTGTAATTAGGGCGAACAGGCCTAAGTAGTAAATATTTTAAAAGTTATTATGCATCTAGGTTGTTTGTGGCAAGAATATGGCTGCTCGACACTGGCACTAACAATAAATCTAGTGCGATATTGAAAAAATGGTCTTTTTTGATATCCGTAGAGGGTCTGATATTATTTGTAATTTTTAACATTTTTAATCAAAATTTTGAGAATTTTTACGATCTTGTTCTGGGACATATTAAATACATTCAAGCTTAGATATTGCATTGTCATTTTAACCCCCCAAGAAAAAGAGGGGTGTATCTGCTAAAATAAGCCAAAAGAAGCCAAAAGGTACGACAGGGTACGACCAATCAAGCTTCACCGGACTTGGGGCCACAGCTCGCAGCGAATTCGCTCTACAGACCGTTTTTTTTTCTTTTTTTAATTGACCTATGCTTCTGTCGAAAAGGTACGACCAATCAAGCTTCACCGGACTTGACTACAGACCGTCCACCTTGAGCTGCCCTTGTCGCGGGGGTCATCTATAGTGGACGGCCTGTAGACGCGATGCCGCATTCTTACACCCACCTCCGACGGAGGGTCCTCTTGCTCGTTGGGATATGGATTGTCCATCGGTCTTTCTCCATTATGATCGTTGCTATTTCCGTTGCGGTCTTCTAGTCGTGCTTCAGTTGCCGGTTCCTCTGTTTCTTGTTCACCTTCTGAACCTGTAAGAACATTGCATCGATATACCTAGACGACACTATCTAGAGTCTAGATAATGTCGGCCAGGTTTATCTAGAGATCGTAAAGGCCAAGATTAGATTTTTCCACGATCGGGGAAACGAAAAAAACCAACACTCAAAATTATAACAGGGTAGATTTACAGAGACCAAGACCAAGACGCACATTTTTAGACCAAGTAAAGGAAAAAGTTGAAGTCGTGTTGCACCAGGAGGTCAAGGAAATGGCTATGGATAGAAAGAGGTGGCGATTACTCCACGGACAATAGCCCTGCTCTTGAATCTCGAATAAATGAAAATTTACAGAAATATTTAAAAAAGTGAATTCAATGTGAATCTTATTAGTTTACTAGCTTTTCGTCCCGCGGCTCCGCCCGCGTTAACAGGTTTTCCTGTGAAGAAAAAAGTATTTTCCCGCGGTAAAAAGTAGCCTCTGTGTTGATCTGATGTATGAGCTATATTATGTAAAGTTTTATTAAAATCCGTTCTGTAGAGGCCTACTATGTAAGAAGCGACAGGATCGAGACACTGGCACAAACAATAAATCTAGTGCCACATTAAAAAAAGGATGTTTTTCTTACAGCCGAATAATAAATATATTGAATATAAAAAAAGAGGTAAGAACAAAAGATGCGATCCTGTGGAGTTTCTTCGGCGGTTCTTCTCCACAGCAGCGCACACATTGCGTGAACCTGCCAGTTCTGTTCAAACTAATATCGCATCGCCTCTTTTAAGATTTCATTGTTCATTAATTTCATAAATAAATAAATTAGTGCGAGACAAGAGCCAGCGTTGGTTTGAGCAAAGTTTAATAACTTCATTAGATATTGACGTCGACAAGTGATTTGTAAAATCTAACTTCGAATAAAAACTTTTTGACTTTGCCTTTTGTTTTGTCAAGTTGTAAGGCAAAAGTTTATCATAAAATGTATAGAGTGTAAAAAAACTTCTTTTCATTACCTGTTTCAATGAAATTCATCCTCAATATTTCCTACTCGATTATTATAAAATAAAACTTCTTTAAACTGTAAGTTTCAGTAATTTAATTTATTACAGTAAGAAAAATATTTTTTACAAGTAGAAGATGTGAAATCGCAAAACTGCAGTAGTAGTAGTAGTGTAGTAGCCATTAAGCCTTCATATATATTATTAGAAGCCTTAATTGAAACACCAGCTTATATAGTCAATTTACAAATTATGCCCCTGACGGGTTATGATGTTCGACAATACCATTATTATGATACTTGTTCACAGTTAACCTTTTTCTTGTCGTTGTTGTATCTTCGATATTATGATAATTGCTATTTCCGTTGCCTTCTTCTTCTTCTTCAGTTATCGGTTCCTCTGTTATTTCTTCACCTCCTGAACCTGCAAGAACATTACATTGATACACCCGACTCTAGATAGTGTCGACCAAGTGTATCTAGCTAGAGACACAGTAGGTAAAGACCAAGATTAGATTTTTCTACAATCGTATGATGTATAAGCTATATTATGTAAAGTTTTATTAAAATCCGTTCTGTAGAGGCCTACTATGTAAGTAGCGACAGGATCGAGAAGCTGTCAAACGCGACATAGTGACATTAGAGCCATAGTAGTTCTGTCGATAAGTCGCGTTTGACAGCTTCTCGAGCCTGTCGCTACTTACATAGTAGGCCTACTGTAGTTTCAAAGATTATAACCTACTGTATTATAAACAGACAGACAAGAAAGACGGATTTTTTTTTCAAGATTTGTATTTTTGTTCAGCTACACTATCTTTATTACTTACAATCATTTTTTTTAAACAAAGGTACTTATATACAGACACGCCGATTCTTCAGTTTTATATTACTATAGAAGAAGAAGAAGATAGAAGATAGATTACAGATGTGTGTATTATTAATGTAAATATTATTCTTTTTTGTAAGAAAAACCTTAATGATTATTTAAATTTCATTTAAAATAAATTAATTAATTAATTGAGTCATTAGCACTCGGCCACATTAATACATGTAATATAGTAATATTTGTAATACATACTAACGTTTTAATTTGTGCAAAGTTGACGGTTGTGAAGTCATTAAGAACTCACACACGTCCCCACCGAAGGGCTGACTCGATCCTATCCTGTAATGTAATTACGGTGAACAGGCCTTAGTAGACCACGCTGGTCCTGTGCGGATTGGTGAACTTCACACACAACCTGTGAATTACTTCGCAGTTCTGTACAGGTTTCCTCACGATGTTTTCCTTTACCGTAAGAGCCTCGTGTAAATCTAAATTATGTATTTGAAAATCGAAAACACATTAGTACGAGCTGAGGCTTGAACCCGCGAACTTCCGAATGGAAGTCAACGGCCCACCGACGTTCTTAAGCCAATTTATATTATGTTCTAATTTTCGGCATAATATGTAAGAAACCGACGCGGTCGAAAGTAAAAAGAAAATAATGTAGGTAAATTAAATATTTTAAAAGTTATTGTGCATGTAGTTGTTCGTGGCAAGAACATGGCAGCTCGACACTGGCACAAACAATAAATCTAGTGCCACATTAAAAAAAGGCTGTTTTTCTTACAGCCGTAATAATAAATATACCTATTGAATATAAATAAAAAGATAATTAAAAAAATATATAAAACCGCCTTCAAAGTCCTAACCTACACTAAAAAGTTACAAATAAAATATAAATCTAGCTGAAAGCATAGCAATTTAATATGGCTATTAATATTCCTTATTTACATAAATTGTAACATCATATAAACATGTGTAGAAATTGTTATACTCTTCACCTTGGAGTCGGTGCCAGTTTAGGCTAGCTATTTAATCGGAACAAAGTTCAGATCGTTGAATATAAATAAAAAAATTAAAGAACGCGGTCAGAGTACTAGGTACTGAGCCCACTTTAGATGACTGCTAGCAGTAGAAGTCTTTTGGTCGAAATGATGGTGATTAGCTGGCACCGACTCCAAGATAAAGTGTATAACAATTTCTACACATGTTTATATGATGTTACAATTTATGTAAATAAGGAATATTAATAGCCATATTAAATTGCTATGCTTTCAGCTAGATTTATATTTTATTTGTAACTTTTTAGTGTAGGTTAGGACTTTGAAGGCGGTTTTATATATTTTTTTAATTATCTTTTTATTTTACCCTTTTTAGTGGAAATTTACCATGACAAGTTAGGTACTCACAAAACTTTAATTTGTTTTGTTTAGTACATAATTAAATGCAGATTTTCTCACTATGTTTCCTTGACAGTATTACGTTTGATTTTTAAAATCATTGCTATACTTGATTGGACTTTAACCTAAGTTTTCCGAATGGCGAACAACTGACCAGACCACTACGATACCGACGACGACGCTCGCCCGTTTAGTCCACGGAAAAATTCTTAAGTTGTTATCTTCACTTGGGGTTTTCAAATCTTTAATCTATGACTAGTTTACAGAATATATGAACCAAAACCGCATATTTCTTGTTATTTCAATTATAACAAAAGCAACGCAATGAGTGTGCTGTTGTTTATTGAAGAGTTTTCGTTTTAATCATGAAGGAAGAAAAAAAATTACGTGGGTATTAAGCAACACTTCTGATAGTATACTGCTTAGTTGACGGATCAGGGATCGCAGTTGTTGCTATTGACTACCCCGGGAATAAGGTATGAAGGACGCCGCCTTGTGGTTCCCGGCGACTTACCAAAAACAATTGCGCCTCGCTAGCGTAAGGGTTGTGGGATGTGATAATAAACAACCTAACATCCATCCATCCGTCCACTGCGCGTTTGCTTGCTTGTTTATATTTAAATAAAATAGACGAATGTATAGTTCCCGGCGCGTAACCTACAACCACTGTGAACCCCATCTCAATTGCCAAGCAGTGATGGAAACAAACAGCCTGAAACAGTCCCGCTGCTGAACTAAGGTTCCTTCAGGAGGCTTTTGGAAAAATCTTTACGGTTAGAAGGCGGGTTGTCGTTAGTTGTCCATTCTCACAGTTAGACACCCACCAGAAGAGTTTAGTTGATGCTTATTAAGCGGCTATAAATAATAACTAATTAAATAAACAATGCAATACAAATATACACAATAAATAATACTAAAGTTAAAAAAAGCTAAATAACACACTTGATTTTATTATGTTACACTCTAAATTTTGTATCGAATGGTAGAAGCTTTCAGGTTTCCCACCAAATTATGAAAAAAAAAAGAACTCTACATTACTGGCACGGTTTTGACTGTATTTTTATTTGTCTGTCCTCATGCCTCTCTAGGTAGTTCGCTGCTCTCTAGGAAATAAAAGATATACCTAATATATGTATGGAAAAGCAAAAAGACAAAATACTAAATGCCCAAAGAAGTAAGCAAGTTGATCACCATTGTATATGAGAAGTTCGATAAATAAGTCATGTGATAAAATGTACGAAAATAATCGATAAATATACGTTACGCTTCAAACCACATCACATCACTATTTTCAAATTCAGTAACCATTAAGTTTCTTGTTTTTTACATGCCAAATAAAGACAAATAAATGTCGTACTTTATTGATATTTTGTTTTTAGTTGGGCATGTCATAACATGAATGTCTCTATCTTTTTCTAACGTACCGTATTCAAAGATGTGTGAGAGAGTAAAAAGACAAACCCCGTCTCCCGCTTCCCCCTACCCTCCCACCCCTCTGAGCGACCGCATTGGTTTCGATACAAAATAGGCATGATTACTACTCCATATGGGCGGGCGCGTAAAAATTTTTCTTCCTTCATGGTTTTAGTCTTCTACTCCGCCATCAGATATAATCCAAATTTATATGAAACCATTTTGGGTACATCTTTTATCTATAAAACAAAAAAATATTGAAATCGATTGATAAGAAGCCGAGATATTGCCAAAATAATTCACCGATCGGGTTAACGGCATCGTCAATTGATGAGTAATTTCCTCATATCTTTAAATTTAATCATCCGATCTAAGCGAAATTTTTATGGGACCACCCTGCAAGTAAACCTGGTCGATTAAAAAAAGAATTTTGAAAATCGGTTCACAATTGGCGGAGATATCTTATAACAAACACACAAAAAAAAAAAAAGAAAAAAAACATACGCGTCGAATTGAGAACCTCCTCCTTTTTTGAAGTCGGTTAAAAAAGAGGAAAGAACAAAAGATGCGAACCTGTGGAGTTTCTTTGGCGGTTCTTCTCCACAGCAGTGCACACATTGCGTGAACCTGCCAGTTATGTTCAAACTAATATCGCATCGCCTCTTTTAACATTTCATTGTTCATTAATTTCATAAATAAATAAATTAGTGCGAGACAAGAGCCAGCCTTGGTTTGAGCAAAGTTTAATAACTTCATTAGATTTTGACGTCGACAAGTGATTTGTAAAATCTAACTTCGAATAAAAACTTTTTGACTTTGACTTTTTTATTTTGTCAAGTTGTAAGGCAAGAAAGTTTATCATAAAATGTGTAGAGTGTAAAAAACTTCTTTTCATTACCTGTTTCAATGAAATTCATCCTCAATATTTCCTACTCGATTATTATAAAATAAAACTTCTTTAAACTGTAAGTTTCAGTAATTTAATTTATTATAGTAAGAAAAATATTTTTTACAAGTAGAAGATGTGAAATCGCAAAACTGCAGTAGTAGTAGTAGTGTAGTGGCCATTAAGCCTTCATATATATTATTAGAAGCCTTAATCGAAACACCAGCTTATATAGTCAATTTACAAATACCTATGCCCCTGGCGGGTTATGATGTTCGACAATACCATTATTATGATACTTGTTCACAGTTATCCTTTTTCTTGTCGTTGTTGTATCTTCGATATTATGATCATTGCTATTTCCGTTGCCTTCTTCTTCTTCTTCAGTTATCGGTTCCTCTGTTACTTCTTCACCTCCTGAACCTGCAAGAACATTACATTGATACACCCGACTCTAGATAGTGTCGACCAAGTGTATCTAGCTAGAGACACAGTAGGTAAAGACCAAGATTAGATTTTTCTACAATCGTATGATGTATAAGCTATATTATGTACAGTTTTATTAAAATCCGTTCTGTAGAGGCCTACTATGTAAGTAGCGACAGGATCGAGAAGCTGTCAAACGCGACATAGTGACATTAGAGCCATAGTAGTTCTGTCAATAAGTCGCGTTTGACAGCTTCTCGAGCCTGTCGCTACTTACATAGTAGGCCTACTGTAGTTTCAAAGATTATAACCTACTGTATTACAAACAGACAGACAAGAAAGACGGATTTTTTTTCAAGATTTGTATTTTTGTTCAGCTACACTACCTTTATTACTTACAATCATTTTTTTTAAACAAAGGTACTAATATACAGACACGCCGATTCTTCAGTTTTATATTACTATAGAAGAAGAAGAAGATAGAAGATAGATTACAGATGTGTGTATTATTAATGTAAATATTATTCTTTTTTGTAAGAAAAACCTTAATGATTATTTAAATTTCGTTTAAAATAAATAAATAAATTAAAGTCATTAGCACTCGGCCACATTAATACTTATAGTAATATTTGTAATACATACTAACGTTTTAATTTGTGCAAAGTTGACGGTTGTGAAGTCATTAAGAACTCACACACGTCCCCACCGAAGGGCTGACTCGATCCTACCCTGTAATTACGGTGAATAGGCCATAGTAGACCACGCTGGTCCTGTGCGGATTGGTGAACTTCACACATAACCTGTGAATTACTTCGCAGTTGTGTGCAGGTTTCCTCACGATGTGTTCCTTTACCGTAAGAGCCTCGTGTAAATCTAAATTATGTATTTGAAAATCGAAAACACATTAGTATGAGCTGACGCTTGAACCCGCGAACTTCCGAATGGAAGTCAACGGCCCACCGACGTTCTTAAGACAATTTATATTATGTTCTAATTTTCGGCATAATAATGTAAGAAACCGACGCGGTCGAAAGTAAAAAGAAAATAATGTAGGTAAATTAAATATTTTAAAAGTTATTGTGCATGTAGTTGTTTGTGGCAAGAACATAAATAAATTATATTGAATACTAGTATTCCCGCCCGCGGCTTCGCCCGCGTTGGGTTTCGACTTTTCCGTGGGAATGAGAAGTTTTTTTTAGGTTGAAAAGATACCTAGTCTATGTTACTCTTTGGCCTATAATAATCTTCCTCTGTGTAAAAACACACAAAAAATAAAACACACGTGTCCAACTGAGATCCTCCTCCTTTTTTGAAGTCGGTTAAAAAATCTGGTTAAACGTTACTTAATAAATTAGTGCGAGACAAGAGCCAGCGTTGGTTTGAGAAAAGTTTAATAACTTCATTATATTAGATTTTGACGTCGACAAGTGATTTGTAAAATCTAACATCGAATAAAAACTTTTTGACTTTGACTTTTACTTTTTCAAGTTGTAAGGCAAGAAAGTTTATCATAAAACTAGTTGGCTACGCCCGTGTTGTTTTTTTTTAACTATCTCACGAGGACTCTTAAAGTTTTCATTTAGGTATCACCAAGATATTTTCATTCAAATCGGTCTTACAGTTTCGAAGATAACTATACAATGTGCTAAGCCGTGTGAGTTACTTTCTCAATTAAGTTCAAATACTCGATAACAGATGGCGTCACCACACTTAATTTTCAAATTGAAGGGTTGGAAAAGCCCTTGTATCTTTAAAAACACGCCCTTAAAGGTGTCTACACACAAAAGCCGCCGGCCCGGCGGCATAGGCCGCTAGGCACGGCCAGTGGCCTCATTTTGAACAAAACTCAAACAAAATGTGGCCGCCCACTAGGCATAGCCCACTAGGCACGGCGGCGGCCACATTTTGTTTGAGCCGGGCCGGCGGCTTTGGTGTGTAGACACCTTTAGGTTAAAACGGGAACTTTCTTGTTCGAGGGGGGACGAAGGGCTATCGCACTATATAAGTCCCTTTATCGTGCCGGGACTCCTTTTTAAGTTTTATCGGCACGCACATTTATCAACTTAGTTTTATTATATAATGTTACAGGAAATGTATGAAATCCAGGAATTGTATACAATTCCGGAGCTCGTTAGGAAATGTATGAAATAATGTTGAAAAGATTCTTTAATTCACACATATCCTAGGAAATGTATGAATTTCCTAGGAATTGTATGAAATTCCGAACTTGTACTAGGAAATGTATAAAACTAATGCTTTCTGTAAATAAAATGATCAAATTTCGCTGTTAAACTGAGAATACCTGTTAAATTGACAATTAGAATGTTTTCCCAATGCTCTCGTTGAAGTAATGCAACAATCATACGGTAAAATATATTATCTTTGTAAGGCTTTTTGTTAATTAAACTTTAAAAATCTGCTTTTTTTTTTACAGCGTATCTAGCACGTAAACTATAAATAAAGCTTGTAAAGCTCAAACTTTAATTTGATAGATAAACAGTCTATCTTTAAGTAAATAATACGCCACAATGTAAAAGTAAAGAACCAACGTGGTTCTAATTTTTATAACAGACAACCACCAGACGTAAATGAAAATCAAAGAAAAATTGTCTTTATGCTTCATCCAATACCACGCAACACCATCCAGCAGAGTTTGGCGGCGCCTAGGGGATGCAGTAAGTGGAAGGATATCGAGCGGGGAACTTATTATGGTGCGGGGAGGTAAATATCCCTTCTGTACGAGTAGTACTGTTATATACTTGTATTGTTATAGCCTCTCCTCGCTTCGCTTTCCTCGCTTACCCACTGACATCTTGAATGTATTACATTTCCGATTGTTATTTAGGAAATGTATACATTTCCGGGCGACTTTAGGCATTGTATACATTTCCTAGGAATTGTATATAATGACGGATTTCATAGATTTCCGTTAACATATACAATGATAATGATGTGTAGAGTGTAGAAAAACTTAAAGAAGAATGAAAAGTCATTACTTACCTGTTTCAATGAAATTCATCCTCCAATATTTCCTACTCAATTATTAAAAAATAAAACTTCTTTTAACTGTAGGTATCAGTAATTTAATTTATTACAGTACGAAAAATATTTTTCACAAGTAGAAGATGTGAAATCGTAAAACTGCAGTATTTGCTAAAATCTGCCATTAAGGCTTCATATATATTTTTTTAGAAGCTCCAGTCGAAACACCAACTTATATGGCCAAATTACCCTAGTGGAACGTTGGGCTTGCCAGGCAAATTACGGTTTTGCAAAACATTAATTCTGATAACGCTGTATTTTTGTATATCCTTCTTTTATATCATTTTAAGACACTATAATTACGAATCCAACATTTTTTTTCTTTTAAGGCCCTGTAATAAAAAAATGCGAATATAGTCCTAATTTATTTAGCGAAATTAATAATAAGTAGGTAACTAACTGCATTTCGTGATAGAGATATAATATATATAATAAAACTATCAAAATCCAACAAAAATACACCACCAATGTTTTGAAATTAAAGTGGGTATTTAAATCTAACGAATAAAAAAAAACTTGAGCTATTGCGAATTATTTCCGATCGCCATACTAGCCTTGCGTAGTTTGCCTGGACCACAGATAATATAATACTAGACTGGACTATTGGGATAGGCCGGTTTCGGTCTCTGTAGCCCCCTTTTTTTTGTTACTTCGACATTATGATCATTGCTATTTCCGTTGCCTTCTTCTGTTCGTGCTTCATTATCTTCTTCAGTTATCGGTTCCTCTGTTACTTCTTCACCTCCTGAACCTGCAAGAACATTACATTGATACACCCGACTCTAGATAGTGTCGACCAAGTGTATCTAGCTAGAGACACAGTAGGTAAAGACCAAGATTAGATTTTTCTACAATCGTGTGATGTATGAGCTATATTATGTAAAGTTTTATTAAAATCCGTTCTGTAGAGGCCTACTATGTAAGTAGCGACAGGATCGAGAAGCTGTCAAACGCGACATAGTGACATTAAAGCCATAGTAGTTCTGTCAATATGTCGCGTTTGACAGCTTCTCGAGCCTGTCGCTACTTACATAGTAGGCCTACTGTAGTTTCAAAGATTATTACCTACTGTATTACAAACAGACAGACAAGACAGACGGAATTGTTTGTTCAGCTACACTCCCTTTATTACTTACAATCATTTTTTTTAAAACATAGGTACTAATATACAGACACGCCGATTCTTCAGTTTTATATTACTATAGAAGAAGAAGAAGATAGAAGATAGGTTACAGATGAGTGTATTATTAATGTAAATATTATTCTTTTTTGTTAGAAAAACCTTAATGATTATTTAATTGAGTCATTAGCACTCGGCCACATTTAATACTTATAGTAATATTTGTAATACATACTAACGTTTTAATTTGT
Source organism: Teleiodes luculella (assembly GCA_948473455.1). Classification (NCBI taxonomy): domain Eukaryota; kingdom Metazoa; phylum Arthropoda; class Insecta; order Lepidoptera; family Gelechiidae; genus Teleiodes; species Teleiodes luculella. Next base: position 3,710,290 of record OX419609.1, on the reverse strand, counting down.
GCAATGTTGACGGTTGTGAAGTCAATTTTATTAAGGACTCACACACGTCCCCACCGAAGGGCTGACTCGATCCTACCCTGTAATGTAATTACGGTGAACAGGCCTTAGTAGACCACGCTGGTCCTGTGCGGATTGGTGAACTTCACACACAACCTGTGAATTAAATCGCAGTTGTGTGCAGGTTTCCTCACGATGTTTTCCTTTACCGTAAGAGCCTCGTATAAATCTAAATTATGTATTTGAAAATCGAAAACACATTAGTACGAGCTGACGCTTGAACCCGCGAACACCCGAATGGAAGTCAACGGCCCACCGACGTTCTTAAGCCAATTTATATGTGACGTTCCACGTGTAAAGGTACCTTATGGTCGGTATTGAGTTATGCATATCCCTGTAATCTACAATTCATAAGCTATCCAAATCCGAAAAGATTATCTTCGTACGATGTGTAGTTACGGAGATATTATTTTTTGAAAATTATCATCGAAATTGGGCACTTTCAGAAAAATGCAATTTTAGGTTCAAGGGCTTGGAAAACTATGTTGTCATTGTAAGTTACATAGTGAGCAAGGAATAATTATTCTTTAATCTTCCATTTCATAGAAAATAAATATAAAAATCTATTTACCAAAAGAGAAACTTGTTTATAGACTACTAGCTGCCTGCCCGCGGCTACGCCCGCGTTGGTATTCGAATTTTCTCGTGGGTTTGACATGTTTTCCAGCCTGAAAAAGTAGCCTATGTCCTTCTCCAAGGTTTATTCTATCTCTGTACCTATTTTTTAAACATAACTTCTTCCTGCGGCTCCACCCGCGTTAGCATATTTTGCTATGGGAATAACATATTTCCTCGCGGTGAAAGTAGCCTGTATTCTTCCCCAAAGTCTATTCTTCTCTGTATCTCTGTCTATCTCTGTATTCAGATTCATCAAAGCTTTTTGCTCATTGTACCATTTTTCCTGTGGGAATAAAGTTTTTTCCCGCGGTAAAAGTTAGCCTACATCCATCCCTAAGGTCTATTCTATCTATGTACCAAGTTTCATCAGAATTTTCCAGTGGAACTCCCATTTTTCCTGTGGGAATATAATTTTCCGCCCACCAAGTTACCATTTTTCCCGTGGGAATAAGGAAATTGAAAAAAGTTACGACGAGTTTCAAAGAAAAAGAAAGAGACGCCGCCGTGCGTCAAATCTCGCAAACATGAGCAGTGCAGGTGGAGAAACAAACTAACGCGGCAGCGAACACTTTGCGAAAATGACGATAGATGTAAAAAACCAAAGCAGTAGGTACATGTTTTATTTCAAAATTTCTTACGACACCTCCATAAGGTACCTTTTCTACTAAACTTCTGGATAAAAGTTTGTGCTAGTGACTAACGTAATAAAAAAAAATATATATGAAAATGAAGGATACATAATGGATTTCAATATTAAGCTTAAAAAAAAGTTTGTATTTTTTCATCATTTTTACAAAACATTAAATATCTCGGAAACTAAAACCCGCCATAAGGTACCTTTTCACGTGGAACGTCGCATATTATGTTCTAATTTTCGGCATAATAATGTAAGAAACCGACGCGGTCGAAAGTAAAAAGAAAATAATGTAGGTAAATTAAATATTTTAAAAGTTATTGTGCATGTAGTTGTTTGTGGCAAGAACATAAATAAATTATATTGAATACTTGCATTCCCGCCCGCGGCTTCGCCCGTGTTGGGTTTCGACTTTTCCGTGGGAATGAGATGTTTTTTTTAGCTTGAAAAGATACTTAATCTATGTTACTCTTTGGCCTATAATAATCTTCCTCTGTGTAAAAACACACAAAAAATAAAACACACGTGTCCATCTGAGATCCTCCTCCTTTTTTGAAGTCGGTTAAAAAATCTGGTTAAACGTTACTTAATAAATTAGTGCGAGACAAGAGCCAGCGTTGGTTTGAGAAAAGTTTAATAACTTCATTATATTAGATTTTGACGTCGACAAGTGATTTGTAAAATCTAACATCGAATAAAAACTTTTTGACTTTGACTTTTACTTTTTCAAGTTGTAAGGCAAGAAAGTTTATCATAAAACTAGTTGGCTACGCCCGTGTTGTTTTTTTTTAACTATCTCATGGGAACTCTTCAAGTTTTCACTAAGGTATCACCAAGAAATTTTCATTCAAATCGGTCTTACAGTTTCGAAGATAACCGTACCATGTGCTAAGCCGTGTGAGTAACTTTCTCAATTAAGTTCAAATACTCGATAACAGATGGCGTCACCACACTTAATTTCCAAATTGAAGGGTTGGAAAAGCCCTTATAACTTTAAAAACACGCCCTTTAGGTTAAAACGGGAACTTTCTTGTTCGAGGGGGGACGAAGGGCTATCGCACTATATAAGTCCCTTTATCGTGCCGGGACTCCTTTTTAGGGTTCCGTAGCCAAATGGCAAAAAACGGAACCCTTATAGAATCGTCATGTCTGTCTGTCTGTCTGTCCGTCCGTCCGTATGTCACAGCCACTTTATTCCGAAACTTTAATACCTATACTGTTGAAACTTGGTAAGTAGATGTATTCTGTGAATCGCTTTAAGATTTTCTTGTAAAAATAGAAAAAAAAGAATCAATTTAGGGGGTCCCCATACATAGAACTGAAATTAAAAAAATTTTTTTTCATAAAACCCATACGTGTTGGGTATCTATGGATAGGTCTTCAAAAATGACATTTAGGTTCCTAAAAACATTTTTTTCTAAACTGAATAGTTTGGGCGTGAGACGCTTCCAAAGTGGAAAAATGTGTGTCCCCCCCCCCCTCTAACTTCTAAAATAAGAGAATTATAAAACTAAAAAAAATATACGATGTGCATTACCATGAAAACTTCCAACGAAAATTGGTTTGAACGAGATCTAGTAAGTAGTTTTTTTTTTAATACGTCATAAATCGTAAACCGCAATTTACCTTTCACTTATTAAAACATCGATCAAAGTCACAACGATCTACAAAAACTTTTATATTATGTTACTGGCTGCTATGGAACCCTTCATGGGCGATTCCGACTCGCACTTGGCCGCTTTTTAAGTTTTATCGGCACGCACATTTTATCAACTTAGTTTTATTATATACAATGATAATAATGTGTAGAGTGTAAAAAAACTTTTCATTACCTGTTTCAATGAAATTCATCCTCCAATATTTCCTACTCAATTATTATAAAATAAAACTTCTTTTAACTGTAAGTATCAGTAATTTAATTTATTACAGTACGAAAAATATTTTTTACAAGTAGAAGATGTGAAATCGTAAAACTGCCGAAACACCAACTTATAATGGCCAAATTACCCTTGTGCATCGTTGGGATGGTGATAAGGCGGGCGGGTGAGCCCTATAGCCTGTCGTCTCTTTTTTGTTGTTGGTACTTCGACATTATGATCATTGCTATTTCCGTTGCCTTCTTCTGTTCGTGCTTCATTTTCTTCTTCAGTTATCGGTTCCTCTGTTACTTCTTCACCTCCTGAACCTGCAAGAACATTACATTGATACACAAGACTCTAGATAGTGTCGACCAAGTGTATCTATCTAGCTAGAGACACAGTAGGTAAAGACCAAGATTAGATTTTCCTACAATTAGGGAAAGGCAAAAAACATTAACACTCAAAATAACAGGGTAGATTTACAGAATTAATTAAAAAATTGAGTTCAATGTGAATCTTATTAGTTTATTACAGATGTGAATATTATTCATGTGGATATTATTATTTTTTATTAGTTGGCCACCGACGCTTTAAAGTCAATTTATATGTTTTATTTTTCGGCATATTATGTAAATAACCGACGGAGCGGAATAGTAAAAAAAATACGTTGGTAAATTAAATATTTTAAAAGTTATTGTGCATGTAGTTGTTCGTTGGCAGCAACAATAAATCAAACACTGGCACAAACAATAAATCAAGTGCCACATTTAAAAAAAGGCTGCTTTTCTTATATCCGTAGACGGTTTGATAAATGTGTAATCTAAAAAATAAAACTGTAGGTAGAGGCCGGTCCGTACATAGAAAAAAATTGCTAAAAACCGAGTTAGGGGTTAGGGGTATGTAAGAAGTGGTAAAGAATATACGGGTTAATATTTCCAAAACAGTTGGATCGATTTGAATGAAATTTTGCATGGTGGTACCTTATATCTCCGGTCAACATCTTAGACTGTTTTTATCGCGGGAAAATATCTCATTCCTATTAGAAACTGTACGGAAAAGTCATAAAAACAACGCGGGCGTAGCCGCGGGCGGACGGCTAGCTTTTAATAACTTTTATCAATTTGGAGATTTTCTGCTACCTTGATGTAGGACATATTAAATACAATACAAGCTTATAAATTGTATTTATTGTCATTTCATAAGATATACATAGAAGCGACCGAAAACTAGCTGGAATGGCTGATAACCGGTGTGGGGTGGCTGACAACGGGCATATTAGCAAATGTCAGTCAGTTAGGTATTTCATTAGAGTATAAATAGAAAAATTTCTGGGAGGGATAGAGTACGCCTAATCGAGTATGAACCGTAAGCACGGATATGAACAGTCCGAATATTTTCAGCGCGTTCGTTTAGTATCAAATGGTTATCGGAGCTGATTATTTTTCCCGGTGAAAATAAGAAATTTAATAGGAGAACATTTTGAAATGTGCAGTGATAAGTTGCAAACATGGCTCGAGGAACAAATCCAAAAAGAAAAATGTTATTGATTTCACCGCCCCATACAAAATCTGCCAAAATTTGCTTACGCTTGACATAAGGGCAGCGGAGCGATGCGCGTGCTCTATGTATATTTATTCTCGGGTATTTCATTTAATTTTGGACGTTGGTACCCGGAAAGATTTTATTATTTTACCGTACTATCGCAAACTAACTCGGACGGGCCCTAGATGGTGCAGGGTGTGCCCTACCGAATCAAACGATGAAAAAAGAAGAAACTATTTTAGCTGGTTTATTTGTCACGATATTATACATTAGAACTTTGAGAATAGAAAAAGGTCATCAGGCTCGCAGCGGCATCTACCAAATTCAAATGGTATTATTACTTTCTTATTTAAATAGCTAGAAACGCGGAAAGAGGCTGCCAGCACGAAACCAGCAAGCATGTAGATCGCATGCATGCTACATGTACCCGCATGCATGCCACAGTACCTATGTAACATATATTTTTTAAAGTACCTAAAACAAAACCGCACTATCTGCCAAATTAAGTGATCAATGGGCTCAATTCTGCGTGGCCGCTAAAATATCTAAATTTAAGTTGTTATATCTCTTTCACGTTCTTAAGAACGAAAAGGGACAGGTGATTGCCAACCTACATTTAGACACGTCAAACTTCGATTTTACGCGTAATTTAGCAGGAATTTAAAAAATCCGACTAAATTAAGCTGAATTTGACAGCTGCGCTGCTTATTTTAAATATCATTCATTCAAAAATAAATTCATTCATCTCCCCATCCTTTTTGATTCCCATATTATAATGAAAGAGACCAACAACTTTAATTTACAGATTTTAGTGGCCACGGCAGAATTGAGCCAAATGCTTCATTTATTTTTAGAAAACTAAAATCGGAACCTAGCTTAAACGGCTTAAATCTCATGAATTTCCCCTCCACCCGCTTCTTCAATTATGTTTGACTACCTGTTTCAAACAAAGGACGGGTGGTTTACTTTATGAAAGAGACAGAAAATGTCGGTGTTATCTTATCACGGTGTTATTAACGCAAAAACTTATTTTTATTTCACCTGTTGAATATTAGAAAATTGCGACTAAGTTTAGAAAAATATAAAATTTGTGATATTACTTCTTATTTTTCCTGGCATATTGCATACCATTAGAATTATCCAGGGATGTTTTAAATAAATTGAAATAACATGATTACTTTTAGTTTTTTTTTCAATGTACATCGAAAGTTGACGTTCAAGCTAATTTTTTTACGTAAATAAATATTTGCGGAGCTGTAAAAAAAAAACTAGATGTTACTGGTGAGTAATTTTAGTTTCAAAAGAAGCGTAAAACCTTACAAATTATAAATTGAGAAGAAAATTTTGTAAAACCTAACTTTTTTTATTTAAATTTAAATGTAAACTTATGTTTTTTACTCAAAGCATTAAAAAAATGGCATTAAAAAATCTGTTTGAGTAAGATTTTTTATGGGGGCTAAAAAGGTAGCCAACGACCCCTCCAATCATTAATTCAATTTGGCACACGATGCGCCAAACACCCTGTATAATTATATTCAATATAATGTGACTAAATGCGTCAAAATAATACATTTATAATAACTTTTTTATTATTTAATGAATAGCTTTTAACAATACAACCATGGGGTGCACAGGATTGGTGTCATAATAAAAGAATACAGGAATTGTGTGTTCTACCCGAAAGTAATACTTTTTTTTGCTGGCTGGCACTTTTACTTTTTTGGTCCAAAATGAATGATATCCTTTGAATAAATGATATTTAAAATAAGCAGCACAGCTGTCAAATTCAGCTTAATTTAGTCGGGATGTTTTTAAATTCCTACTAAATTACGCGTATTTATGTTTGATGTGTCTAAATATAGGTTGGCAATCACCTATCCCTTTTCGTTCTTAAAAACGTGAAAGAGACATAACAACTTTTTTAAATTAAATATTTTAGCGGCCACGCAGAATTGAGCCCAATATAAATAAAATTACGGTAATAAGTAGAATTGAATTGATACACCGCCACCTCAACGATGAAGGCTCGCGCGTCCACAGACCGCACGCATCTGATGATGATACACCACCTCATCGGCCTGCCTTGCCTCTCTGCTCTGCGAATCTGCGATGCGACTTGGTTGGTGATCCTTGTAGGACAGAACGTAAGCGCAACGAAACGCAATAAAGATAACTCTCTGAGATAGCTGAGTGAAGTTGGCGCCTCCCGTCAATTTATGTGTCAAAAACGTCAAACTATCCAGTAGTTTTGAAACGTTTGAAACCAAAATATATGGTCTTTGGACAGAAGCCAAAAAACATAAATATTGAATTGAATTGAAACCAAAATAGGTATTTTGGAACTTGTGGCTGTGTGTGTGTGTTTTTAAAAAAATCTGACGGTTGTCGTCCTTCTCCAAATGCATATACCTAACGGTTTAAGGACCGAACTCCAACAAGACACTACTCCGACAAGTTCGGTAGGTTAGGTTAGGTTAGGTTTTATATATTTTGTCGGAGTAGTGTCTTGTCGGAGTAGTGTCTGTCGGAGTTCGGTTTTATAACAAACAATTCTGAGACTATAAAAAGTAAAAACTTGCCCTTTGTATTTCTTGCTTAGGTTATGTACCTTGCTCGTCGCGTCGTATAAAAACACAACCCAGACACTGATGAAAGCACTTTCAACCAATAAATAATAATTAAAAATCTAGGAGGTTTTATCTTTACGTACTGCCTGGGCTGGTGTTGCAAGCCCAAAAACATATTGTTATATAATATTATAGAAGAGACCGAAAACTAGCTGGAATAACGGCTGAAAACCGGTTTGGGGTGGCTAACAACGGGCATACTAGCAAACTAGTGGCCCGCCCCGGCTTCGCTCGGGTATATATATTTTTTTAATTCAATGTTTTTTTAAGTCATGTTTTATGTTTCACAATTTTTTTATTGATTTTTTTTTTATTTATAGATTCATATCTAATTCTGTAAACTATATCGGAGGTTGTTTTATTTTGTGGCAGCAAAATTATTTGTTTTTCAACCCAAAATCTAAATTATTTTACCTCTGTAGGTATTAACTTTCACCAAAAATGCCCTCCCGAACTACCATTTTCACGTGGGAATAAGCTATTGTCCCGCAGTTACAGGTAGTCTGTTACCTTCCCCAAGGTCTATCCTATCTCTGTATCAAGTTTCATCAAAACTTCTGGCCTACCCTACCACTTTTCCCGTGGGAATAAAGGATTTTCCCGCGGTAAAAGGTAACCTTTATCACCCCAGAATCTTTTATATTCTTGTACCATGTTTCATCTAAAATTTCCGCCCGCGCTTCTATTTTTCCAGTGGGGAAAAGGTATTATTTTCCCGCGAGAAAGATGTATTTTCCTGTGGTAAAAGGTATCCTTCCGCAGGGTCTATTCTATGTCTGTACGTACAATGTTTCATCAAAACTTTCCACCCTCGCTGCCATTTTTCCTGTGGGAATGAGGTATTTTCCCGCAGTAAAAAGTAGCCTATGTCCGTCCCCAATGTCTATTCGATTATTGTACCAAGTTTCATCACAATCGGTTTAGTAGTTTCGGAGCCTATGCAATTATGAGGAATATTTTAGGTATTTTTTTACACCTTAAGTTACATTACTGAAGTTTTAGTAAGGATCCCTATTTTTTTTTAAATAAAATACAGCAATGTTACTCAGGGATCATGTAGCTTTTCAACAGTGAAATAATTTTTGAAATCGGATCAGTAGTTTCGGAGCCTATTCGATGCAAACAAACAAACAAACAAACCTTTCCTCTTTATAATATTAGTATAGATGTCAGTAATTAGGTATTTCATCATATTTTTCTAGAAGTATCTAACACAAAACTGAATTATCTGATAAATTAAGTGATTATGGTTCCATTTATTTAAAAAAACCCGAAAACCTATAGGTATTAAGCGGCCAAAATCTCATGAATTTCTTCTTATGGATTTAGATCTTCGTGTACAGATATCCGGTAGATCATCTTCAATATTAATGCTATTTTCATTGTTTTCTTTCGATAAAGAAAAGCAAGGAATTTTGCGATGCGATGGAAACATGGAATTTGCGATGCAACAAGTATTGACTTGGAACATTTTTATCAAGTCGTAAGGCAAAATACCTACGTATAATGTTGAGTGTAAAAAAAATTCTTTTCATAACCTGTTTCAATGAACTTCTCAATATTTAAATTTTCTACTCAATTATAAAATAAAACTTCTTTAAATTGCAAGTTTAAGTGTTTAATTTATTACAGTACGAAAAATACATTTTACAAATAAAAGATGTGAAATCGCAAAACTGCAGTATCTGCTAAGATAAGCCATTAAGGCTTCATATATATTTTTTAGAAGCTCAAATCGAAATACTAGCTTATATGATCAAATTTCACCCCTATCGGAGAACTCATTATCAGATGGTGGCCCGTTCGGATGTCTGTCATTATAGCTATTTCTGTTGTCTTCTTCTATTTGTGCTTTATTTTCTTCTTCAGTTATCGGTTCCTCTGTTACCTCTTCAGTAGTTATCGGTTCCTCTGATTCTTCTTCACCTCCTGAACCTGCAAGAACATTGCATTGATACACCCGACTCTAGATAGTGTCGACCAGGTGTATCCTGCTATAGAGACAGTGAGGACCATGATTAGATTTTTCTCGTTCGTTCGTTAACAGCTCATATATGTCCCCACCGAGGCGCTCGAGCCTACCCTGATACCAGGGTGAATAGGCATTGGTCGACTACGCTGGCCCAGTGCGGGTTGGTTGTAGATTTATCTACAATCGGGGAAACGCAAAAAACAGGGTAAAGTATGATGTGTCAAAACGTCCCCCAAAAAAAAAAAACTAATAACATCGACCAACAGATTTGAAATGTATCTCAGTATATGCGTCTTAGCTATGTGATTACTTTTTACTATGGCGACATCTTTCAAAGACGCGGGATATTCCGAGAAAAAGATCGTCTTGCTATTAATATTGGTACCTAAAATAACAGAATGTGAGCATTCAACTGGACACTGGACATTTATAGGCTAACGATAAACAATAATTATCTGTTTAACTGTAAGTACTTACATGCTACTCCTACATAGATAGACATTTTTTGGTGAACATTTAGTTCTTTTTTAGAGTGCATTTATATACTTAACATTCTAATAAGAGACTTTGATATTGTTAGTAATTGATAACATGTTTGTAAGTGATGAATTATTGGAAAAAATAACTATATTTTTTTATTTTCAAATCCCATTGATCATGAAGTTAAAACTGGTTACGAGCCTTTCTAAAGATCCATAAGAACCTATTGACACATACAAAAGATCTGTTGGAGGGGGGGGACGGGGCTAATATAAAAATGGTCATCATCCTTTACAGAATTAATTTAAAAAAATATATCAATGTGATTCTTATCAGTATATTACAGATGTGAATTAATATTATTCATGTGAATCTTCTTTTAAACTAATAATTTCGTCAAGGGCTCAAGGGGTACGGTAGACTCGATCGAAACCTTATTTGAATAACAAAACATAAAAAAACACTGATTTCGAGTCGACAACATATATTATCCGCAAAATTCGGATTATGGAGAATTTCGTTAAATTCTAATAACACTGACAAACAAACCGCAGTCGCCATGATAAACAAACCGCAATCGCCATGATAAACAAACCGCAGCGCAGTCGCTAGGAAACATTGAGTGAATCATAAATAACAAAACTGAATTAAAACCAGAAAAAAAAAACTTTTCTTCAGTCGTTAACATTTCGCAAAAATATTGTTTTTGACAATATTTGATGATATACTCTCTGTTATGTGTTTTTTCAGCAGTGATTTTATTTCTATAGAAGAAGAGGAGCAAGAAAATATTTCAAATGGCTGCCAGAGCCTTAAAGAAACGTAAATATTCAAGCAGGTTTAGTACAGAACATCAGCCCCCCACTTAACGAGGCTTCTGTACCGGAACGGAACGCCGGCGTTGCTCTAAGGCCCCCCAGGACTATGTATATTTAGCACTTTCGAATAACACCATTCAAGTATCAGTACCTACCTACATTCAGTTGGTTCTATGATTTATGATTTATCAGATTTTAGAAATAACATAATATGTAGAAGCAATATAATGAGATACTTACAAACAATGCTCAATGAATCCAATCCTTTTGTCAAAATATACAAAAAGGTGGCTGCAATTTTAGCTAAAGAGGAATTAAAAGTAGCCTCAGAAAATCGACCCAAATATTCGGTATCAATGCAGATTTATAAACATAAATCTCTTGATTTGCGTCGGTATCCATGAAATAATGAGGTACCGGTCATCTTTGTAGGAGAAAACGGCGAACCTCCATTAAATATAGACTTTTCAGTACAAGAATATTCTCAATCAACCAGTCCCAATTTGACCCTTTAGCCTTTCCTTTACTTTCTCCTAATGCCGCCTAATGGAGAGCTCGGATGGCATGAAAATCTTAAAACACAGAGAAGAGAGTTGAACTCACGGGTTGAACTGCTCGAAGCCGTCTTACAATGTTACAATTTTATCAGTACCTATAGACTTGCTGTTCGTTAAATTTGTTGCCCATTATTTTACGCAAAAAAACTTTTTCATTAATTGTGTCTTGGCGTATGCTAGGGTTGAATCTCAAAGATTATTGTTTCTTCGTATGTATCAAAAACAGCTCAGACCTGACAATTATAACAATTTAATGGATAGCCTGTACAATAATTATAGAGAAACGGGTCACGGGCATTGGTAAAATGAAAATATTGCCATTAACTTATGTGGGAAGTCCCCGGCACATGATACATAATTTATCAGGATTCCATGGCAATTGTATGCAAGTATGGTAAACCAGACTTATTTAAAACATTTACGTGCAATTCGAATAGGCTATTTGACTGGTTTTTAAAATATATTTTTTATTATTCAGTAGAGTTTGTGGATCCCAGTAATAGTTGTATTTTTTAATTCTGGTACATATTTCCTGAAAAATATCAAAATAAAAATTCAATATTTAAGTAGCGCGCCAAAACGCTACTTTGACAATATGGCGTCGCAATGGCATTGGTGACGTCACTAGCCAGTACTACTACTACAAGTTGCTTAAGTAGAAAACTACGTTTACTGGCTAGTGACATATGTCCTATACCCGACCAAACAGGAGCGTTTTGAGTCACGTGACAAACGCCAAAAAAAATACATTTTTATTTACAGATTTTTACATAAATTAATTATTATTTTCAACTTCCCATAGTAAATATCCATTTTTAAACTTACATTACATACTGATTACAGTAATTAACACTTTATTTTTCGCATTGTCAAATAGCCTATTGGTAGGAAATGTTAGATTTAATTTACAAGGCACTAAAAAAGAACATAGATCCGATTTAATTCCCAGAATTTTTAAACCTTTTAAATGACATTACAAGCAAACATATTTTTGGAATACCGAGTTTACACCATTATCTACCCGCCAAAGTAGAGACAGGGCTGAGTCAGAGAGATGGGAGCCGCTTGGCTGAGTGCTTAAAACAAAGAGGTTTAATACCTTAAAAATTATATGTTTTGTTAATTTATGTTAGTGTTCTTGCCACGAACAACTACATGACAATGGGCTCATTTCTGCGTGGCCGCTAAAATATCTAAATTTAAGTTGATATGTCTCTTTCACGTATTTGCTGCTCGATATTGGCACAAACAATAAATCTAGTGCCACATTGGAAAAAAGGCTGCTTTTCTTATATCCGAAGACGTTTTGATATGATGTGTAATTTATATTTATAATATAAAAATGAATCGCAAAATGTTTTGGTAAGCGCATAACTCAACAACCCCTGGACTAATTTTACCAATTAAAAAAAATATCGGTGAAGTCCAAGGGTGGTTCTTATGGAGAGAATTTTTTTAAAAGTCATTTCCACGGGAAAATTTTTTAACGCGGGTGGAGGCGAGGGGCGGAAAGCTAGTTTTTAATAAAAAAAATTATTGAGAATTTCTACTACCTTGATCTGGGACATATTGAATACAGACAAGCTTCGATATTGCTTATTTATTGTCATTTTCATTCAACCCCCGACAAAAAAGCGGGGTGTTATAAGTTTGACGTGTCTGTCCGTTTTGGCATCGTAACTCCTAAACGGATGCGCCGATTTTGATCTAGTTCTTGAAAGGATCAAGTAACGGTTTTGTGCTGGGAGTTTTTTTTTTTATTTAAAGTTATATAAATTATAGAAGCAACCAAAAACTATCTGGAATAACGGCTGAAAAGCGGTGTGGGTAAGGATGTTCCGGTCCCGGGAATATTCCCACCATCCCAGGAATATTCCCAACAAAATTTGCTATACAAGCTAGCTAGATGTGGTAGACCAGGTTGGTGATTTCCGGTTAGGTACTTAGCGACCCGATCGACCCTACAGATCACGTCCCTAGTTGGCCTTAAACGGAAAGTAGCATTCATTCTTAGAGTATAATTAGAAAAAAATCTGGGATGGATGGAGTATCTAAGCCTAATCGAGTATGAACAGTCCGAATATCTTCAGCGCATTCTTTTTTTTTTTTTTTTGAATAGACCTATGCTTGTGTCGAAAAGGTACGACAAATCAAGCTTGACCGGACTGGGAGCGCATTCGTTTAGTATCAAATGGTTATCGGTACTGTTTGTAAAAACTACGTAATTGTGCAACATTGTAGTGCGAATCGACTATGCAATTGGGAAGCCATTAATTAGATTGTCGTGACAACATCTGGCTGACTGAGTATTCATGCTCACTAAAGTGTCCTGACAATCATAGGCAGGCAGCAAGGCGAGTGAAACAAAAGACGCTAGTCTTAGAAGAAGAAGTCGTTATGAAGAAGAATATTATGAGTACGGAGTAGAGAGGGAAGAGGAGATGCCTTCTTACGTTAATAATTGTACGACAGCGGGTGTTCCCAGCGGGAGGGGGGGATTGGCGTGGAGAGATTTTTCTATGGCACAGTGACGCCATCTAGTAGTAAATAGCTAATCTAGCTTCTGAACACGTGCGTAAACAAACAACAATCAAGATGTTATTTTACTCGGTAATAGAAAGCGTGGCAGTCGCCGAACATTCTAGTAAAAAATTTTTCCATTTCCATTTCAGCCGAAAGTCGTCCACTCATGGACAAAGGCGCCTCCCCCAAAAAATATATACAGGCAATGAAATAAGAGCAAAAAAATACTTACTACTGAAAGTTATACTTTTTTCCTTCTGTTGACCTCGATCTGTTGAACTTTTTTGCATTTTTTTGCAATTTAAAAAAAACAACACCGCATTTTTCTTGCACTAATTAAAATTTAATACTTACATAAGTGTTTTTTATCCGATACGTCGGATACTAGGCGATTACGAGACAAACAAACTTATAATATAACTGACAAAAGCGACAGCTAGTGGTGAAAAGTAGAACCCGAAGTAGACCCCTGTCCATCTTCTCTTCACTCTCTACTCCATATTATGAGGTAGGTACACATACGGAAATATTGTGAGTTTTTCCTTAAATTTGTTTTGAGAGAATATTATATAGCGCGAATATTGTTTTAATAATTGACCAACTGAGAATAGTTGGGAAAAATGAGTCTATGATGGTGTTTACGACTGTGAACAATCAAATATCACAAAAGATAATTACCTAGAGAAATAATTCATCAGACGACTGTTACCATCAGGCTGAGGCAGATTATTATCTCGCAGTCGCACCATCTTTTCCCACCAATTGGTATTCGTCTAAAACCTATACCTCTCACGTCATTATGAAGTATAAACTATAACTACAGAAGAAAATAATAAAACTAACTATAACTGCGCACAATTAGAGCATAAATAAAAAAAATGTGGTAGGCATAGAGCACGCCTTATCAAATAGGTAAGTATGCACGCACCGTAAGCACGGGTAGGTAGGTATGCACCGTCCGAATATCTTCAGCGCGTTCGTTTATAGGAAATGTTTATCGGAGCTGATTGTTTTTTCCGGTGAAAATAAGTAATTTAATAGGAGAACATTGTGAAATGTGCAGTGATAAGTTGCAAACATGACTCGAGGAACAAATCCAGAAATAAAAATGCTATCGATTTCACTGCCCATAGAACATCTGCTTACGCTTGGCATAAAGGCAGCGAAGCGGTGCGCGTGCTCTATCCCCCTGACCACAGCTTCGCGCGGCGGCGGCGGCCGGCGGCGGCGACCGCGACCAGCAGCGATGGAAACAAACGTAGGCAACATGTATGAAGTCGTTCACAGCTAGTCGTGGCGGCGGCGGCGGCGAGACGAGCATCGAGCGATTAGCGAAGGGGGTGGGAGGGGCGCGCGGCGGCGGCGGCGGTGGGTGTATGCGGCATCGCGTCTACAGGCCGTCCACTATAGACCGTGACTATAGATGACCTCCGCCTGGGTTACCTATTGTATTTCCGATATTTTTTGTTCCGAATATTGTTATTCCGCTAACTTTTTGACATTTATCAGTTAGAAAATTTATTTATTATCCGAAATAACATTTTCCATTGTATCATGTTTCCGCGTTTTAATTTACCTTTTTACTTGTTCACCGATGTTTACTATTTACCAGTATACCGAAAATCCATGACAACGTTTACCATTTTTTTACATGTGCGATAGCTCAATTGAACCATTATATTGCAAGGTCAAATTCAATTTCTCCATTTTACATTCTGTACTCCATCAAGCATGCATGCAAGCAAGCATGCATGCAAGCAAGCAATCTAGCAAGCATGCAAGCAAGCAAGCAAGCAAGCAAGCAAGCAAGCATGCAACCAAGCACAAGCAGGCATGCATACATGTCAAACCTAACAGAAGGGTATGGCGGGCGAGGTGGGCTCGCTTTGCTCGCCCACCACGCCCGCCATACCCTTCTAACCTAACCGACAGATGTCGGGGTGCCCCGAACTCCAAAAACATTATGTGTCGTAATTATAAAAAATAATAATTGTTACTTCGGAATAATAAAAATAACACAACAAAAAAAAAAAAATAGCGTTTAAAAAAAGACCAAGTGAGATTACGGTATTTAGTAAAAAAGATTAATCGTAAAACGGAATAACGTTGTGCGGAAAAATAATAATTCTGTAAAGTGTAATTGTGGTGATTTAAAAATATGTCAAGTCATACAATGGAAATTGAAAAATGTATGAATCGTTTACGGAATATTGAAATTCGGTTTTCAGTTTTTCGAAAATGTGGTAGGTTACCCTCCGCCTGCCATAGTATAGTAGTACCACGTAGTACTTTGGCGGCGGGGGGCAGGCAACTTACGGTAAACGGTCTGTAAAGCGAATACGCGGCTAGCTGTGGCCAGGTACTATGTTTATTTATACTCTTAGTGCGCACCTCTATTTATATCAACTATGAGTGGGCAAGCAATAGACAAATAATAATAATAATAGTCGGCTGCTACCGTGTCGGTCTGTAACATACATACCCCTATAATAATTATGTACAAAAGCCAGCACATGTGGTTGGACATTCGCACTACGAAATTCACCCCTACCGCTACGGAATACGGGCGCTCTCAATGGTCCAGCAGCATATTGTGCTGACTGTTACCTTAACAAAGGACTCACTTTCCGGGCCAAGAATATCTGAAGAAGAATAAGAAAGAATAAGGACTTACCTCCTCCTTCATCGCCGCTAACTTCTATATCTTCTTCGCCAGAAACTTCTTCCGAGTCGGATTCTTCGTCGTCAGATACCTCAATGACCATGCTGCAAACATTTTTAGCGGTCAACATTTATTTTAATGTTTTAAAGCCGGCTACACAATATGTCTGCCGTGTATGCGAAACAGAGCGAGACGCAGCTGTGCGCTAGAGTGAGCGCGGTGATTTGTATATCTCATTCACGCATAACTGCGTCTCCCTGTATGGCATACACGGCAGACATGTGTAGCTGGCTTAAGGCACAGAATACCAAATAGTAGTCCCTTAAGGGTAGGTAGGTAAACAGCACATTCTTAAGTCCTTTGAATAAGAGAGAGAATCGCCCTTCATTTGACTGTACTAGGTAAAAGCTGTTTGTAACTAGTTTTAACAGTATACTGCTTGACTTAATGTCTCGTTTCAAGTCCGGCTTGATAGGTAAAGCCCGACCAAATAAATAAGAAGCCTCGCCATATTGCGGAATTTCAATGGAACTAATTTTATAAGGGAAATTATTGCCATATTCGTAAAAATATACACGTGGCGCCCCCAGAGCAGGTTTCTTATTTCTTTGGTCAGGCTTTACGTCGTACTCTTACGGCTTAAGCGCAGGTCAGTAAAAAATAAAATAGAATAGACTTTATTGCACCCAAAAAATCTCATTTCAACCAAGAAGCCTCGGTACGTCAAACTGCGAACCATCGCTAAACAATCGAACTGCGGCTCCACCAAGGATTTTATAAGCAAGGATGTTTTATGTACCCGTGTTAGTCTTAGTAGTATCCTTGGGCTCCACTCATGTTATATTTTTGTTTTCAATTCGTTATTATTCGTCTATTTTTACTGTTACAATGGGCTCAATTCTGCCGTGGCCGCTAAAATCTTTAAATTTAAGTTGTTGGTCTCTTTCATTCATATGGAATGGAAAAGGATGGGGAGATGAATGAATTTAATTTTGAATTAATGATATTTAAAATAAGCAGCCCAGCTGTCAAATTCAGCTTAATCGGGATGTTTTTAAGTTCCTCCTAAATTACGCGTAAAATCGATGTTTGACGTGTCTAAATGTAGGTTGGCAATCACCTGTCTCTATTCGTATTTAAGAACGTGAAAGATACATAGCAACTTAAATTTAGATATTTTAGCGGCCACGCAGAATTGAGCCCAATATCCTTGAAATATCCTTAAGTTGAAAATAAATACTTCGATTTTTATAGTGTTACCATTTCTTGAATTTTTTATGTTTTTGTAGTGTACTAATGAGCTAAGTAAGTTGAAAATGGTTTCTTACTTTATTTCAAATACTGTCTTTGTGATGAGTTCCAATCCAGCTTGGAAAGCCGCCTGAAACGCGCCCGCAAATATGTCTGTGAACGATGGGATTCTGTGAAAAGAAAAGTTTTTTGTTATTAACGAAATTGTATTACAACTCGTCGAAATATTTGGGCACCTGGCTTCTTGACGTCACGCGTCGGCGCTTGCGGTCGCACCCGTACGGAGTACTATCATATTTGGTATTCTGTGGCGAGGTGCGCAGATATTTCCGATGGGTTGTAACCTTGGACGAATTACCATAGTTACACTAAACTACCTATGTTACAGTCCATGGTTGTAACTAACTGTGACTTTCCCAAGGTTATTCCCAGCGCAATCTTATTTTTTTAAATTTTATAGCACTAGAAGAGCCGCTTCGCTTATTTAGAGAAGCGGCTCTTCAAAACTCTTTGGTGTTCAGTTTATTATTTTTCATGACGCGTTCCATCCGAGGCAAATGTCACGCAAACGTCGCGGCACTTGAAAAATAGCGGGTAGAGCGGGTACTACACCCTAAAAACGCTGATATAGTAGTAATCTTTTTATTTTATTCCCCAAATATTAGCCGGTTATTCCCGTTGTTCCCCACGGAGTCGGTTTTATTCCGGATTTTTTTTCCCGCTGTCCAGCGTAGCGGACGACTATTTATATAAATATTATTTCGTGGGGGACAACGGGAATAACAGTATTTATATATCGAAGTGGTTTTTTATTTATAGCGACAAAAAGAAAGAAACATTAAAGCCTGACCAGAGAAATAAAAAACCTCGCCATATTGCGGAATTTCAATGGAACTAATTTTATAATGGAAATTGTTGCCATAGGTAAACATAATAATATACACGTGGCGTCCCCAGAGCAGGTTTTTTATTTCTTTAGTCCGGCTTTATCTACCGATTTTGAAAAAATATTCACTTACGTTATTGTGATTCCCGATGAGTTACTGCTAAATAACCCGGCTAGGCTGGAAAAGAAGCGCCGCCCTGAGCCCTCTGGCTGCAGTGGAATGCCGTTCACATTCATCTAAAAATAAAAATAACACAAGTGTCATAGGTCTCAGAAATTCAGAATAAGGGCTTGTTTACCTGATTAAAATTTAAAAACAGGTATTTCGCATCTTAAAAACCAGGGTTTCGCTCAAAGAGCGAATGGGGCAATTTCATTTTGACAGTTCTAAAAACAAAAAAAGGTTTCATTATCGTCATAAGAGATGGCGCTGCACTAACCCTTACGTCAAATAGAATAGACGTGCTTGAAGGTAGGAAAATAAGTCACAAAATTTAATCGCAAAAAGGTCACTGGTAAAACGAATCAAGAATTTAAACGCAACTCAGTACGGAAAAACACGGAACGAAATTAAAACACAATAAAGTGCGTGACGATGGACGTGACAACAACAGTGTTGCCAGTTTTTTATCTGCCCTGATTGGTTTGACAAGCTCGCTTTTGACATTTTATTCGACATGCCCGCCATCTGTTTGAGACAATAGTATCTTTTTTTTTTTCTTAAATGCCATCTTGAAAATCCCTCATTGATTTCGGTACCTGTTCAATAAACCGGAGAACTAAAAATTTCGCTCGTTCCTCCAAATAGCTTTTATCTGATTAAGACAGCATAAATACGAGCGGCGCGCCCGTCTCGCTTACTTCGCACAGTGGAATTAACCTGGTATTTTCCGGTTCCGATATCTGATCAGAACGAAATTTCGCTCCGAGCAGAAATTAAAGAGCGTAATAAAGCGTGCTAAAATAATCTTTATTTAGCGGTCTTCAAAATAATGGTTTCAAGCCCTTCTCAGAATAACGAAATGACTGAAGACGATGGCTGTATGGCTTAATGCCTTTGCCTGTTCCCAATAGGGACAAATAGGAAAAAAGAAAATAAAGCGTAGTGCGCAAGGATATTATAAGTAGGTAACTAGTTAATACCATCCTTGGTAGCGCGGTTTTTCCGACCTCTTTGGTCAAAGGTAGTGTGCTGTGTTTTCCAACCCGCGCAAAGATTATTCCAGTTTTAGCGTTAGCGTATGCGACATAACATAACTCACGATCGAGTTCAAAGTCGAAGGACGCTGTTTTTCGTAAAATGTTACTACAATACTAACGTTCTGCCAAGTATCGCGCCGCAGCCGCAAAAAAAAAACGGACTCTCGCGGCGCGGTCTTAATTTCAAATAAGAAAAGGAGGGACTGTCAAGATGGCGTCTTGACAGTCCTATTCTTATTTGGCACGCATAGGTACCGTTTGTCGTTGCGCTCGTGTTAAAACAAATTGCACCTTAATACCGCGCCGCGAGAGTCCGTTTTTTTTTTTTTGCGGCTGCGGCGCGATACTTGACAGAACGTTAGTATTGTAGTAACATTTTACGAAAAACAGCGTCCTTCGACTTTGAACTCGATAGTGAGTTATGTTATGTCGCATACGCCAACGCCAAGTCAGGGCCTTAGAACACTTTACGCGTGTTAAAATTTACCTTCTCAACTTTGCACGATCCAGAGGGACAATCAAATGGCACTGTTTTCGTGAAGAGCTTGCCCCGGGGCGGTTTCGGAGCTTTTTCCAAATTAGGTATTTTGACAACTGCAACGAAAAAATAATACACCGTGAAAGGGTATCATTCATTTTGGACCAAAAAAGTAAAAGTGCCGGCCAGCAGAAAAAAGTATAACTTTCGGGTAGAACACACAATTCCTGTATTCTTTTACTATGACACTAATCCTGTGCACCCCATGGTTGTATTGTTAGAAGCTATTAATTAAAATAATAAAAATGTTGTTATAAAAGTATTATTTTGACGCATGTCACAGCGCATGTAGTCATATTGTATTGAATATATTATATTCCTTTATTTTATGTAGTTTAACTTATTTTTTTATTATTATAATAGGGGCCCACATGGATTAAGTATGTATTTGTTTAATATAATTAAAAAATATATTATGAAAGTATTATTATGATGCATAAGAATGATCATTCATCGACATTTTTTTGTTTATTTTTAAGAAAAAAAAAGGCGAAAAAAAAAATATATTAAGAAAATGTAAAAAAAAAGTAAAGAAATATAGAAACTACGACGTGTTCTATCCGAAAAATACACTTTTTTTCCTTGGCCGGCATTTTCACTTTTTTGGTCCAACATTGTATGAAACGTGAATGATGTCCTTTAACTGGTTGTTTATCCGCAACGTAGCGGTAGTACTTATGAAACTGAACAACATTCTAAAGAACATAGGTTAAAATCTGAAAATTTAAATTCAACTTGTCATACAAAGTGGCCGGTCACGTGACGAAGTCTTAGCGTGTCGATTTCGAGGTTAACCTACCTCACAAAAGAAACCACAGGCGGCTCGATTTCATTCATTGAGCCGCCTATTATATATTATTATGGCCGCCTATACTATATGGCTTCTGACATGGCTCATGTAACGACTACATCCGTAGATAGTTACCGGAACCAACGGCTATAGGTGGCTCCCGAAGCACGGAAACAAAAACGGAACAAATACAGAACTTCGTCTGAAAAGTTGGTTTTCTTTTTGAGATTTTAACCTTTATTCCGTAGAGAAAATTTTTCAGTTTCATGAGCAAATTCAAATTCAAATTATCTTTATTTGCAAGAATACAGTACAAAAGATCTTAAAGTTAATTATGTCCAAACAATGTATTCAGCCTGCATGCAAGCGTGCAAATATTTATTGCTAACTAAAAATTTATAGCTCTGTATGTCAAATAATTAAATCAATATTAAATGAAATTTTTAAAAGAAATACCTACCAAATTTAAAAACTTTTACATGCGTCACAATTTGAAATATCATGTTCAATAAATTCACTAGTACTATAGAAGCAATGTTGCAACAACCATCTTGTCAGTGATAATTTAATTTTTCAACTGGTCAGGTAAAACATTAAATAGGACAACACACATAGCAGTACCACTATGTTGCGGATAACAACCAATTAAAGGACATGGCTTTTTTTGGTCTTTTATTCACAGAAAAATCTAACCACTATATAGAAAAAATATATAGATTCTAGACATAAAACTGAGTCCACGTGTCCAGTTGTGGAATTTAAGTGCCCCCCATTTAGGAGATATTAATTTTTTTCAATGTGAAAAAGTTGTCCACTCAGCAAGTCTATAAAACGCACCTGCCACTACCTATCTCTTTCTAACACCTAGCTAAGGCTACTCTTGTCTTCTCTTTCTTACAAAATAGTTACTAAACCGCGAAAACGATTTATTCTGTATTCAAAACTTCAAAAATGAGCATAGCATGTGCTGTAAATGTCTCGCATAATGTCACTGAAAATCGTTTTCGCGGTTTTGTTAACTATTTTAATAACCTTGTAAGAAAGAGAAGACAAGAGTAGCCTTAGCTAGGTGTTAGAAAGAGATAGGTAGTGGCAGGTGCGTTTTATAGACTTGCTGAGTGTACAACTTTTTCACATTGAAAAAAATTAATATCTCCTAAATGGGGGGCACTTAAATTCCACAACTGGACATGTGGACTCAGTTTTGTCTAGAATCTATATATTTTTTCTATATAGTGGTTAGATTTTTCTGTGAATAAAAGACCGGGCCCCATACGATTTTTTTCCTGTCCTTTCAAGGTGTAAGTACATAATATGGGGGCATCTCACACACTGCCATCTAACCCCAAGCTAGGAAGAGCCTTTAATATGGGTGTCAGATAACTTATATAGGTATGTACATACAGATGTTATAAATAGACAACATCCAGATATAGGTAGGTAAGGCAAACACAAGTATAGTGCTCATCACACTGTTTGCCCTGCTTTGTTCAGTTGATAATAATTTACATAACCTATCTCTATGTTAAAGTTAGTATACTCGTAATTTTTTATTCATTTCAAAAATTACCATCAGCTGAAAAGAAAATAAGATGTTTCAATTACATTTGAATTATTTTTCAATATGACGCTATATTAAGCTTCATAATTATAAACGTATATCTACCTACACTAGCTTTCCATTCCACCCCGCCGCGGCTCCACGGTTAACAGGCTTTCCCGTGGGAATGAGCTATTTTCCTTCCTTTCCGAACGTGACGACGAAATCACTGATGCAGTTAAAGCAGCCAAAGAATTTAGATTACAGCTAATAGATTGCCCTTCTGGTAGCGAATACCCTTCAGGTAACAATTACCCTTCAGGTAACAACGCCCGCACCCGCCGGCGGGGGCGCGGCCAGAACCAAAATCAAAATTGAAAATCAGAGACGGAGCCCCTCAGACGTCGTCTCCTTCACGATGTTTTTCAATATCAACGCGCTAGGCCGTGGTCCGAGGCTCCCTTGAGCCGCCCCTAGACGCGTTGGTACCTATATGACTTTTTTTGGGGTAGAGTCTTCCGCTCCCCCGCAAGTCCGGTGAAGCTTGATTGGTCGTACTTCCTGCGGTAAAAAGTAGCCTATGTATGTATTAATCCAGGGTGTCAGCTCAGCTAACTCCATACCAAATTTTATTAAAATCGCTCTAGCCGTTTAGACGTAAAGAAGTAACAAACATACACACTCACAAACTTTGGCCTTTATAATTTATTATTAGTGTGATAGCATCACCACCGTAACGAACAAAAAATATAAAATAGGTAATAGGTAATAATTTATTATAACTTACATTCCTCTGCAAAATCAAACAAAATAAACCGTAATTTTCAAAGATATATTATGGTGCAAAGATACGTTACGTGACTATAAATAAAACTAAATCTAAAATCTAAAAGCCCTCCATCTTTTTTCTATTATTATTTACTACTACGGATTACTAGTTAGCAGTCAGGGCAGTGTAACGAAAACTAACTTTTATAATTTCCAAGACCGGTGAAGCTCGATTGGTCGTATCGTACCTTTTCGACACAAGCATAGGACTAGTGACGTGCCGTTCCCGGGAATAGTCCCACCATTCCCGGGAAATTTCCGTTCCCAGGAATAATCCCAACAAAATTTGCTGTTCAAGCTAGGTACGGTCAAGTTCATAACTGCAGTCATATCACGTGTTTTTGAACTTTAAAATTTCTTTTTTCCTAAAGGCTAGTTATTTTTATTTTTGTGTGTTACGTATACAGTGTAAGGGACTCAATATTTTACTACAAATGACATGTCCTGAATACTTTCGGAAAGAAAGTTAATTTAATGTATAGATGCACGTGATATGACTTGACTTATGGTCGCGACTGTACATGTGGTAGACCGGGTTGGTGTTTTCCGGTTAGGTACTATAGCATCGACCTACACCGATGCTATGAAAAATACTAAATAATAACACCAGGAAGTTGATTTGAATTCAAAACTATATTAAATCAACAACATAACATCACCACACCATATAAATACTTAAACCATGCAAAACTTCGAGGATAGGACTTCCTGGAGCCTTTTTTATCAGCTCCAGGCCAAAATCGCGATAGAACTGACTGAATCTATCAAAATCAGTTTAATTTTAAATAATTCAAATTTAGAACAACGCGGCCAGTACCAAAGGCCAAAGAGATGGCATGACCGATGCCACATCATCCCTCTCCCTCTTCAAAAAAAATTATTTTGGTCAGTAACGACCAAAATATTTTTTTAAACATCCCCATCAAAAAAATACAAAGTTCAAACTAACAACCTACCTAAGGGGGACAAGTATCAAAACAGAGAATTAAATAAAAAAGAATAGATAGGGACTCAGAACTTCTAAAGATTAGCAATTAGGAATAATATCCTATTTGCTTTTGCAAGGGAAAAACCCCCGTTGAAAAAAACCGCTTACAACAAAGCCCACATCCATTAAACCTAACACGCGAATAGCTAAAACTACCTAAATACAAACCTAATCCCTCATAACGAAATTAAATTCAGTAACTTCATCAATAGCTTCGATAAATTATTTTAAAGTTAAATTGTTAATTAAAAATTCAAATAAAATTTTTAACACCCTGTATAAGAAAAATATTTCAATCAACCTGTATATGACAGTAATTGAATAATTATTTAAAAGAAAACTTTAATTGAATTAGGTGTTCAAAATTGGAAGCAGTAATCAAGAAAAATGAAGATCTGAAATTTACAGAAAATATAAAAGAATTTACACAAAGTTGGACAAACTCAAAAATATTAAAGTTAGTTAATGGAACGTAACCCAGCAAAGAACTAATATTTATGAAAAACAAAATATGAATTCAACCTTGAAAATGAAGCCCATAAGGTACTTCCATACATATAGCCACCTATGTGCCATGCATGTTTCCAAAAAAGAAGAACATATTCTATATCACACAAATACCTATCTCTTCTTCTGCATACATAATGCCCACTAACTAAAATAAATCACCTCACTGCCTACCTTTCACAGGAAACCTTTTTTTAAAATACTAGCTATTTTTTAAGTGACAGAGTATGAACTATGTTTTAGAATTATTTAAATTTTAGAGTGAAAAATGATAATATTTTTTAACAATGTTTTTAAATATTTCAGCTGCCATCTCGGTCTTGAATATCAGGCTGCAGCAGCCATCTCATTAAGTTGTTTTTTTTTAATAAAAATATGACTAATTAATATATTTTAAAATTATCCTCATATTACATGAAAAGAAAAACAATATTACAACACACATAAAGATAAAATATAGAACAATATTACCTAAAAAGATTCCAACATAATAAAACAAGCATAAAAAAAGAAAAAAGAAATTTACTTCTCCGACTACCAAACCAAACCAAAAAAAGGGGAAAAAATAAATCATCATCATCGTACATAAAACTTTTTTAATCTATTTACGTGTACCACATATGTACGAGTACTTCGACCAACTTTCCGAATAACGTAGTTATTTACATCAGACCTTCTTACAACCACATAAGGCCCTTTAAAAAGTCTACAAAGTTTAAGAACGGAAAGGACCAACAACGCCTACTCCCACCTTCTCCATCAAATTAGAAACCGAAATAGGTAAAAGAGGAGCAATTCTATTACCACCCTTCCTTTCCTGGCAGGGAAGACAAGAACGAACGTAGTTTTCGATTTCCCTGTCAGCATTACACATAAAATACCTCGAACGAAAACGATAAAGAGTTTTAGAAAAACCCAAGTGACCTCCTGTCCACGCATCATCGTGCAACCCTTTTAAAACATCACAAAACATACTTCTAGGTAAAACAAGTACGTCCTTAAGAACACCATGTCTTAAAACACGTTTAAATAACAAATCGTTTCTTACGAAAAAACCTCTAAATGAACCATGTAAATGCAAACGGTTAATTGTTTGCAAACAAAAATCATCACTTGACTGCGCCTCGCGAAACGACACAGTTTCGATCCTAAATATCTCTAATCCGTCATCCTTGAAGTCAGGTTCCTTCACCAAAACAACTGGGGAAGCATAGGAATTATTAGATTCCTCAAACACCCTCAAGCGGAGCATCTCCTCCTCCTGCTTATCTACGACGTTTATTTGTTCCGAGCAAACGTCATCTTTGAAAAAGGAGGTGCAAAAGTCAACTTGACGATTGTTCGAAGATAAAACAAAAGTGGATACGTCAGATAAAAAATCAACACGGTTGCTACCCAACATCAATTTTGCTGAGCCAAAATCGATAATTCCGTTGTATCGACTAAGAAAATCTTGACCAAGAATTATAGGACAAGCTAAATTCTGAACAACAACCAACTCGCAAGCAAAAATAACACTACCAATGTTTAAATTACACGTTGTCGCGCCTACAGTCGATAACTTTTGGCCATTCACGCCCTTTAAAAAAAAATTTTTGTCTACATCTAGGGACAAATTAATTTTTTCCAATACATTGAAATCTATACAGGAAACACTTGCACCTGTATCAATGAGGGTCGGAAAAATAAATCCCTTACATTCAACATTAATAAAAGGTTTTTGTTTCTTATCAAGAACACTATCATTATAATTAGGGAAAATAGGAATAAAGTTTTCTGTTTGCGTAAACGAACTTCTCACTGTCATATTTTCCTCGGCTATCATCTGCACAGACTGATCTGGTCTTGATCTCAGACCATAGCGGTTAGATTGTGGTGTTGGGCGGTCACCGGTACCCATGGACGATGGACTAACCTGAGGGGTACCCGCTGGGCGTACCCCTCCTGAATTCCCAGGAACAGGCGAAGCAAAGACTGCTCTAGGAGTCATCCAAGGCGTCTGACGCCTAGTATCCATAAGGGGTTGGTGATGTATATCACAGCCGGAATATTGTGCAGGATGAGAAAACGTTTCGAGGCCGCACGGCATCCTCGCCGGCACGATGTTGCGTTCTTCGTTTACATTATAAATATCCATTAACTGTATGATAGCCTTTTTGAGATTAAGCTTTTTTTCGAATACTGATCCTGTCAGCTTATGCTTAATGAAGCCATAGCATGACATTAAGAACTGCCTGATGAAGATAGTCTCATCATCTATTTTAGCTTTTGCCGCTAATTCATTCAGGCGATAATAATAAGATAAAATATCCTCAGATTTGCCTTGTTTTGCCATGTAGAAAAACTGTTGGTAATCGATTGTATTGGGAAATTCTTCTTTCAATAGCTTTTCCAAATCTTCATATTTGGATACTGTACTTTCGATTGTGTTGTAGAATATTAATGCTGGACCTGCTAGATAATTTTCTAACAGCACAAATTTTTCTTCGTCTGTTATTTTTTTCAAGATACATATTTTCTTGAATTTTTTCAAAAAATTATTTATGTCCTGGCTTACGCCATTAAATTTTATGTCAGAATCTGACATTTTTACAATCGGATTTTTTCACTATTTGTTAAAAACCACTTCACTTTATAATTGCCACTCGCTTTACGGCGAAAGTACCACTAATAGGATCCCGTTTGGCGCTTTTCCACCAAATATAGCATCGACCTACACCGATGCTATGAAAAATACTAAATAATAACACCAGGAAGTTGATTTGAATTCAAAACTATATTAAATCAACAACATAACATCACCACACCATATAAATACTTAAACCATGCAAAACTTCGAGGATAGGACTTCCTGGAGCCTTTTTTATCAGCTCCAGGCCAAAATCGCGATAGAACTGACTGAATCTATCAAAATCAGTTTAATTTTAAATAATTCAAATTTAGAACAACGCGGCCAGTACCAAAGGCCAAAGAGATGGCATGACCGATGCCACAGTACCTAACGACCCGACCGACCCTACAGATCTCACTGACTCGTCTAATTGGCCTCAAACGGAAAGTAGCATTCTTAGTGTGAGTTTTTTCCCGAGAACGGCGCATCGCTACATCATCATCATCATTATCATCATCTCAGCCTGTAGACGTCCACTGCTGGACAAAGGTCTCCCCTAAGGATCTCCACAATGATCGGTCCTGCGCTGCCCGCATCCAGCGGCTTCCCACGACCCTCACCAGAAATAGATTCTTGAATGGCGGCCGCGCGCCGGAAGACGTAGTGTGGGCAGGTCCCCCACGAGGAAGACCGACGATCTGGTGAGGGTCATCGCTACATAGGACAAT
Organism: Teleiodes luculella; assembly: GCA_948473455.1. Classification (NCBI taxonomy): domain Eukaryota; kingdom Metazoa; phylum Arthropoda; class Insecta; order Lepidoptera; family Gelechiidae; genus Teleiodes; species Teleiodes luculella. The sequence goes on along the minus strand of OX419609.1, from coordinate 3,682,074 downwards.
AAAAAAAATAACTGTTATTATATAATAATAAACAACTTACGTTCTAGAATCAAAAGTTGTTTTTGGTACGAGTGGCCTTTCGCTGTAAACTCTCCCATGTACACACAGGCATTTGAGTCATCAAACCTAGAAACAAAGTAAAAAATACCTTTAGAAAATAATTACACATAACACTTTCTTTAGGATAGGTATTTGACTTAAAAGTTTTATTAAATTGACTAAAAAGGGTTACTTTGATCATTATATATTGTGTTACGGCTAAAAGTCATTCAGCCAAGGCCCCTCCAGGCTAGTCAGGCCTAGAATTTTTTTGGCTGGTGTAGAATAATGAAGGCGAACTCCAATTAAGAAATAATACGAACGAACTTGTTTATAACTAGCCTTGGTCAGTAGGATTTGGCTACATCTAGGTTTAGCTAAAAGTACAGCGTGTCAGTACTAACGATAATACTTGATCCTTGGGTTATACTTACGAAGGAAACATAAAGGTGACGGTTTTGGAGATGGGCGTGACGGAGACGAAGCCCGCGTCCTTCGTGCTCTTGCCGTTAGTTAACACAGGACATCGTTCAACACGCAGTCGCGTGCAGTACAGCGTGACAGTACTAACGGTAGTACTTTTAAGATCCTTGGGTCATACTTACGAAGGAAACATAGAGGTGACGGTTTTAGATATGGGCGTGCCGGATACGAAGCCCGCTTCCTTCGCGCTCTTGCCGTTAGTTACACAAGACATCGTTCAACACAAAGTCGCGTGCAGTACAGCGTGACAGTAGGTGAAAGATAATACTTTTAAGCTCCTTGGATTATACTTACGAAGGAAACATAAAGGTGACGGTTTTGGAGATGGGCGTGCCGGATACGAAGCCCGCTTCCTTCGCGCTCTTGCCGATAGTTACACAGGACATCGTTCAACACAAAGTCGCGTGCAGTACAGCGTGACAGTAGGTTAAAGATAATACTTTTAAGCTCCTTGGATTATACTTACGAAGGAAACATAAAGGTGACGGTTTTGGAGATGGGCGTGACGGAGACGAAGCCCGCTTCCTTGGCGCTCTTGCCGTTGCACAGCACATCGTTCAGCACGCAGTCGTCGCAGTCGTAAGTCACCGCCTTCTCGAACTTTTCGCCCTTCTTCACTGCGGCGTCCTGTCGCTCGATTTTTATTGCTGAAAGCGAACATTTCCACCCAGGTTTTAGATACGTAGTTCTTCTTAGCGGGGCCACTTGAGCTAGACACAACTATTCTGTGCAACTATTGCTCAATGTACAGTCTCCTGCATAGAAAACGGACCCCCCTGTCATAAGCGGTTACTGCCCGCCGCTTACGATAGGGGGGGTCCGTTTTCTATGCAGGAGACCATACTTCATAAAGGGGGATGCCCAGTGGCCATAGTAAGTTAGGCTTCTAGTGCCCATCATTGCTAGTCTGTTCTGTAAATATGACAATACATTGTCTTACTAACAGCTTGCCCTCATATTTACAGACTAGCAATAATGGGCACTCTAGGCCATAAATGGGCATCTCCCTTTGTTGACAAGTTGCTATTTATGTAAAGAAGCTGGCGCATGCGGCTGGACACTGTGAAAGTCCGTTAATATTTACAAAGAGAGTTTCAACAGATAAATAGTTGTCAGTTAGTGGGGCCTAGGTACGTGACACCAGTCTAAGAGATGATGTGTGTTAATTTTTAACCCCCAAAACGTTTAAAAGAGGGGTGTTATAAGTTTGACGTGTGTGTCTGTCTGTTTGTCTGTGGCATCGTAGCTCCTGAAGGGATGCGCCGATTTTGATCTAGTTTTTTTGTGTTTGCAAGATATCACAATCAAGTGTTCTTATTTATGATCCATGAAAATATGTCAAGCTATCTATAGGTTATCAGCTCTTTTCTAGTTCTTGAAAGGATCTAAGTAACGGTTTTATGGCGCGGGTTTTTAAATTTTTAATTTAGAGTTATATGCAATTTTTTTCTTTTTTTTACAGACGTATGCTTGAGTTGAAGAAGTACGACGGATCAAGCTTCACCGGACTTGAACGTTATATGGAAATTGTTGCCATATTTGGCAAGTCCGGTGAAGCTTGATTGGTCGTACCTTTTCGACACAAATGTAGGTCATTAAAAAAAGCTATATATTTGGTTGGTTATTCTTCTGACCAGGTTTTATCGATCCAAAATATCATCGTGCATCACACGGTAGACGGTAGTTTAGATTTAGTTTAGTGTCCTATGACTATGAAACAGATTCTAAGAGAATACTTGACTCACCTCCCTCTGAAAAGTCATGAAGATTTCATCAAAAACAAATAAATAAAGGCATCGTAGTTATTTTTAAATATAATTTACACGCAGATTTTAAATATATTACTGTAAACTAATATGATTTATCAACCAAAAATAAAAATTAATGCACTTACTGTAATCTAAAAACAAATTGATCAAATTAATATGTTAATAGTAATCCAACTGAAAAGTTTATCACATTAAAGTATATACATTATGTTAAAAAAAGGCTAATTAGGTATTTAATTTTATTACCGTTTTCTGTAAAGAAAAAATATTTTTTCAAATTATTTCAGTCTTCTACAAATACATATAGCGAACATGTTGTGTATCCTGCCAATTATATATGAAATCAATCGACGTAGAATAAAAAGTTCGCTTTTCAACTAAAACATTGAGTAGAAACACTTATCAATTTTTTTTTGTTTTACTTGTACATTTTGTAGATAACCGAAAAATAATAAAGATAAACACATACCAGGTCCTGGAAATTAATAAGAATATAATATGAATGTAATAATTAATATATTTTAAGTAAAGAAAATTGTAAATATAGAATTGTGTGTGTGTGTATGTTGAGTTTTTGTGTGAGTATATGTTTGTATGTTGTGTGTCTTACTCTGCAGGGATAGAACTTTGAGCCTCTCCTCGGCACCGTCTGAGTTGCTGACGATTGCGAAGTAATCACCGCTCTGCCACGGGTTAATACCCGACAGATCTAATTCCAAGCTAAAAAAATTATAAACCTTTTAGTACAGCCGTTTCCTTGCGTGATCGAATCAGAAATGATGAGATCCGCAGGCGAACCAGGGTCACCGACATAGCCCGAAGAATCGCTAAACTTAAGTAGCAGTGGGCTGGGCACATTGCGCGTAGAACCGACGGCCGTTGGGGCAAAAAGATTCTTGAATGGCGACCGCGCGCCGGAAGACGTAGCGTGGGCAGGCCCCCCACAAGGTGGACCGACGATCTGGTGAGGGTCGCGGGAAGCCGCTGGATGCGGGCAGCGCAGGACCGATCGTCGTGGAGATCTTTGGGGGAGGCCTTTGTCCAGCAGTGGAAGTCTACAGGCTGAAATGATAGTACAGCCTGATTCAGAATTAGGTATCCTCTCGGCCAAAATCTATGTAATACTCTGCAACTGCACAACCACCTTAATACGCAATGAATTAATTACAAAGCGTACGTCAGACATACATAATGTACGAAAGCCAGCACATGCGGTTGGACATTTGCACTACGAAATTCACCCCTACCACTACGGAATACGGGCGCTCCCTAGGTCTACATGTCCAGTCGCATGTGCTGGCTTCTTTAACATGTAGAAAAATCATGAAGGAAAAAAAAATTACGCACCCATATGGAGTAGAAGTAATCAAAAGGTACTATGGGTGCCGGCTGTGATACTTGCTACTTATGTCGTAATCATCACTACATAGTATAAAATAAAGTCGCTTTCTCCGTCCCTATGTCCCTATGTCCCTATGTCCCTATGTCCCTATGTCCCTTTGTACGCTTAAATCTTTAAAACTACGCAACGGATTTTGATGCGGTTTTTTTTAATAGATAGAGTGATTCAAGAGGAAGGTTTATATGTATAATACATGCATAATATACTGAAGGATAACCCACAATAACCATTTTCCCGTGCGGAGCCGGGGCGGGTCGCTAGTTTATTGATATTTTGTTTTTAGTTGGGCATGTCATAACATGAATGTCTCTATCTTTTTCTAACGTAACGTATTCAAATATGTGTGATAGGGACTGATAGAGTTAAAAGACAAACCCCGTCTCCCGCTTCCACCTACCCTCCCACTCCCACCCCTCTGAGCGGCCGCATTGGTTTCGATACAAAATAGGCATGATTACTACTCCATCTGGGCGCGTAAAATTTTTTCTTCCTTCATGAGAAAAATCATGTACGTCCGTCGTTAAAAACAGTAAAAATAAAACATTTATTGTGGCGCAGCTGGGTTGCTATCTCTGCAGTAACGCCTATCGAAGACTATCTTCGGCGGGTTCTTCTCCACAGCAGCTCACACATTGCGCGGACCTGCCAGTTCCATTCAAACTGCGTTTATTCTTGTTCTTTAGCTAAATAGCTAAAAATCTTTAGTTTGAGACGAGATTTAACTATTCTTTATTTTTATCGACCAGAGCTGACTGAGACTGAGCTGCAAGCTCCATCAGTCACTCTAACATGCCCATGCACGCAAACACACATAATTTTGTCGTGCGTATTCTCTTATCCTATTGGAGGATATTTTAATATGGCGGGTTTCTCGTAACAGTTTGACAGTTAAATGTGCAACAAACTTTTCTCATAGCACTTCATATTACTGGGGCAGGCTTGATTACTACTCGTACGTACCTCTCGTCCTGAAGTCTGTAAGAAGTTGTATTCGCATTGATCACCGGGCCGTCAGGGGACCGAATGATTATGTACTGTAAACAAAAATACAACATAAATTATTATGAAAGTAGTACAAAGTATAAGTAAGTACTAAACAAAGCCTGACCAAAAGAATAAAAAACCTGCGCTGGGGTTTATTTAACTTAGCGTTTTTTACATAGGGGGCAGATGTCTCTAGGAGGCATCGCTCTTACTATAACAATATGTTATAGTTAAGTGATTTTAGAAATCTTATAAATTACTTTACTGTTGTTCTGCAATTAACTCATGCCTGCCATCTCACTCCTTGGCAGGGTGTTTGAATTTATTATGTTACATTATAACCAAAACCTATGTACTGTGGTCTAGCCAATATACCTAGACCCATGGTCTAAGAATACAAGGTCTAACCGTTAGACCACGTGACTAACACGAGCCTACGTAATTTTGCCTATTCATCCTTGTCGAATGCGTGTAATAGACAAGGATGAACAGCGCAAAATGACGTAGGTTCGTGTTAGTCACGTGGTCTAACGGTTAGACCTTGTTTTCTTAGACCATGCCTAGACCTTAACAAGGCAATTTTTTTTTTCTTTTTTTTTTTCCTTGTGTCAAAACATATTCTGTCCATCTGTTCTCTACAGCCTATCGCAGGTCGCATGTCTCAGCCGATATTCGTGAAATTTTATTATTTGAGTAGATACTTTAATTATTATACAGATTTTTTCTCTAGTCCATTGGCCAGGTTAGCCTTGACTATTATAATGGTAAGAAAGATTGGATCAAGGTTGTTGCGATAGTGATTATAGGTAGAATATGGAAGACCTTGAAAACTAGTCGATAGAGTTCGCTAGTAATGAAGGATGGAAGTTACCTGCAGGTGACAATTAGAGCACTTGAATGGAACAGTGCTCATGTTTTTGTTAGATGTCACCTCAACTGTCTCCGGCTCCACCTGCACCGACGCTTTAGCTGACAACACAAAGAAATAAATATACTTATCACAAAATAAAAACTGGCACAAAGGTATCTAATGCAATAAACAAGAAAAAAAAAGAAAAAACTGGCACTAAGGTATCTAATGCCATAAACAAGAAAAAAAAAAGAAAACAATTTCATAAAAATGGGGGCGCGGGGCGGGACGCCACCAGATAGCTCACTCCAAAGGATGTTATAAGAACTATTGTAAGTATTTAAATATTTTAATTCACAACTATTACAAAAATTGTGTTCGAATTACACAATAATAAATTTGATAAAAAAAACGTTATAATAAAATTATACAAGTCAGTAGCCATTAAACTATGGATCAGTAACTGAGCCAGTGACAAATATTTCCTGGGACCGTGACAATATTCCCGGGAATGGTACATCACTATGTATTGTTTTTTTATTGACTCTAGCTTTCGTCCTTGTGGCTTCGCCTGCGTTAACAGTTTTCTTCCTTTCCGCGGGAAATGAGGAATTTTCTCGCGTAAAAGGTATCCTATATCCTTCGCCAAGGTTTATTCGATCTTTGTACCAAGTTTCATTAAAATCGGTTCCGTCGTTTCAGAGCCTATTCAATGCAAAAAACAAACAATCAAATTCCTCTTTATAATATTAGTTCATCATCACCATCATTAACAGCCTGCGGCAGTCCACTGCTGGACATAGGCCTCTCCCAAGGCTCGCCATTTGGCCCCCACTTCGGCAGCACGCATCCACCGGCAGCCACTTTCCGGATATCGTTACTCCATCTAGCCGTATATTAGTTAGCTTGGATAAATTTGGTTTAGGCAGGTGTATCTCTGCTATTTGAATCATGCACAGACATTTAAGGGAAGCAGACTAAACATTATTGTATAATACAAAGAATGCCGCGTGGCATGAATTTCCACTTGCTACCTACATAAGTTTGTTGTTTTTCTTTAACATAATTGGTATTATTTGGAACAAAAATAGTAAAGTACTATAATTTATACTTGCGATTGTTGGCGCTTGGTGAAACTCCATTGTATTCTTAGTCAGTTAGTTATGTTGTAACACAAGTGTTTTTCAAAAAACTATGAGTAAAGTACTATACTTGTGAATGTAAAAGAGTCCTTCAGTATACAAACACCCGCAATAATATTAATTTGGCAATTCAAAAATAAGCTACGAGTCAGTGAAAAGTTGCCACGCGTTTTAAGTGTAATGTTCAGTCTGCTTCCCTTTATATGTCTGTGGAAACATTTCGCTAAGTGAGCCTTCTGTAGGGACTGCTGTTCGGTATTCTGTGATATAGATAGATGAGTTTCAGTTGAACGAATCACAAGCTGAGCTGCAGCCTTTTTGGCATTGTGGCACACACTTTTTGTTGTTTTTCTTTTGTTTTTTTTTTTTTTTTATTAATTCCTGCTTGTTGCTTTGTTTTATGTTTATATTAATTTTCTATTGTGTGTGCCTTTATATGCCAAATAAATAATTGTCTGTCTGAGTCTGTTTCTGTGTCTGTGTCTGTGTCTATGTCTATGTTTAGGTTCAGAACACACATATTCTGACAATCGGAATACTCTTGGCCGCGCCGTGTCCTCGAGCCTTCTTGTTCCTGCGGGCTGACTTGGTTTTGGTGAACACGGCAAAATAGTTACTGTAGAAATCTTCCGACCAGTTCTCTGGGAATCTGTGGAGTCATTTTCAAACCAGTTAAGCGCTGAATGTTCAATGTAAATAAATATGTGGGACATCTCACACACGTCCACCCTAAATTCCTAAACTAGGCATAGCCTATTGTATAATATACATACTCATAGTAATAAAAACACTTGTACATGTTCCATTTAATATTTTTTGGGAAAACCCTTATATGCCTATACATACTAGGTGTCAGACAGCGCATATACCTACATACTTTTTTTATATGTGGGACATCTCACACACGGCCATCTGACCCTAAACTAGGCAGAGCCTGTACAAAGGGTGTCGGATAGCTGATATACATACATATATTAATATACAACATCAAGACACAAGGCAAACACAAGTGATCATCACACTAACGTACTTTTGTCCTGGGCGGGATTCGAACCCGCGACCTTCTGTCTGAGATTTTAACCTTTGTTTCTTAGAGAAATTTGTTCAGTTTCTCGAGTTGCTGCGGATACACAACCAGTAAAATTTCACGGTGGTGTGTAATTATGAAAATCTTACTTGAACGATACGACAATGTGTTTCTTCTGCGATAAAATGTTAGCAGTTATCCCCCGTCGCTCGTTTTTAGGCTTGAATGGGAAACAAATTGCTCTGTTAGTAAATAAAAATGAATTTATTATAATAACAATAATAATTATTATTATTAAAGCTTTTTTTACATTGTGCGGCTTGCGGCATTCCACATAATTGATAAACAAATACAGTAACATGCTTTGAAAATTATTTTGCCACGATATGACCTATGCATGTGTCGCAAAATTATGACGAACCAAGCTTCACCGGACTTTCGGGGAGCGGATGGCTCTACCCCAAAGTAGTCATGTACCAACGCGCTTAGGGGGGTATTACATTATAAAACATCTAGGATCAAAGATCTATGAGTCAAAGATTAGAAAGGGACGCAGTTATGCGTTAGAATGAGATACAAATGCACCGCGCTCACTCATGCGCATAACGCGTCCCTTTCAAATCTTTGACTCAGATCTTTGATCCAAGATCTTTGACAATGTAATATGTGCCTAGGGAGCTTCGAACCTAGGCATAGCGCGTTGATACGGAAACATCGTGAAGGAGACGACGCCTGAGGGGCTCCGTCTCTGATTTATTGTTTTGATTTTAATTTTGGTCGCGCCCCCGCCAGTGGGTACGGACTTACGGACACCCTTTCGTCTTCTGCGTGGTCTAAGAAAGCAAGGTCTAACCACTAGACCACGTGACTGACACGAGCCTACCCCATTACTACGTCATTTTGCCTATTCATCCTTGTCGAATGCGTGTAATAGACAAGGATGAACAGCGCAAAATGACGTAGGCTTGTGTCGGTCACGTGGTCTAACGGTTAGGCCTTGTTTTCTTGGACGGACCATGGTCTTCTGTCTTTTGATTACCGTGAAATACCAGCCTTAGGGGCCTTTGTCTAGCTGTGGACGTCTACACGTTGAAATGGTGATGATAATATTCAACGCACGTAAAAAGAGCTCCAGTGGTCAAGTGGTGGGAATGTGTTTGCGCAGGTGTACAACAAATGACAACTGGCGAACCAATCACGCGACAGCAAACAAGAGAGACGCGTGTTTCCCCCGTCGCGCCTCACCCCTGGCCCGCAATTCGTTCACTGCGCAGGTAGGTCGCTCGGAGCTCTTTTTACGTGCGTTGAATTTATGAATACTAACATTCCAGCCCGTCTTATCCCTGACCCGCTTGGCCCACAGCTTGGCTAGTTTGTACCCCTTAGGGATCCGTATGCGGCGCGCGCTGGTTTCGTAGAACCTGGCTGAAGGATGCACTGATTCCTCTACGGAATCCTCTGCAACCATCAAACTTTAAGTCAAAATATTTTATCATAGCTTTCTGCCGCGGCTCCGCCCGCGTTAACAGTTTTTCCCGTGGGAATGAGGCATTTTCCCGCGGTGAAAAGTAACCTATGTGTTAATCTGATGTATAAGCTATATTATTGTAAAGTTTCATTAAAATCCGTCCAGTAGTTCCAGAGATTAGCTTGTACAAACAGACAGACAGACAGACGGACATTTTTTTTTAACTTGTATTTTGCACTCTATCACCACAATAAAAAATTTTAAACAAATTAATTTGCAGACACGCCGATTCTTCAGTTTTATTATAAGATAGATAGAAGAAGATTAAAACGGGACATTTCCCAAAATATATAAAAATTGGCAAACGCGACAGAAGGAGGGTAGACTGATATGTTTGCCCGTACGGTAGTAGGTAAAGCCCGACCAAAGAAATATGAAACCTCACCATATTGCGGAATTTCAATGGAACTAATTTTATAAGGGAAATTGTTGCCATAGTCGTAAAAATATACACGTGGCGCCCCCAGAGCTTTCTTATTTCTTTGGTCAGGCTTTACTTACTTATAACATCTTTGGATAAGATAAATAAAAAACTTACCAGGAATAGCTATAATTTTAAAATCAAATTGTTTATTAGTTACTAAGAGTTTTTAAGATATTGCTCAGTCAGAACAAACTAAAAGGAAAATTTACTTACGGGGCACAAGTTCTGCAAGCACCAACAAAAGCATAGTTCAGTATTTGATATTATTATGTTCGTTAACAGCTCACATACGTCCCCACCGAGGGGCTCGAGCCTACCCTGATACCAGGGTGAATAGGCCTTAGCCGAACACGCTGGCCCAGCGGGTTGGTCAACTTCACACACAACCCTTGAATTTCTTCGCAGGTGTGTGCAGGTTTCCTCACGATGTTTTCCTTTACCGTAAGAGTGTCGAATAAACGTACATATGAATTCGAAAATCGAAAACACATTGGTACGTGCCGAGGTTTGAACCCGCAAACTTCTGAATGGAAGTCAACGAGCTCAGCCACTTGGCCAACGACGCTCTCCTATCTCTATCTCGATATTATTATGTACCTACTCATGACAAAAAAAATAATACGATGATTTTAATTATTCGACAGAACACAAAAAAAAAACAATAACACGAAATAATTGGGCTAGGTTATTATATAAAAAATATAAATATACAAAATACAACTTTTTAGTTTTTATAAACTTACCATCTCCTAAAATAAAATTAAGGGCTTCGGTTTAAAATATCAGTCAAAAAATAGCAAACTGTATAAAAAATGATTATAAATAATGACAAATAAATAAAAAATCCTTACGCTCGTAGTCTGAAATTATTTCAATTATTTGTGTAGTATATATTTGACAAACATGTTTAACTGAAAATGCTTAGAATATGAAACATTTCAACAAACAAGTGACATATTATAAACGTAGAATTTGTATTTGTAATCAGGTAATTATAACTAAAGATTTATTTATAACTAAAGATAATATTCCACAAATACCTCCAAAACCTGCAAAAATATTATTTGTCAATTTCCACATTATACATTTTTTGCTTAAACTTTTGATTTCAAATTCGTTTAATTGTTAAAAATCTACTACGCCGTAGCAAAAAGTGTTGCCCTTGCCTACTACGCCGTAGCAAAACGTGTAGCCCTTGACTACTACGCCGTAGCAAAACGTGTAGCCCTTGCCTACTACGCCGTAGCAAAACGTGTAGCCCTTGACTACTACGCCGTAGCAAAACGTGTAGCCCTTGCCTACTACGCCGTAGCAAAACGTGTAGCCCTTGACTACTACGCCGTAGCAAATAGTGTAGCCCTTGCCTACTACGCCGTAGCAAAACGTGTAGCCCTTGCCTACTACGCTGTAGAAAAACCGGTAGATCTTGCATATTACGTCGTATCAAAACGCGTAGCCTTGCATACTACGCCATAGCAAAAGCCCTTGCAGCTATACCACTTTCGTTTACGAGTTGTGATTGTTATCTACTTATAACATAGTATACAAAAAAATACATCTGTCTCTAAGATTCTCTATCAAACAAACATAGTACTTACGTTCAGCTACAAAATAAAATATAAGTTTTATATGGTTTTAAATTAACGAAGAATGAGTGAGTAATGAATTTCACAGACATATAATTATATTTATATATTAATTTATGAAGCACGCATACTTCGGTGGCTTTATATTCACTTGCAATCCGTTGGCATTAGGGATTGCAATCCGGTCCGGCGGATCCGGTAATCCGGCGGATCCGGCGTGTTTTTGGTCCTACCGGATCCGGTGGGTCTGAATCGGATCCGGTACCGGATCCGGTAAAGTAGAAAAATACTCGAAAAAAGCAAATTTTTAAGTCATTTGCACGCATTACGAGCGATGCGTCTATACCAAATCTAACTGCATACTCCACACTCCGGTAACTTTCGTTGGGACTCGGAAGCTTCGGATTACGTAAGAAGTAAAGCAATACTTGTAGCTAATCTATAAATGCATAATATGATTAGGCTAGCAAGTGTTGTTGAGTCTTCATTTTTATTGATTTTTTAAAATAAAGTAATAATTTACAATTGTGTAAATATTTTGAAAAGATGCTGCGACTCCTGTGGAGTTTCTTCCGGCGAGTTCTTCTCCACAGAAGACAGCCAATTTTTTGAACTCACCAGAATAGAACATGTTACAACATTTAAATAATTGATGTAAATATCCTAAAGTTAAAAATCAGTCAGTACTTTGACTTTGACTTTACTTTGAGACGAAAAGTGCTTTTTGGCCGCTTCTGGTTATCTTTGTTATTCCATAAGAAAGAAGTTTTTCAGACACAGAAATGAATTTAATACAAATTTTTGCATTGCTGAACATTCTTATTTTTATTTGTTATGAACAAAACTAACTACAAAATTAAATACTTTTTATTGAGTCTGCTAGATTATAACTAGGTATGTTGTTACTCACGTATAAATAATTACTATACTACTAGACGGTCTTTCGATTACTTTATCAGAATTTCTGTGGTTGATCGAAGACTAAATAATTATTTTAAAAGTTATTCATTTCGTATAATATGTAACTGTTATACCTATATGCACGTAGTGTTTTATGCTACTACTCGTATTTATTATTATTATTTTGAATCACAATACGTTACCTACCATTAACCTGCTTTTAATTATAGAAAATATATAATGATTAGAAAGATTCAATCTTGACACGAATCCGGTCGGATTCGCGCCAATCCGGTAAAATCCGGCCGGATTGAAAATGATACCGGATTGCAATCCCTAGTTGGCATAACAATAATAAAATTATGAATCTTAAGTAATTTAAAGCCAGTATAAGTATACTGACTTGTTTGAGTAAAGTTACTCAGCTAAATTTTAATGACATAGGCGCGATAAAAAGAAAATTTATGAATAAAAAACTTACTATATCCCCCTGCAAAATAACACATAATAATATATTAATTGTTCAAAAATTTTTTTTACTAGGAATTGCCATGATATAATTATTAATATGGTATTTTACTTTATTGAGTTTACAATTATTATAAAAATAGGTCACAGTTATATTTTTGTTGTGAATCTGGTATTTCCAACCCGAAGAGGTCTATATCCAGGTCAGGAATAAAGTTGGGCCAAGGATGCTGCCTTGAGAGACTCTAAAAGAAATACGCAAATTATTTGCTTATGTAGTCGCCCACCTTGACTTATGAGGTGCAGTTTATCAAGTAATCTGTAAATAGTTTCAGCGGAAAGTCTCAAACACTGATAAATTAGAGAATTTTTTACTAATATGGTGACAGAAACCTTGTCAAAGGCCTTTGTTGGATCATGGAAAAATCATCTTTTTTAATTTCAGTGTGAAAAAGACAGAGCTGTGCAAAGGCACCTAACTACAGAAACACAACGTAGAAAGGAAATCACGAGGCATTAGTGGAGGTAAGGTGAAGGAGAGGGAGTTTGACCATTCCATACGTAGTGACGTATCAGGTTAGGAGTAATTAAAAGTAAAATATGATGAATGGAGAGGCTTTTAAGAAGGAAGGAGACAGCAAGAGCACTCGATCACACCAGAGCTCGTTGGCCGGCGCATATGACGTTAAATGCAGAGTTCTTTGAGAAAGAAGGAGACAGCAATGTTACTTACGCCAAAGCTCGTTGGCCGGCGCAGCCATGTCCATGTTGGGCAGGCTGAACATGTACCCGACCTGGCACGGGTTCCAGTGGTCGCACACCTCGTGGTCTGGGTCCAGCTCTGTTACAAACCTATAGCTCTGGAAGTAATAATTAGTGTTTTAGGGTAAGAAAGACATTAGATTTACTTTTCCACACTTTTTTCTCTATTTGATAGCTACGCCCTTCATCGTCATCAATTCAGCCTGTAGACTACCACTGCTAGACAAGGCCACCTCCAAATATCTTCAGAACTATCGGTCTTGTGCTGCCAGCATCCAGCGGCTTTTCATGACCCTCACCACTTACCTACAACTTTCGGCACGCTCCCGCCATTCAAGAATCTGGTTGCCCCAAAACCCTTACTCCCTACCTACTGCCACTTAAGTTTAGCGATTCTTCGTACTATGTGATCTCATCATTCTGATACGATTTCGCAGGTTAACATCAAGCATAGCCTTATCCATAGCGCTACGCCCTTATTTCAGTATACAATCTGAGGCAATCAATACTCACTCGATCCGGGTAGTATCGGTAATGCACCACGACCTCGTCAGTGTCCTCGAGAGCGCATTTGCTCATGGTGTAGTTGAGGGAAGTCCTCTCGATGGGCGCGCAGCCGATCACACTGCTCCCGTTGCGAGGGAGGTCCGGGCCCTCCACTCTGTGTCCTGGGAAGAAACTCTTTTTGCATGTGTGCTGGTATGCAAGCACACAGATATTTATTATTATGAAGGTGCAGTAGCCAGCACATTCAAGTGGACATTCTCACTACGAAACTCGCTTCTTCTACTACGGAATAAGCGCTCTCAAGGTCAAAATATCCAGCCGCAAGTGCTGGTTACTGTTCATTTTAAGATCGTGGGTCCATAGAGACCAGGTCCTTCAGAAGGAATGCATGGGGTCAAAGCCAACATGTGGAGGCCCGTTTAAGTACCATTTGATCTAAAATCTAAGATTATTACTATTATTTTGTAGGTGTGGGTGCGTAAGAGAGGTCACTCGCTATTACACCCCCAGGAATTTGTACCATCGATCTCAGTTTCTCAAAAATTCCTTGCCGGTTTAACTCCTTGCTCATTTAGGTCACAAAAGCACTCACGGTTGCAGAAGAAGTATTTCCCGTCGGCAGCATACAGGTCCCTGTCTTCAGCGCTGAGGCAGGAGTCGAACATGACTTGAGTGGGCTCGATGTCATCCTCGCACTTCAGAGACCCTGACCCGTCCGGCTCCTTGGGACTGCGGTTCATGGGACACCGGTACAACAGGCCTGGGGAATACGATGGTGTCTTTAACCCAGCTTATATAGGAACGAAACAACTAGAATCGAATAAAACAAAAATTCAAATCTTTATTTTACAATACCAATTTGACGTCAAAGCTAAGTAACAAGAACCAGAAAGAGTCTAAAAATTATACTGCCTGATATGGATGTTACTTTAAGGAAAAAAAGAAGCCTTTTCTGCTGGCCACTGCGACGCAACCGCAGTGGCATACCATCACTCGTTGGCGTCATAAGCTGTGGCCAGGCTTTACTCCAGTGTTCCAGTCATATTTCGGCACAATATTTAGAATTACCTTTCCTTATCAGCAGAGGAGGTTTGTTCCTGATCTCTGCGATAGTGACTCCCTTCTCTCCATTCTGTATGGCGGTCATGATCCTCTTGTACAGCGTGATGCGTCTCTCTTGTTCCGCTATAATGTAGGGGAGTAGCTCGTCTGACAATACATCCACCTTCTTTTTGGCTTCAGCGTTCATCTGAGAAACAAAGTACAATTTAGAAGTTAGGCGCAAGCAAAGATTCAACAATACTTCGCTGGCCATTTAGAAACGATGACAGGAGATCAAACAACAGCTCACGATGGCGAGAACTACGGAGTGAATTGCGGCTTGACCATAGGTGAACGATGAAAACAAACGTGGGCAATTTTTGTTAAATATGCCCCAGCTACCAGCAGAAGCGCAAATTGAGAAGCAAATGGAGGCGACGCGGCGGCGCGAAGAGCATTGAAGTAGCGACGGTGGTAATAGCAGCCTGAGGCGGCGGCGATGGGAGTATCCGGCATCGCGCGAGCTGTTGCATACCACCGCCACAAATTACGTATAGCGGCGGCGGCGCGCGGCGCGCCTAGACAGATGGTCCACTCGGAACTAAGCGCCATATTTTTACGCACACATTGATCATTGCGTTTACAGGCCGCTCGGACCACGCTCCATACAAGCTCGGACCACGTGCAGTCGTCGCTCTCGCGATTATTAACAAAGTATTGATGTTTAATGTGCTAAAAAATGGATAAGTGTTCTTTATTACCTACTGTTGTAGTGTATTTGGCTGTTTAAACAACACAAAAATGACGATACACGTTTTTCAAGAAGTCAACCAAGTTTAGGTAGTTAATTTCAAGGACGGCGGGAGTGGACTTTCTGGAAACATTTTATTGTGTGCCACCGCGTCGCATTTTGCATAGCCCGTCTCTTTGCGATTCGCACCGCGTGTAGCCAAAAGAGCCACAAATTGTGACCAGGCCTAGAGGGTTTCGCAATGGGCCGACGTCTGTTGTCTCTTATGCCAGCTACTGATCTCTGGGAACTCCAAGATTGGCAATCTGCTGCCCAAGATCGGGACAAGTGGCGTTTAGTTTCAGAGTAAATAAGCAAAAATTTAAAAATCTAGTTACAAAGCTTTAAAAAGTGTCATCAACTTACCCGATCGGCATCCTTATTGAACTTTATCCCTGTCCCATCCTGAAAACAATTATCTATATAATAAAACTGTAGAGGTCAAAAATCTGTACATAGAAATAAAATGCTTAAAACCGAGTCAGGGGGATGTAAGAAGTGATATAGAACATATCCAGATTTTTTCAAATTTTTTGTTTCTCTGTTAGTCTGTTTGTCGGTTTTTCTGTATGTCTTTTTGTACGGGCTAATCTCCGAAACTACTGGACCGATTTAAATAAAATTTTGTACGGTGGTACCTTATATCCCTGGTCAACATCTGAGATACTTTTTATCCCGAGAAATTAAAGAGTTTCCGTGGGATAGTTAAAAAACTGTAGTAACTTATATACTTCTCAGTACATTGTACAGGCTTACTCCGAAATTACTAGACTAATTTAAATGAAATTTCGCATGGTGGTTCCTTATATCCCCAGTCAACATCTTAGATACTTTTTACTACGGAAAAATATCTCATTCCTACGGGAAACTGCGCACGGAAATGTCGAAAAACAACGCGGGCGTAGCCGCGGACGGACAGCTGTAAATTACTTAATATATTTAAAAAAACAAGTGTATACCTAACTATAATGGGATTCTGTAGAATTGGGAATCTGTAGAAATGGGATTCTGTAGAATTGGAAATCTGTAGAAATGGTATTCTGTTGAATTGGGAATCTGTAGAAATGGGTCGAAACGGTTTCGAATTGGATTCGAAATGTAACTGTGACAGACGGACAATCAGAATGATTAATTTTCGGAGCGAAGACTTATGTATGAACACTGACCCATATGCTAGTGTTACTTACGACCGCTTGTCGCCGCACGATGTTGGCGAGGTACCTCCCCCTCCTGCTCGCTGGGAGCAACACACTGCCTGGGAGGACCTCATCGCCAGTCCGCAACAGCGACGAGTTATGTATGAGACCCATATACTAGTGTTACTTACGACCGCTTGTCGCCGCACGATGTTGGCGAGGTACCTCCCCCTCCTGCTCGCTGGGAGCAACACACTGCCTGGGAGGACCTCATCGCCAGTCCGCAACAGCGACGAGTTATGTATGAACACTGACCCATATACTAGTGTTACTTACGACCGCTTGTCGCCGCACGATGTTGGCGAGGTACCTCCCCCTCCTGCTCGCTGGGAGCAACACACTGCCTGGGAGGACCTCATCGCCGGTCTGAAACAAAAACATGTTTTATATTTAGGTACACATAGGTACCTACATTTTAATGTAAAGCCAATATCACCCAGTGACTTTATTTCCCACGGGAAAATCCACTTTCAGTCATCCCCTGTTTTTCTACCCTTAGGGTTAGATCTTTTTTTTTAGTTATACCAAATTCGGAGTATACCCTTTCCAATAAAAAAAGTATTATCGAAATCGGAACATTCTGTATAAAGTTATGCGTAGTTACCTATACATATTAAAAACGCGATGACATAAAATGAATAGTTTGCAAATAGTCTTACCGGCGGATAGGCACAATGCACAATCACAGTTTGAAAAACAAATATTATATACAAATATTCCATTTTCACTAGCATCATCCTTCTTGGCACATATTTCAAATGAATGTAGTTTGCAATAATTTTAAACTCTAACAACTTTTAAAAATACAATTAATGGACTTGTTAGGGCAATTATTTTTACCATAAAAATACGGTTTAATTGGTTTGAAAAACTTGTCAGAGTTTAGGTAGGAATAATTAGGGTATAAAACCGCATATTTCTTGCTGTTTCAATTATAACAAAAGCAACGCAATTAGTGTGCTGTTGTTTATTGAAGAGTTTTCGTTTTAGTCTCTACTCCGCCATCAGATATATCAAAATTTATATGAAACCATTTTGAGTACAAGTTCTATCTATAAAACAAAAAAATATTAAAATCGATTGATAAGAAGTCGAGATTTTGCCAATACAATTTACCAATGGGGTATAAAGGCATCGTCAATTAAGGAGTTATTTCTTCATATCTTCAAATTTAATCATCCGATCTTATTTTTATAAGACCACCCTGCAAGTAAACCTGGTCGATTAAAAAAATAATTTTGAAAATCGGTTTACAATTGGCGGAGATATCTTATAACAAACACACACAAAAAAACATACGCGTCGAATTGAGAACCTGCTCCTTTTTTGAAGTCGGTTAAAAACAAAGTCGCTTTCTCTGTCCCTATGTCCCTATGTATGCTTAAATCTTTAAAACTACGCAACGGATTTTGATGCGGTTTTTTTTTAATAGATAGAGGAATTAAAGAGGAAGGTTTTTTTTTATGTATAATACATGCATAGTGATGGTGATATTACATAAGAATATTATATAAGAATGGTAGTAGGTATATTAAGGATGCATGTTAGTTACTCTTTCACGCAAAAACTACTGAATGGTTTACTTTACAATAATACCTACAGCTTATCTTTACCATATTCCACCGAAGCGCGGCTCTTAAAATATGAAGAAGAGGAATAACACATTAGGCTACCTTTAACCGTGGGTGGGAAAGTCTCACTCATTCCCAACGAGAAACATTTTAGCGCGGGCCCGAGCCATGAGAAAGTATACATTTACATTTAATTTTAATTAATAACTAAATATAATTTACTGCATAGAATGCTTAGTTTGAACTAGTATTATTATCTGTGGTTTGGTTAAATCACAGATAAATAATACTAGTTACACTAGTATTGTTAAATATAAAAATTAAGATTGTAGTAGATCTCAGCTTTAACCCTGTGACTCCGCCTGGTTTTTTTTTTCGTGGAAATAAGATATCTATTTGTAAAAATAAGATAACTATTCGTAAATTTGATAGATTTGATCCATTATGAATAGCCTAATAGCCTACGACGTAGGCCCTATGATATATTCAACATCCAAATCTATTCAGCAGTTTTGTCTTGAAAGCGGGACAAAAACCCAATACACTGAATATTCTGTTTGCTAAGAAATTTTGATAAGGGGCCTACAGGTGCTAAGTGGCGCCCCCACATTTAAAAAAATAATAACTCGAAAAATAATCAAAACTTCAAAAATCTAAAACGGCGAAGATCTAGACGGTGTTTTGTAGGATATATTGAAGCCATTAACTTTATTTATTATATCTCGCTAGTAGTTATTGATGGAAAGATTGCGGAAAACGGCCACTTTTCGCAATGTTTCCATCAATAAGTGCTAGCAAGTTAAAATAAATAAAGTTAATGGCTTCAATATATCCTACAAAACACCGTCTAGATCTTCGCCGTTTAAATTTTTTAAATTTTGATTATTTTTCGAGTTATAATTTTTTTAAATGTGGGGGCGCCACTTATTTCCTGTAGTCGCCTTAAACTAGGATTCAATCAAGTATTTCTACTCGATAATAGATGGCGGGATAAGAATCGGAGCGAAATAACATTGCTTTTGTCTTTGTCTATTGAATGATACTAATTCATTCATTCATTCATTGAAGAAAAGAAAAAGAAGAAAGAAAGGTGAGTTTTTCGTGGTTTTACGCGGGAATCGAGAAAAAATGGCGGGTTCATTATTTCGTCCTTTTTAAAATTAGTTTTTCATGGTTATGTCGTGCTTTTAACGAAGAACTATTCAATGAAAGTGAGAAATAATGAGTGGTTGGTTAGCTGTTTCTGGTTTATAGGTACCCCGCGTAAAACTCTGATTGATTCCGTGCGTGACTGAAGTGCGTGACAAGAAATAAAACTTACAAAAGACTAGCTAGGCTGAAAAGACTAGGCTGTATGGGCTTTGAACCCTTTGCCTTTCCTATAATGGATAAAAAAGCTTAAAAAAAAAACAAAGAAAAGAGAGAAAAATGGCGCATTGAAAGCGGCAAGTCCCCGTTACCTATGTGTTTTGCGGAGGATTAGTTTTGAGTTTATTTCACTATAACTACAGCCTTTTTTACCGAAAATGTCTCTCAGCTTAGATAATAAAACTATTTATGAGATTTTTCGAGCATGCCGGCTTTGCGGCGCTGGCGGAGGCTACAAAATGCCAATCATTCCCAGTGTCGTAGGATTCGATTGTGCCGACATAGATTTACGCCAAAAAATTAATGAATGCGTACAAATTGAGGTAAGTTTTACCATAATTAAACATTATTAAAACAATTACATGCTTCCATATCTTAGTAACTTCTTTTCATTAAGATTTTCACATACTTTTTGTGTATTTGTTGTCAAACAAAATAAAGGATAGTTGAAGAGAAAGTTCTTCATTTTGAGTGCTTAATAGTATCCATATTTATATTTGTGCAAGCCTGGTGCTCTTACTAAGGACTGGACACAAATATTTTCAATTTATCATACATTTTTGGTCTGTATCTCCATAAAAATAAATAACTGTAACAAATTAAAATAAGTTATTTGAAATAGTCAAACCGCTTGTCTGCATGATTATCTCAACACCTCCCTTTCAAAAGAAAATTTCTGAGCTGCAATGGACAAAGCAAGTCATAATGACAAAGGCCTCCCTAAAAAGATCTCCATAACAATTGGTCAGTTCAGGGTATCCCAGTGTCGTCCCACAATCTTAATCATAGATTGGTGAGATTTTTCAGTCACTCATTCTCCTCCCAATCGCTGCTCAAAAGCTTTTTTGCTATTGTTGTAATCAAGAAAGTTTATAGGTTGTCTTTTACTTACATTTCAGGTAAATCAAGATGACAAGATGCCTCCTCTGATATGTGAGCAGTGTGTGGATAAAGTGAATGACTTTTATGAGTTCCTCACAATGTGCCGCAACACGAACGTTAAGACCAGAAGACGCCTCGGCCTGCCTGACTCACTTACACAGAACTCAGTAAGAAAAAATGTCTGTATTCCCTTCCTCTTTATCTAGCATGCGTGTGGTGTTGGGTATATAATCACAGAATATTTAATAGTACTAGCATACAGAAAGCCGATTGATATGCAACCACTGCTAGTCACGAGCGGTAGGCACTTAATGTGGTAAGTTTGGCAGAGAGACGGAGGCCTGGTTATACTCATGAAAAAAAAAGATAAAAGATAATTTTTTTTTCAATAAACTTAATTTAAAACACAGAATAAGGTATAATATAAAATATGATGGACTAAAATATAACACGATGCCTAAACTAAGTATTTACTTGTATCTTAGGCATCAGAGTAAAAGATAAAAAAGGTCACAGCTTGATAATGGAGGAATTCCAGAGGCTTTAAAATACCCTTTACTAATAATCTGATGGTCAACCATTAAAAATGCTAAGTAATATTTAGAATCTAAAAATATTTAAACCGGTGTTATAAGGCAGTGGCCACTATATTACCACATTAATTTTAACCTTACACCCTCAACATAAAGTTGAAAGCAAATGCTTTTATAAAGTTGTTTTGCCTTGTTATAGGGTTACAGACTCAATATATAATTTGCATACTGACCATCAGTTGAAATCCATCAACATTTCATAAAACTTGAACTTTACCTTTACCTAAACTAGTAAATTAAGGTCTTCCCATCTAAAACTGACAGAGGTGGTCCATTGGAGAAGGGTTGTATGAGACAGAGCGCAATGGAGGGCGTTAGAGGAGGCCTATGCCAAAAGGCAATCCGAACTAAGCAACATTCTTTAATCATATCACAACACCCTAAAACCATTACGAGTTCAGGATAAACAGGTTCATCATCATCATCATCAAACTAGTAAATTTACAAAACATTTGATTATTTGGCAGTAAAAAGTTGCCTGGGTCCGCTAGTTACTACATATAGGCTAATATTATTAAGGAGAAAGTTTTGATTATTTGGTTGCATTGAATAGGCTATGAAACTGTTGTTGTTGTTGAAACGCTTGGTTGTTACGCTTTCACCCCAAAACCACTGAACCGATTTTATTATTTTTGGTACGAAGAATAGACCAAGGGGAAGAACATCTTCTATACAGTTTGGCAGGCACAATAACTGTACGACCTGTGTTTATATTATTAACTGGCTTTCCGCCGCGGCTCCGCCCGCGTTAACAATTTTTCCCTAGGGAATGAGGCTTTTTCCCGCGGTAAAAGGTAGCCTATGTTACTCAGGGTGAATATAGCTGTCTAATGGTGAAAGAATTTTTAAAATCGGTTCAGGAGTTTTCGAGTTTATTCATGACAAACACACACACACACACACTCAAAAATACAAATCTTTGCTTTTTATAATATTAGTATGATTGATTAGTATGATATAGTACTTTCGCGTTAGCTTGGCAATAGCGAACATTGACAAGACCGGTACCAAAAAGTAATATTTTTAAACGATAATTATCGCTTTCCGTACTAACTGTTCTACTATTCATGTACTATTCATATGTACTATGTACTATTCATATCGTATACATTTACTAAGGAAAACGATATAATACGAGTACAGTGGTAGTAAATGTCAACGCTCGCTATTGCCAAGCTAACGCGAAAGTACTATAGTATATAGTATGATAAAGAATATTTTTATTTCATTTTTATTATTTAAATTTATTTTTTAAAAGCTACCTTTTACCATGGGAAAATTCCTCATTCCCACAGGCAAAACTGTTAACGCGGGCGAAGTCGCGAGACGAAAAGTTAGTATTAAATAAATGAGTTTGAACATTATTTTATTTCCAGTCGGAATCAGACAATTGTATCCTGGGAGTGACGGAGCCGGTGTACCAAGAAGATGATGATGTGCCTCTACGGAGGCCCTCGCGGCCCAGGGTCAAAAAGGAAGACCAGGGAGAGAGAAGGAAGGATGCCAGTAAAGGCTTGAAGAAAGAGCTCGAGGGTTTGATTAAGGTGAGTGATGGTAAAGGGAAATGTCGGTGGCCAAGTGGCTAGGGCCGTTGACTTCCATTCAGAAGTTCGCCGGTTCGAATCTTGGCACGTACCAATGTGTTTTCGATCTTCGAATTCATATGTACGTTTATTCGACGCTCTTACGGTGAAGGATAAAATCGTGCGGAAACCTGCACACACCTGCGAAGTAATTCAAGGGTTGTGTGTGAAGTTGACCAACCCGCACCGGGCCAGCGTGGTCGACTAAGGCCTATTCACCCTGGTTTCGAGCCCCTCGGTGGGGCCATGTATAAGATGTTAATGAATGAATGAGTGACGTTATAAGTCCCTGAATGAGGTATGTTTAGTTTATTTTGTACCAAAATGTTTAGTTCATTATTTGCTACAAGATGTCCGCCCGCGTTGTTTTTTTACTTTTCCCGTAGAAATGAATTATTTTTCCGTAGTAAAAGGTATCTAAGATGTTGAACAGGTATATAAGGTACAACAATGCAAAATTACATTTTAATTGGTCAACAGTTTCGGACATAAGCTAGAGAAACAGAAAAAATCTGTATTTGTTTTATTTTCATTTCTGACATACCCCTGACTCGGTTTTTAGCTTCTTTTTTCTATATACAGACATTTGACCTCTACAGTTTTAATATATTATTAGGCCGGGAGATGATGACATAAATTCCTAGGTCATTTGTTACAGTATGGCGGTTCTTCAGGGGTCTTAGTACGCAATGACAAAAAGAAAAATGATGGTCATAGCGCTCGTACCGGCGGCCCAATCGCGTGTTAAACGATTTGCACCACAAAAATTTTAGTATTTTCCGATAGCCCATAAAAAAGAAGTAGGCGGTAGAGTCATGCCATATTTCTCCGGTGTGTCTTACAGTCCGCCATCATCGTCGTAGTGTCACAATCGAGAATGTTCTTAGCTATGATCCAAGAAAATATCTTTAGCCATTTGAAGATTATCAGCTCTTTTTTAGTTGTTGAAAGGATCTAAGTAACGGTTTTGTGGCGGGGGCACAGAAGAAAATAATAGTACAGTCTCCTGCAATGAATATGGACCCCCCTGTCGTAAGGGCAGTCGCGCTTGTGACAAGGGGGTCCGTTTTCTTTGCAGGAGACCGTACTAACCCGTACAAAAAGGACACTCACACCCCCGCGCTAAAATGAGGTCCCCGCCCGATATAGCGCCCCACGCCCCGCACCCCGCAGGCGCCGCGGGACTCCGCCGGTGGTGTTCTGGGGTGTTTTACATAGCGCGTCAGTGTTTGACTTGTAGTACTAAATTAAAAAAATTAATAACCCTCTACACAAAACCGTTACTTGATCCTTTCAACAACTAGAAAAGAGCTGATAATCTTCAAATGGCTGAAGATATTTTCTTGGATCATAGCTAAGAACACTCTCGATTGTGACACCTTGCAAACAAAAAAAACTAGATCAAAATCGGCGCATCCGTTTAGGAGCTACGATGCCACAGACAGATAGACACACACGTCAAACTTATAACACCCCTCTTTTTCGTCGGGGGTTAAAAAGAAGTAGCTTGTCAAAAGTTAGCTGTATGGAGTGATGGACCAGTGGCGAGGGTTTTTTAAATTTTGAATATAATGTTTTGTGTGTTCAGCAAGAGAACGTATCGCGCGAAT
Source organism: Teleiodes luculella (assembly GCA_948473455.1). Classification (NCBI taxonomy): domain Eukaryota; kingdom Metazoa; phylum Arthropoda; class Insecta; order Lepidoptera; family Gelechiidae; genus Teleiodes; species Teleiodes luculella. Next base: position 3,657,569 of record OX419609.1, on the reverse strand, counting down.
TCCGCAGTGGGCGCTCCGAGGCGGGCCCCAGGGGCAGCCGGGGCAGACGCTCGCCCTCCCCCCGCGCCCCGCAGAGGGAGACCAGGCAGACCGTGGACCACAGCCGGCTCAAGGTATGGTCACAGAATACCAAATAGTTGTCCCTACAGAAGCTGCACTAGGCGACATAATTCACACTTTGACTGTCCATGCATTACATGTAATCACGGAGGACGAAAAAGAGAGGAGATGCCAATAGGTATATTCTCATACATTTTCGTTGTGGCGATGCGCGAGGTGGAAGTGATGGAAGTGGGGGACGCAGAAAACGTGGCTCCGCCTATTTTTTGTGGTTCCACCTATTGGCAAGTAGCCAAATTACAACAAAAAACTACACACACCCTACAACTTGTTTCGTGAAAGTATCGCTACCCACCGCTAGATGACACTTAGTGAAGATTTCAGTTAAATTCGTGATTATAAATTACTTACACGTAAAAAGAAAACTTTTCAGCAGTTTCGCCGGAACGATCTGAATAGTTGGAACAAAGCGGCACACAAAATTTCATTTTATTAACCCTAAATCATAAGAAATTCACGTAATTCAATGCGCAAGCACACGTGTGCATCAATCGAAGGTGAAGTACAGAATGGGAACTAGGCCCCACCCACTTTGTGACGTCATGCCTAATTGGGTGGCACAGGCCTAATTCATATTGCCATATCCTCTCCCTTCTGTTATCCGTGCATGTAATGCACTGATGATCTTGCATGATACGTCCGCGCATTACATATAATGCACTAGTGTAGTTATCATTCTATAAATAATATCTCAACGGAATAAAGAGATGTAATAATAACGGAGGCGATAGCATAATGGACATCAGAAGAAATTGCATACAGCTACCAATAAATTTATAACCAAGAAACAATTTATCCTTGGAACAATATTTACAAGTATGACTACCATAGATAAACTTATCGCTACGTTGGACGTTTCGTGATAGGGAAGAAAATATGCTTTGGACAGTTAAAGTGTTCATATAAATTGCAACCCTAGCTCCGTTATAATAAAAGAAGTAGTTGCTGCATCTCTCTCTCTCTTGTATTGCGCCACTCTACGTCACACGTTTAGGGAATGGGGAATTGGTCCTGGGTCGGCCCGAGACCGCTCGGCCGGGCGGTAGGTAGTTATAGCGCGCAAGTACAGACAAAAAACCAGATAGCTGACCCCCCTGCCGAACGCTGTGCGAACGCCATCGAGGGCGCCATCTATCGCTCCAAAAGGGCAGAAAAGAACGAACCAACGGCCAATGATACTTCTAAAATTTCAAACAATGCCAACTGTCGTAACTCACAATAAACTAAATCGTTACAAGAATGTTGTCAGTATAGCTAAGCCAATAATTAGGAAGGTGTAGTCTTATTTCGGAAATGTCGCTAAGTCACAGCGTGGCGAAGTTGCGCACGGTATGGCTGTAGATCGAGATTTAACCGGATCGATCCCGCGAGCGCATATTCATGTTTTAGTCTTTTTTTATTTTTAACTTTTTTTATAAGAGACGCAGTGTTTGCTATGGGGATTTCATTCTTTTAATAAAATTAGAATCAATACAAAATATATTTATAATTTATGAATGTTATGTTATTTTATTCTACAATATTTCATCGATTAGAATCGTCGTCATCTGCAGAGTAGATGATTATGTGCCTACACTTGCTTCACAAGAAACTAGTTATCTCGACCGCCGCGCCGGCGGCGCGCCGTCACTATTTTATATCTTGATTTTATAAATATTATGAGAAGTCCGTTTTTATTAAACAGAAAAAAACTATGTTGAATAGTCAACGGATTTGAACCGCGTAACTTAGCTCTCACAAGCTTCACAGCTAACGCTAAACCACTGCGCCAACTGACAAGTTGTCAAGTGTATCGAAATTTGATATCATACCACACTTTGCTATGACTCATTGCTATGATGTATTTTTTTTGAGAGAGAATGCATGCAAAATAACACGAACAAATTATGTGAGGGTAGTTACTTATTATTTCAAGTTTTACACTATAAAGAAAACTAATGTTCGTGGCAAGGTATTTACTTTACGTCGTCGTCGTTACGTTCATGCACTCTCCGGTTACTTTTATTTAAAATAATCTGTTACCAATTTTCATTACTTCTCATATACCTAAATGATTTTATGAAAGCAAAAACAACAGTGCGTTGTAAAGATAACCACAGTATTAAAAGTATTTCTAGAGAATTAGGTGTCACGGTAAGTAGATAATACGTATATGAATACCTATTTATAAAACCTAATTATAAAAATAATAAGGAATAATATTTTGTGGAATGTGATTTCGTGACAAAAAATATATCATAGTATTTTATATTGCAGAGAAATACAGTTCGTTTATGGATTCGGCGATACCAAGAAACTGGTGATGTGAAACGTAACCGCTCTGACCGACGACCACCGGTAGCTTATACTGCTGCATCAGAACGTCATTGTGGAATCGTAAGGCTTCATAGCGAAGTCCCATTTAAAACGACTTGGTCAACTGCCATAACATATAATATATCGCTTGACTCAGTTTGAAAATACTCCAAGCATGTGAAATACATAATTATAAGCCAATTATAAAAAAAACAACCATCGGAAGCCCATTGTCTAGCCAGAACAGAATGAGATTCGCATCAGAATATTTAAATTTTGATTGGGAGAACGAAATTGTAATTATTACTGACGAAAAGAGCTTCAAGTCTGATAAAGATGGAAGAAAATTATTGTGGAGAAGACCTGGGGAACGTTTCAAGCTTCAAAATAAGTATTTTGCCTTTGAGAACTAGCGGTTATGTTAGATACTTTCCCTTTCTTTTTTTATTGTATAACTTACCACTATTTGGCCTAACTTTGTTTTTATATAAACTAAAATCATCCTGAGATTGAAACAAAATTAAGAGAGATATAAATTGTTACTTTATAATTTTAAATGTAATTTAAATTATAAAAGTAGCATGTTGGTTCTCTCTCCTAAAAAATGCCAGTTTGAATCTCTGGATATTAAATTATAGTCGATAAAATATTAAAGAATAAAATGTAAACATATTTATTGTAACATATATTTTGTTTTATTTCAATCTTTAATGTAAGAATCAAATCCTCATAGCAGTAATTGCATCTTTTTGGAAAAGTAAAAAATTAAAAGACAAAATAATTAAAATGCTCTCGTGGATTTGATCCAGGCAAATCTAGATCTACAGCCATACCGTGCACAACTTCGCCACACTGTAACTAGCTACACAATCGAAATAAGACTACACCTTCCTAATTATTGGCTTAGCTATACTGACAACATTCTTTTAACGATTTAGTTTATTGTAAGTTACGACAGATGGCATTGTTTGAATTTTAGAAGTATCATTGGCCGTTGGTTCGTTCTTTTCTGCCCTTTTGGAGCGATAGATGGCGCCCTCGATGGCGTTCGCACAGCATTCGGCAGGGGGGTCAGCTATCTGGTTCTTTGTCTGTACATAGAGTGACGGAGGCCTGGTATGGTCTGATACACTATTAGGTCTTATATTTATTTGCTAGCGACCCGCCCCGGCTTCGCACGGGAAAATGGTTATTGTGGGTTATCCTTCACTATATTATGCATGTATTAAACATATAAACCTTCCTCTTGAATCACTCTATCTAACTATTAAGATTTAAAACGGGATATTTACCGTGGTATTTATTTTGTGTGAGTGCCCGATATTTTGATGCAGTTGCATGCATCATGATCACGGGACGACTGAAGAGAACTTAAATCTTCTTTGAATCTTAATAGTTATGAAAACAACCGTGAAAGTTTTAAAAAGTATATTTCACTCTATCTATTAAAAAAAACCGCATCAATCCGTTGCGTAGTTTTAAAGATTTAAACATACATAGGGACAGAGAAAGCGACTTTGTTTTATACTATGTAGTGACTCCGCCTAATGTGTCGAAAAGTCATGTGTTGTCAAAAACAGTGTAAAAAAGACATTTTATTGTGGCGCAGCTGGGTAGCTATCTCTGCACCTGACTGTTCTATCTTGTCCCATCAAGTATCCTATTAAGGTACGTAGCCCATATATGTGTATTGTAAAGGCCATTCACCCTGGTTTTTAGTCGACCACGCTGGCCCAGTGCGGGTTGGCCATGTCATGAACAAACAAGCTTATTTCTTCGTAGGTGTGTGCAGGTTTCCTCACGATGTTTTCCTTCACCGTAAGAGCGTCGAATAAACGTACAGTAAGCAGCACATGCGGCTGGACACTCGTACTACGAAACTCACTTCTACTGCTACGGAATAACGGCGCTCTCAAAGTCAATATGTCCAGCCGCATGTGCTGCTTACTGTACATATGAATTCGAAAATCGAAAATACACTGGTACGTGCCGAGGTTTGAACCCGCGAACTTCCGAATGGAAGACAATGGCTTTTCCCACTTGGCCACCGACGCCCTTATATACAAACACTAGGTTTCCCTTCCGCGGCTCCGCCCGCGCTAACAGTATTTCCCATGGGGATGCGGAATTTTCATACGGTAAAAGGTAGCCTATGTGTTATTCTTATGTAAGCTAAATTACTGTAAAGTTTCATTAAAATTAATTTAGTAGTTTTTTTGTGAAAGAGTAACAAACATCCAAACATCCATCACAGATACATAAATTATATAGGTAACTTCATTTTTTGTCCTGGGCGGGATTCGAACTTGCGATTATATGCTTCGAAGGCAGACGCAGTACTGTATTAGTGAATACAAGATGGTGATGTGATACTTAGTCTACAGGACAACAACAACAACAAACAACTAATATTATAAACGCGAAAGTTTGTTAGGATGGATGTTTGTTACTTTTAATAAAAAATTACAACAATATGGCTACATCAAAATAACACATAGGCTACCTTTTACCGCGGGAAAATCCCTTATTCCCACGGGAAAAACAGTTAACGCGAGCGCAGCTGCGAGGCGAATAGCTAATAATTAAATAACGTAAATATTTTGTTCCCTAACGGCTGGACCAAAGGCACCGGAAACACCAAGACTGCAAGTTGTCTTGCGAAAGGTTAAAGAAGAGGTATATAATTTATTTCATTTAAAATTTAATCATAATTAAGATCTATCTGTAGTATTATTATTTCTTTCAAAGGATTATTTACGATTATTTATTTTTCGAAGCTACTGAGTGAGCCGAAACTTTTGAAAAAATACTAGAGGAGATAGATCTTTTGCCTATAGATTACAAGAACGCTTTTTACCTATTTTCTTCACAACTTTAAATTTTATAGTAAAATTATAAATTTGTTTAATATATTTGAAGGCGTTCAATCAAGCCCTTTCATTTGATATGTCACACGAAATAGTCTGCAAAACTTCTTCTTTTTTATATTCTAATTTACCCCTTAAATAGCCGCCATGTTTAAAATTCATAATTAAATTTCACGTCTGTCTTTGGATCAGGCATTTATATACGTGTACCGAATTTCAACTCAATCGTTCCAAAAGGCGGTCTTATTACTAAGGTAGCTACCTGGCAACTCTTTCTACTTTACTCTTTGTAATAAACTAAGGGCCTTATCATACTAGCGGTTCGAAAGCGGCTGCGGAGCGGAGCGGGCACGCAGCGAATGCGTTGCGGACGCGCAACGTAACCACAAATTACGTATAGCGGCGGCGCGCGGCGCGCCTAGACAGATGGCCCACTCGGAACTAAGCGCCATATTTTTACGCACACATTGATCATTGCGCTTACAGGCCGCTCGGACCACGTGCGCTCGTCGCTCTCGCGATTATTAACAAAGTATTGATGTTCGAAGTCCTAAAAAAGTGGATAAGTGTTCTTATTACTGTTGTAGTGTATTTGGCTGTTTAAACACAACACGAAAATGACGATAAACGTTTTCAAGGAGTCAACCAAGTTTAGGTAGTTAATTTCAAGGACGGCGGGAGTGGAATTTCTGGAAACTTTTTATTTTGTGACGTAACCGCTGCGAATAGCAACGTGAACACCATTTTGTACAGTCTCGTTCAAACGTCAGTCCGTAACGAGACACGAAAGCGAGAGGACGTATGAATTAATCATCGGCAACATTGGAAAATTCTGATATTGATACAGAGTTATAATGGATCCTCCCAAATCCGTCGTTCTTTTCGTTTTCTTCTCCGGCGAAGTAACAAAGCTAATAGCAGAGTTTCCTCGTCGGAATCCATTTTGTTACTGATTGTATAGAACATCGTTAACCCGCTACAAATACGCGATGAAAGCGATGCGAATCTGCTACGCGTCCGCGACGCATTCGCCGCGCGCCCGCTCCGCTCCGCAACCGCTCCCAAACTCCTAGCACAGAAGAAAATAATAGTACTAACCCGTACCTGCAGGACACTCACCCCCCCGCACCGGCACTCGTTCCCCGCCCGATATAGCTCCCCACGCCCCGCACCCCGCAGGCGCCGCGGGACTCCGCCAGTGGTGGAGGGGGTGTGCAATGTGCATACATAGCGCCTAGCTCCATTCTATTGTAGTTGATATTCAAAAAGAAGCAGGTTGTCAAAATGCGTTTTCTGTATGGAGTGACCGCCTAGTGCATGATAAGGCCCTAATACATATTTAATTTTACAGGTAATAGATTTAGCAGACGATGACGATGACAGCGCTTTGATACATTTGGGGAAGCGAACCCGGGACAGCAGCAGAGAAGAAATAGCCAGTAAGAAACTTAAGTGAGTCCAATTCAATACCACTTGTTATACGTCCACTGCTGGGCAAAGGTCTCGGTAACAGTTCTTATATGTCAGATATGTCCCCACCGAGAGGCTTGAGCCTACTTTGAATTCAGGGTGAACAGGCCTTAGGTTCTAAAGCGGTTGCCCGCAGGAGGCGGTTACAGTGGCGGTTAACCGCGCGGCGCCTAGCCGTCAGTCGGACCGGAGCAACGAAATGAAATCATTTATTTTTAACTTTTGGACAGTTTTTTGGTTGGGCGGTAGCCGCACCGCAGTGCGTAAGGAAACTAGTTTTTCATACATATTTTTGCGCGGCTGAAGATCCTTATTGAACCACGCTGGCCGAGTGCGGGTTGGTCAACTTTAAACACAACCGTTGAATTACTTCGCAGGTGTGTGCAGGTTTCCTCGCGATGTTTTCCTTCACCGTAAGAGCGTCGAGTTAATGTACATATGAATTCAAAAATTTAAGACGCATCGTTACCAATATACCAATATGTACGTTGTCCTATAAGTTGGCCATGTGTGAGATGTCCCCCTATTAATTCATTTTTCAGGATTACGATAAAAGTGCCGCCCCCGGAGCAACAGCCCCCTCCCCCCAAAACGAAACCCCGCCCGGGCCCTAAATGTTCTAAAGAGGCCCCTACTTCAAACCCGTCAAAGTCCAACTCCATCCCTGCACCTAAATCATCAAAAATATCATTTAAAACGCCGCAATCACCTTTACCAGGACCTAAGTCATCTAAAAGAATACAAACCCCCCCACCTGGCCCGAAATCTACTAAAAGAATACCAAATTCCCCCTCCACATCCCCCCCAACAAAATCTTTTAGAAAACCATCTCCCCCTCCAGAACCCATCATCAGCCGAAAGACGTCCACTGCCGGACAAAGGCCTCCCGAACCCAAATCAACTAAATCCAAAAATCTGCCAATTATAGATTCTAAAACCAAACCTGGGCCAAAATCTTCAAAACGACAGCCATCCCCAACCGCATCTCCTAAATCTAAGCTCCGAGGGAAATCCCCCGTTGGAATAAAGTCAGGGGAGGGGAGGGGAGGGGATCATGTTTGTGGAGTGTGCGGGAGCGTGTTCCAGGCTGCGCAAGGCTTCGGCAGCCATATGAGGTCTGCTCACACCGTCAGGTTCACGCTAAATAGGTGAGTGCGAGTACAAATATAAATCAATTTATATTATACTAGCTTTTCGCCGCGTTAACAGCTTTTCCCTTTTCCCCCCTTCAGTTAACAACGCCAGTACCCGCCGGCGGGGGCGCGGCCATAACCAAAATTAGAATTAATAATCAGGCGTCGTCTCCTTCACGATGTCTTTCAATATCAACGCGCTAGGCCGTGGTCCGAGGCTCCCTCGAGCCGCCCCTAGACGCGTTGGTATGTGACTTTTTTTTTTGGGGTAGAGTCTTCCGCTCCCCCGCAAGTCCGGTGAAGCTTGATCGGTCGTACTTTTTCGACTCAAGCATTGGTCAATTAAAAATTAAAGTTTTTCCCGTGGGAATGAGGCAATTTTCCGCGGTAAAAGGTAGCCTATGTTACTCAGGGTGAATGTTGCTTTCTAATGGTGAAAGAATTTGTGAAATCGGTTCAGTAGTTTTTGAGTTTATTCATTACAAACAAAGTACACAAATACAAATCTTTCCTCTTTATAATATTAGTATGATTAGTATGAAAACTGTAGAGGTCGAAAATGTGAATATAGAAAAAGAATGTTAAAAAATACTGCTCGGTTTTTTATTCTGATTTCTGATAACTGCCGTAACACGGTTTTTCTTCGTTTGGACACGCGAAGTGCATATACTTGCCGCAATTAAATCCATATCAGTGATATGAAAAAGTAGTTTTTCTTGCTACTAAATCGATGACATGGTTCCTAATCATAGATCTTCGTATCCTATCATACTTTCCTACTAGTAGAAAGGCGTGCTAGAGTGGATGTTTGTAACTCTAACGCAAAAACTACTGAATTGATTTTAGTGAAACTTATACGGTTTCGTACTTCAAAAACAAGAAAACATAACCCATATAGCAAGGCTGACCTAAAAGATTTTTCACTGGCTAAAAACCAGTTGCTGCGTCCCTTTCTGTCTTGTAACACGTTGAGTTCTTTCCTACCCCCCCCCCCACACTAGTGTCTTTTGCGCGCATACAATCATAGGCAGCAAGGCGAGTGAAACAAAAGACGGACGCGGATGATTGTATGCACGACGCTCGACGCTCGAAAAATGCTAGTGTGGGGAGTCACTAAATTCATCCATACTAACATCACATAGTATAAAGTCGCTTTCTCTGTCCCTATGTCCCTATGTATGCTTAAATCTTTAAAACTACACTACGGATTTTGATGCGGTTTTTTTTAATAGATAGTGTGATTCAAGAGGAAGGTTTATATGTATAATACATGCATAATATACTTAAGAATAACCCACAATAACCATTTTCCCGTGCGGATTCGGGGCGGGTCGCTAGTTATAGAGATAGTATAAATGCGAAATTGTGTTTGTTTGTCCTTCCTTCACGCCCTAACTAAGCAACCAATCGTCTTGATTTTCGGCATAGATGGAGAATAGAACAGAAAGCCGTTTTTTCCTTGAAGTGTACAATACAACAAAAACTAAATACAATAAAATGGTATAGTATAGGATAGGTACATAAGTAAGGACATAGAAAACAATTAGTATATAGAAGAAGAAATAAGATCGGCGTGATACAATATAGAAAGGGACGCAGCAACAGGTTTTTAGCCAGTGAAAAATCTTTTAAGCCAGCCTTGCTATATCTTAAAACAAGAAATAAGTTTCTGCACGCCGCTTCATCAGTTCTGCCGTGACCATGATCGATGTAACTCGGTCGAAATATCGGTAAGCTCAATTTAAAACGAAATCGTGGAGAAAAACCCGTGAAAATGTGTGTTAGTGCAGTTAACAACCGCGAAAATCTAAGAATGTTCATAATTAGTATATATATAGGTACAGTCAAGAACACGCCAAGCAGTCTAATGTCCAATGAACAAGGGAATCGTAATGCGTTTGTTCAGCCTACCCTGCGCCCGACTGCCATTGTGGGAGATGGAGTTGAAGAGTCACATAGGCTACTTTTTACCGAGGGAAAATACCTCATTCCCCCGGGAAAAACTGTTAACGGACGGAAAGCTAGTGATAAATAAAGGATTATGACCTTTTTTATATGAGCCCCGTCCCCCCCCTCCAACAGATCTTTTGTATGTGTCAATAGGTTCATAGATAAGGATCTATAGAAAGGCTAGTAACTAGTTTTAATTTCATGATCAATGGGATTTGAAAATTGAATGCTTACAATCTGTTATTTTGGGTACCAATAATAATAGCAAAACGATTTTTTTTCGGAATATCCCGCGTCTTTGACAGATGTCGCCATAGTAAAAAGTAATCACATAGCTAAGACGCATGTACTGAGATACATTTCAAATTAGGCTTGATTGGTCGTACCTTTTCGACACAAGCATAGGTCAAATCAAAATCTGTTGGTCGATGTTATTTGTTTTTTGGTGGGACGTTTTGACACATCATCCTTTGACATTTGTTTGGTGTCTGCCACCAGTCTCGCGTGCAACCCTTGCGGGGAATGGTTCTCGACTGCGGAGGAGACGTTAGCGCATCACAAGCAGCACAAGAGCAGGCACCGGCCGTACGCGTGCCGCGGCTGCGGGGGCTCCTACCACCGCCTGCAGACATACCAACAGTGAGACTATTGCTACTATTCATTGATGTGAAATATCAATAGGAGATGGGTAAAACCATGGCACAGAAGAAAATAATAGTACTAACAGAAAGGACACTCATCCCCCCGCGCTAAAATGAGTTACCCGCCCGCCCGAGCCCCCCACGCGCCGCGGGACTCTACCAGGGGTGTTCGGGGGTGTTTTACATAGCGCCTAGCGCCATTGTAGTTGTAGTTGTTATTCAAAAAGCAGTAGCTTGTCAAAACGCGTTTGCTGTATGGAGTGACCGACCTGTGACCATGGTCTAAGAAAACAAGGTCTTCCATTCGGACGTCACTGACACAAGCCTACGTCATTTTGCTCTGTTCATCCTTGTCTATAACACGCATTCGACAAGGATGAATTGGCAAAATGACGTAGGCTCGTGTCAGTCACGTGGTCCGAATGGAAGACCTTGTTTTCTTAGACCATGGGTAAAACTGATTATTGGCGTGCCGACCGTGGCGAGCTGTCGGTCGGGAAAGAAAAAAGAAAACTAGCTGGCATCGGTCGCCACGCTTTATTAAAAGAAAAAAGAACTATCATCATCATTTCAGCCTGTAGACGTCCACTGCTGGACAAAGGCCTCCCCCAAAGATCTCCACAACTATCGGTCCCGCGCTATTACCATTATTTTAACTAATTATAACTATTGTTTTTATTTTATAACTTCTGTACTCCCATACAGGCCAGTTTTGGCAGAAATGAAATTGTCACACTTGGCTACTGAATATCAGCAGTTTTATTTTGCTGAGCCACTGACCTTTTCGACACAAAGGAACATTATTATGTGTTGTATGATTATGTGTGTCATCAAAGCCTAACCAAAGAAATATAAAACCTCGCCATATTGCGGGATTTCAATGGATCTAATTTTATAAGGGAAATTGTTGCCATAGTCATAAAAATATACACGTGGCGCCCCCAGAGCAGGTTTCTTATTTCTTTGGTCAGGTTTTATATTTATTATTGATGATTGTCAGGGAATTATAAGGTTGACCAAGTTATATTTTCGCTACCAGAACTCATCACTAAATGATAATGGTAGCGAAAATATAACTTGGTCAACCTTGTAATTCCCTGACTGTATAATAAACTGTTAAATAAATGCTTTGTGCTCATGGTCTAAGAACTCTAAGAGAACAAGGTCTTGCATTCGGTCGGACCACGTGACTGACACAAGCCTACGTCATCGTGCGCTGTTCATCCTTGTCTATTAACACACATTAGAGTCCTTGTCGAATGCGTGTAATAGACAAGGATGAACAGAGCAAAATGACGTAGGTTTGCGTCAGTCACGTGGTCTAACGGTTAGACCTTGTTTTCTTAGATCATGGTTGTGTTATTCCGCAGACACGCGTCGGAGAGCGGTTGCGTGCCGTGGCGGGAGTTGCCGGACGTGAAATGCCCCGAGTGTTGGCGTCTCTTTCCCACGCGCGTGCTATTGGCCAGCCACCGCTGCGGGGGCGAAGACGCGCGCCCGGGGGGTGAGATATCGCGGAATATATAACACAAGCGTCGGTGGCCAAGTGGCTAGGGCCGTTGACTTCCATTCGGAAGTTCGCAAGTTCGAACCCTGGCACGTACCAATGTGTTTTCGATTTTCGAATTCATATGTACGTTTATTCGACGCTCTTACGGAAAGGAAAACATCGTGAGGAAACCTGCACACACCTGTGAAGTAATTCAGGGGTTTTGTGTGAAGTTGACCAACCCGTACTGGGCCAGCGTGGTCGTCTAAGGCCTATTCACCCTGGTATTAGGGTAGGCTCGAGCCCCTCGGTGGGGACATTTAAGAGCTGTAAATGATGATGATATAACACTGGAGGAAGTGGCATGTGGGCGGGGCGGGTGTACCTAAAGTTTTATCAAATCCGGTGAAGCTTGATTGGTCGTACCTTTTCGACACAAGCATAGGTCAATTAAAAAAAAAAAAGTGCCCAAAGTTTGCGGAGCTCCGTAAACATTGAGCGTCATTCTGCGCAACGCGCGTAGTGACGACGACGATCGAATGACGCTGAATGTTTACGGAGTTCCGCATACTTTAGGCACACCCGCCCCGCCCGCATGCCACTTCCTCTAGTGTTATATATTCCGTGTGATATAATTAAATACCTAACTACTTTTCAGTTTTGTCACTTTGTATAATTATACTATTAATTTAATTTTGACATTTCAATCAATGTTCCTTAGGGAAAGTTGCCTACTTAGTTATCTCCTTTTCCATCATCTTGTAGGTTGGCTGGAAGAGATCTCTTATAGAGATAAGCTCTCCTTTGTGCACTAACTATAAGTATTAAATGTATGTTGGTTTTGTGCAATAAAGAATATTTAATAATAATATACTTCTCATCAAAAAAATCGAAACACTTCCGTACTAAGTTTGTTTGCAAGGTGTTTCGATTTTTTTGATGAGAAGTGTATTTGTGTATTGCAGGTAAATGCAGCAAATGCAAGAGAACCTACGTCACACTGAAATCTTTGAAGAAACACGAAAGCAGCTGTACAACCAAACAGAAAGGTAATTTTTTTAACAGTTACTCGACGTTTTATTTACCAACTAGCTTTCCGCCGCGGCTCCGCCCGCGTTAGCAGTTTTTCCCGTGGGAATGAGTCATTTTCCCGCGGTAAAAGGTAGCCTATGTTACTCAGGGTGAATGTAGCTTTCTAATGGTGAAAGAATCGGTTCAGTAGTGTTTGAGTTTATTCATTACAAACATACACACAAAAATACAAATCTTTCCTCTTTATAATATTATAAAAATAATATAAGTATGAAAAATAACAATGTAATAATTTGTACGCCATTAGACAAGTCACAGTGTACTATATACATCTTTACTATCACCCTAAATAACCTCATTACAAATAAATATATTGGATTTGATTTGACCTGTGTGTATAGATGTAAAAATTCCGTAGACAACCGGTAGCTAACCAAATTTTCGGTCAGTGTTGCCACCTTCCAAATAATTAAATCACTAAGTTTGCTTTATAAGTCACTAAACTAGTATTCCTAATCAGAGACCAAAAATGTAAACAAAGAAATGTCACTGTCGAAGTGACATTCCAGCTATCAAAAACATTTTCTTTTTTATCCAAACTATAAAAATGAGTTTTGAAAATCTAGCCAAAATATTTTCAAATTTTAATTAGGTAGGAGTAGGTTCCATAGTGCTCTTTTTCACACTTGAGCAGTGTAAAAAACGAATCAAGAACAAACTTAACAGAAAACAATTTAACGCTAACACAGAACAGGGATCGCATTCGGGACACGTCAGACAGAAGCCGAGAAACCGAATGACAGCCGAAACAAAATGGCGTCCTTGCGTGTGACTTTTTTTAGCTTTGGCGAAAAAACAAAAGAAAAAAATATCCAAAGGTTACGAACATCTTCAGTGTTGCAATGAGCATATTTTTTTTACAGAGGAAATAATTGTTTTCCTATAAATAAAAAGTATATTGCAGCTATTCAACATTTTTTCTGACTTAGTATGTATAGTTGTTACAGAAGTGTTGCAAACCTGTTTCAATTAAATTTTATCTATTTTTTTTACTTAAAATCATAAATAATCGTAATTGTCGATTTAGAATTTTTTTTATTAAAATGGTAACATCTTTGTTTACATTTTTGGTCTCTGATTAGGAATACTAGTTTAGATAATCGAATTTTTGGTATTAAAAATTTCCCTAAAAATCGCTAAAAAAAAGAAGGTAAGGTAAACAAATTAATGATTTAATTATTTGCAAGGTGGCAACACTGACCAAAAATTTGGTTAGCTACCGGTAGTCTACGCAATTTTTACATCTATACCTGTGTGCAATAAATAAAACTGTATTTGTTAGTTCCAGTCCCGCCGGCTGTACAGCGCAGGCTGCGGCCGGCGCGCGTTCTCACGGCGAAGTGCGATCAGCTACTGCGACCAGACTCCAGGGGAATATACCACGTCGGCGGACTGCACAAGGTTCGCATTACTTTACGCCAAATAATATCTTACATTATAGTGACGTAATACATGCAAATGTTAAACAGACAAATAATGGGCCGCTAAAATCTAAGTTGTTGGTCTCTTTCATTCATATGGGAATCGAAAAGGATGGGGAGATGAATGAATTTAATTTGAATGAATGATATTTAAAATAAGCAACGCAGCTGTCAAATTCAGCTTAATTTAGTCGGGATGTTTTTAAATTCCTGCTAAATTACGCGTAAATTCGATGTTTGACGTGTCTAAATGTAGGTTGGCAATCACCTGTCCCTTGTCGTCTGTGAAAGAGACATAACAACTTAAATTTAGATATTTTAGCGGCCACGCAAAATTGAGCCCAATGTCAACTAGCTGAGGTGCGGGGTTTGTCTCGGTGTTGTGATTGCTGCGAAGGGCAGGCAGCTTTCTATTGGTCGAAACTGACGGAAGGCAAAGATATATCAATATCAAATCACATATCGAGGGTCGCCTGTGAAAACCCGATAAGTACCCCACTTTGGCAAAATGAGTTATTTATACTACCATAGAGTACTTTTCGAGCTCTTTCTAATGGTGTAGTCCAGTAATCGATATTTAAAGTGTAAGGCTTTAATCGTTATGTCAAAACCCAATATCTTATACCCTTTTTATGGACTTATGAGAAGAAGAATACTTTAAAGTGTGTTATACGTCAAAATTAATGAAATATTTTCTAGCAGAATCAACTATTACTTGTTATGGGCTTTTTGAAAATAGTATTTACAAAACAATAACATCCATTCATAGAGGCAAAACCCATTAAAGTGAGTTATAAATACAAATATTGTATTTTTTTCACAAACAGTAGAGTTATGACTTGTTATTGGGTTTTAGCAAATATATTTACTTATCAAAACCACTAATTTTATAAGATGCAAAACCAGGTAAATATTATTCTTGAGTTTCATAAATTCAGTTTTTTTAATATCCGTAACTGTCATGTTGACTAAAAACAAACAAAAATGATGAAATACGCTCCGTCCGTTGTTAATTCAAACTCAGAACCCTGAAAACCCATCCTGAGCTGCGAAAACGATTTGAAAGCCAAGCAAAAGGAGTAGAGGTGTGCACGATTACAATGATTGGTTCGTGAAAGCTGTCCGTACAACAGGATCCAAGTTTTTAAAGACCCGTCGTACAATTAATGAAAACAAAAATATTTCTTACTCTAACCTCAGGGTTATGGAAGATGGAGGATGGTTCTTTTGTCCCAGATAATGCTGACAGATCTTAATAAACGGATCGTATTAAGGAAGTAATTGAGCGTAACGAACTGTGATATGTGAGCTTGAGCTACAGGAAGAAATAAAGGTATTCTATGGACAGCTGTACACGACAACACGAACACCTGTCAGTATTCATACTGCAACTGACGCCAGAGGTGGGCTAATCCGACACTATACTGAAGACATCACGGATACGAGTTTAGAATCGCTCTCAAAGTTTTAAAACAACAAGACCTCGGGCGATGTCAGAAAAGCTGCTGAGCTTCTGAAGGCAGGTGGTATACCGGTTTTGGAAGTACTTCAGAAACTGTATAACTCTGTCATCTTTGAAGGTACAAAGCCGTAGGCATGACACAGATATGTATTGGTCTTCTTTATTAAAAAGGGCGATAAACCCTTCTAAAGAATTATAGACCCATCTCACTTCCAAGTCATGTCTACAAATTGTTTCCGAGTGTACTCACGAATCGTCTCAGACGCAGGTTTGACAACTTCCAGCCTCAAGAACAAGCCGGTTTCCCAAAGGGCTACATTAAAATAAACCACTTGACACGCTGCAGAAGGTTATACAGAACACTGAAGAATAACCAGACATTATTCATGGCGTTCGTGGACTACAGAAGGCTTTCGGTTCAATAGAAATCTGAGCAGTGCTGGGATCTCTTCAGAGGTACCAAATTGACTACCGGTATATCGAGGTGTTTGTATAAGAATGCTTCCATACCTGTTTAACTCCAGGATCAGAACTTCAGACCAATGTAGCTGCAGCGGGGTGTGAGACAGGAAGAAGTTATTTCTCCAATTACTTTTCACCGCTAAATTCTCTATCTTAAAGCTTCTGGATTGGGAAGAGGCATTAATGTTGATACTATCAACATTGATGGTGGATACATATCTCACCTTGAGTTTGCCGACATATTATTCTCATGGCTAAGACCTTAGAAGACTTGGACACAATGCTCGATGAACTCAATAGTCTCCTGAAGATGAACATGGGGAAAACAAAAGTAATGTCGAACGCCCATGTACCTAAGTAGAAACTACTTACTACTAATAGTGGTTACCAATGACCACTCCAAAAAAGCATTCAGCATTCAGCTGGAAAGCGTTCGGAAAGCTGCCATCATGTTTTCAACCCAAATACTGCAGCTCAAGTCAAAGTTCTTTGAACAATGTGTGTTGCCATGCCAGTTATGACTTCGAAACAGATCCGAGACGTGGTCGTTAACAATGAGCCTCTTAAAAAGGCCCAAAGTTGCTCAGAGAGCAATGGAGAGGGCTGTGCTTGGAGGTTCCCTGCGCGATCGAGTTAGGAATGATTAAGATCCGCAGACAAACTAAAGTAACCGACATAGCCAAAAGAGCTGCTAAACTTAAGTGACAGTAGGCGAGACACATTGCAAGTAGAACCAATGGCTGTTGGAGCAGAAAGTTTCCTGAATGCCGAAAGGTGTAACGGGGGCAGGCCCTATAGGTCTCAGAATCACACCTGAAACCCGAAACGATAATTAAACCTACCTTCTTTTAATTTTAAGTTGCTTTAAGGACTAGAACCTTTATACTGTAGTCAGCTCTCAATAAGTGTCGCTAAAAGCTACATTTATAAGCTATGTGCGCGAAACAGATCATCCCGGAAGAACTTCACCGCTGGATTTAAAGCTTAAAAACGATAATAATGAAACTGCGCTGGATACTGATGATGACGATTACAATTATTTCTTTTTTTGATAATTTTAAGTAAGTAATGATGATGATGGAAGATGTTTTTCAAAGAAAAATATCAAGTATAAGTCCTAAAAACTGGTTTTGTTTCCGTTCTAAAACCCTTTAAGTATGCACCTTACTCAAAATAAACTTTTTTTATAGGAAAAGTAAATACAATTTGAAGTTGTAATTAATCAAACTTGATTTAAGAATATATTTTGCAATTTATTACTTACTTTTACTTTACTTTTTACAAGATTTAAGTATGGTAAATCGGTATCAAAACTTTAACTTCGATTATCTCAGAATCACATTTTGAGCACTTATCGGGTTTTACCAGGCACCCCTCGATATGTATATATTACGTCTCTGTATTACCCAAAAATAAATTCTTCCTTGCTCCATACTTTACACCTAACATACATTTCTTATCAATTATTTCAGCTTTTAGACGTCCACTGCTTAACATTTCACTGCGTCCATTGCGTCACATAAATTGGTCTCAAATGTAGCCACATTAAAAAAAAACACTAGTTTTTGATTTATCTGTTCAGACTTTAAATGCGTGTTTAATTTGCAAGAAAAATCCTATAGATTTTTAGGCAAGTGCTTGATTTTGTGTTAGACCCATTAATTACGAAGAAGTAACGAAACTGATCACATTTTAATATGGGTTTGAATTCACCGTCAAATTTAGGGAAAGTTGTTCAGTATTTTAGTTAGAGATTGCCCTGGGCGGGATTCGAACCCCGAAGCTTTGCTTCGAAGGCAGACGCACTACCAACTAGGCTACGGGATCGTCAACTTATATACTTAAAAATGTTTTTGAACATATGTTCTCATAATAGATAAACTAAACTCCTTACGTTTTTAATAAATAATAATAATAAATCCATTCCATTCCATTTTTTTCTTTTTTTTAGTGTCGAAACTAGCCTAACCACCTGACCTGACCTTTTGCAGCTTTTTCCATCATATTTTTTATTCATTTCACAACACAAACGCATTTTGTTCCATTCTCATCTTACCTCATTCTCATTTTGTTTCTTTGTCATTGTATCCCTTTCTCAACTCGTCACACAAACTAATTATGTCCATTCTCAACAATCCTATTTCTAATTTTGCTTCTTTATCATTATGTCCCTTTCTCAACTCATCACACAAAGTACAAACGCATTTTGTTCCATTCGCATCTTACCTCATTCTCATTGTGTTTCTTTTTCATTATATCCCTTTCTCAACTCGTCACACAAACGCATTTTGTCTCATTCTCAACTAACCTCATTCTCATTTTGTTCCTTTATCATTATGTCCCTTTCTCAACCCGTCACACAAAAGCATTTTGTTCCATTCTCAACTAACCTCTTTCTCATTTTGTTCGTTTATCATTATGTGCCTTTCTCAACTCGTCACACAAACGCATTATGTTCCATTCTCAACTCATCACACAAACGCATTTTGTTCCATTCGCATCTTACCTCATTCTCATTGTGTTTCTTTTTCATTATATCCCTTTCTCAACTCGTCACACAAAAGCATTTTGTTCCATTCTCAACTAACCTCATTCTCATTTTGTTCCATTCTCAACTAACCTCTTTATCATTATGTTCCACCGTCAATCGTCCTAATATTAATATGTTCTGTTTGTTCAGGACTTCGGCCTGGATCCTAACTGTGTTTATCCGTACCGCTCGTTCGTGCGCGTCAAGCAGGTTAGTTTAAACAGGATTTTAAAATGCCTTTTCAATTTTTCTACTCATCCCCAACGTAACATAGGCTACTTTTCACCCCTACTGCCCTACTTCCCTATTAATATTATAAATGCGAAAGTAACACTGTCTTTCTGTTTGTTACCTCTCACTCCAGAACCACTGCACCAACACTAAATATTGTAAAGAAAACTAGTTCGTTAACAGCTCATGTATGTCCCCACCGAGGGGCTCGAGTCTACCTTAAAATCAGGGTGAATAGGCCTTAGTCGACCACGCTGGCCCAGTGCGGGTTGGTCAACTTCACACACAAAACCTTTGAATTTCTTCGCAGGTGTGTGCAGGTTTCCTCACGATGTTTTCCTTCACCGTAAGAGCGTCGAATAAACTCGAAAAACATATGAATTCGAAAATCGAAAACACATTGGTACGTGCCGAGGTTTGAACCCGCGAACTTAGAAATGGAAGTCAACGGGCCTAGCCACTTGGTCATCGACGCTATTTAAGAAAAAACGAAAAAGAAAACTAGTATTATAATAATATTGAAATATTTTTAAGCAAATTGTTAAAAAAGAGGAAACAACAAAAGATGCGATCCCGTGGAGTTTCTTGTTTGGTTTGTTCTCCACATTGCGCACACATTGCGCGAACCCGCCAGTTATGTGAACAACTAATATCGCATCGCCTCTTTTAGATTGTTTGATTTCTTTTGGGGAATTATAAAACGAGCGAATAAAAAAACAACTTTGCGACTGATGATGACATACTGTTTAATAACTTGAGCGGCATGAATTTGAGTAAGCGAAAAATTAACTAAACTAACGACGAATATTGATTAATAATAAAATCCAGAACGAGCTTACAAAAAGTGCATAGTGAATAATCCATTTCAGATATTAAAATTACCAAGTGAGCGACTGAATTACCAAGTGAGCGACTAAATTACCAAGTGA
The DNA here is from genome assembly GCA_948473455.1 of Teleiodes luculella. Lineage (NCBI taxonomy): Eukaryota > Metazoa > Arthropoda > Insecta > Lepidoptera > Gelechiidae > Teleiodes > Teleiodes luculella. The sequence goes on along the minus strand of OX419609.1, from coordinate 3,637,477 downwards.
GCGACTACATTACCAAGTGAGCGACTGGAAATACAGAGAGGGCAACTGGCAACACGAAGGTCACTGGCTTTGATAATAGTAGTCAGGGCGTTAAACGAAGCGGGGGACGGGGGGCGCAGCCCCCCACCACAGGGGGGGCTCGGGGGGCACAGCCCCCCGCTAAACAAAATTAAATCTACCCAGAATCAAATCGGTTGGTTAGGTTAGGTTAGACTGATGTCAATAACAGAGCGGAGGGAGCCGAGCGAGCGGAGCGAGCGTGCCGCGGCAGCGGCCGGGGACCGCCGGAGTTTTAATTTTTTCAAAGTTGTTTTTGTATTCGAAACACTTCATTTAGGATAAAATGACGCTCAGTATAAAAAATACATTTGCCAAATATTGAAAAAAATGCAGGACGTAACGTTGTCACTCAAACAAATATTAGGTCGCTCAAATATTATGAAGCTGCTCATTTTGTATTTTAAGTAACTCAAATTAATGTTTGTAAGTTGCTGTTTTGTTGATTTCTCGTCGCTCGCAGTCAGTCGCTCACTTAGTAATTCTATAACCCAAATTAATTAATTTTGACACTCAAAACTGTAATTTACAGTTACTCGTTTAATTACTACCCATTTCTTTTATATTGCTTAGACTTGTACATTCGTTTGAGACGAGAGCCGGTCTTGGTTTGAGCAAAGATTTCAGCTTCTTATATGACGTCATTAAGTTCCTTCACGATGTTTTTCAATATCAACGCGCTAGGCCGTGGTCCGAGGCTCCCTTGAGCCGCCCCTAGACGCGTTGGTGTATCACTTTTTTGGGGTAGAGTCTTCCGCTCCCCCGCAAGTCCGGTGAAGCTTGATTGGTCGTACCTTTTCGACTTTTTGTTTTTTAAGAAACCTACGATGAATTAATCATTTTTGAATTCCGGAACCGATTTTGATAGAGATAGAATAGACCTTAGAAATGGACATAGGCCACTTTTTACCGCGGGAAAATACTCATTCCCCCGGGAAGAACTGCTAACGCGGGAAAACACTCATTCCCTTTCTGACATGCTTCTTGTAACGATTACATAGTAGCTTAATTTGTTAGCACTTTTTAGAATAAGGTTTAAGTTTATTACCAGTGGTCAGAAAAGGGAGCCGTTTTGGTACGTTATCTTGACATAGATGTGACCATTTTCCGAAACACGTATGGGAAAAAACATAGTTCCTAAACTAAAACATTATATTGTGACTTGAAATAATTATGTTTCAACACAGATTTTGTTTTTATACGTTACTTGGTTGAGTTTTGTACTATGATAAAAAGGGGTAATCAACTATTTATTACCAGTCCTTGTTTTAATCTTTTCTTATAATTTTCCTTTCTTCGAAATAAAGAAAGATTTAAAAATAATAAAAAAATATTTAAAACAATTTACGGTATAGTTGAAAAAAATACCGGAAATCCAAAAGCATATCCATAGTGTTTATAATGTCATCCCCCTATGTTTCGATCTCTGTTTATTCCATTTTATTTATTTTACTATTATTGCACACAAGACAATTAAGTACAAAAATACATAACATTAAGAAAGGCGATATAACATTATTAACAGCTCATACACATAAAGGCCTTAGTTGACCATGCTGGCCCGGTGCGGGTTGGTCAATTTCACATAGAACCTTTGAACACACACACACGCACACAAATACAAATAATAATATGTAGGGACACCTAAACACACGGCCATCTCACCCCAAACAAGGCAGAGCCGATATACATACATACATAAATATACAACATCCAGACACAAGGCAAACAAAAGCGCTCATCACACGAATGTTTGCCCTGGGCGGGATTCGAACCCCCAACCCTGTGCTTTGTAAGCAGGCGTACTACCAACGGGACCATCAAATGTTTCCTCTTTATAATATTAGAATAGAATATATTTTATTGCACACCAGAATAAAACAGAACAGTAAAATTCACGAAAAAATAATAAAGAAACTGTACATGTAGGCGGATATATTAGTATGATAAGATAACCTAATATACATACATTAAGTATTTGTTAATTTTCGCAGGAACCTTTGTCCTTTGACGGAATGGTCAGCATCGATAAAGATGTCAAAGACGAACTCTACGTTGAAGAGGATTACGTACACTGGGACTCTGATAATTCAAGCAGCGATGAAGAATACTCAGTTGTAAACCCAACAGAAAAGAAGAAGAAAGTCCCCAGCTTAACAACGCTTACTTTGAAAACCATTTACTCCAAACGCTGCCTCGGCAAAGTTCCAAGGAAACTGAGGAAAGTCAAAGCAGATAGATTTGATGCGTTCTTAAATCCTGAAGGTGACTTTGATAATGTGCAAAGTGATATTGATAAACTCATCGATAATTTAGGTGTAGACAACGGTGGAAGTGAAGTGTTGTGCGGTTTCTCATTAAATGATATCAAGTTGAGCGATGTTAAGTCTATATCGGAGGTTGATAATATCAGTGGTAAAGACAACGAAATGAATGATGACTCAGATTCTTTGTTAGAAAAAGGTTATAATGTTGTTGATAAAGCGAATGATGAATTGGATTCTTTATATAACAAAGATGTAGATGGTGTCAATAGTGCAAATGGTGATTCGGATTCATTATTAGAAAAGGATGAAGATATTGCCAATGATAATAACATTGAACCTTGCAAAAACGATAGCGACGATCAAACCAGTTTAAATATTATTAATAAGCACTTAACGAAACCCGCACTTGATAATGGTAGTGAGACTGATGCATCATTAGATGATAACTTTGAATCAAGTGTGAATAAAGATGTTGACGATAAAGACACAACATCAGAAATTAGTCTTAATGTAGAACCACAAAGTACAAAAGAAAATGTTGATGAAAATGAGATGGTATCGGAAAGCAATCTTGATAATGCTAACAAAATTCCAAACAATACTGAAAATTTACAAAACGGCAGCAATTTGAACATAGATAATAGGATAGAAAATAATTGTGCTGAGACAGAAAATCCAAGAGATCTTATGAATGAATTAGACGAACTTTACGATAAGAATTTATTAGATGATTTTAGTGCCCAGTTAAATAGTAAAGACACTACTGTTTCGGATAAGAATGCACAGTTATTGTTAGGAGACTTTGCGCCCAACAAAGATGTCAATTTAAGTATGGACAATATCTCGGATGAAGACTTTAATTTTGATGCCTAGGACTACCTCCATTTATTTTGTATTTATATTTTTATACATTTTCGTTCTAGCTATTTTAAACTAATCTAAAAGGATAAGAATATCAAAACGCATAATGAAGTAGTTGTTAAAAAATTCAAATCAAAACATTGTTTATTTTTTTTTATCGTCATATTCAGTGCGACAAAGGTATATGTTATGTATGTGAAGTGATATAACAATCTATGGACCGCCAAGGATCTAAATGAGCGTGTCCTGTGTCGGAACTAACGCCTTGCGTGTTGCTCACTATATGTTTGCCAGTCTCTTGTATAGCTCTCAGCGCCCGAGGACACGCTCATTTAGATCCGCCACGGACTGTATAACCAAGTGATACTACATCTCGTAGCTCCTGCTACGTAATTTGCGATATATTCAAGTAAGCATAAGTGAAAATCTGTAAGAAAATATTATGTTTATCACCGTATTATATGTGTTAATGTATTTCTTTGTCCTTTCGCTTTTAAATGGGTATTAGTTTTTGTTTGTCGATAAATGACAATTTTACTTTGGCGCAAGAAAAAATTTGTTCTCAACGTGAGAGTCGCAAGTTGACAGCAATTTTTTTTAATGTGTAAAATACTGATTAAACCCTCCTACGTGTGGGTTGTAAGGTCATTGACTGACATCACTGACCCCGGTGTCAGAATAAAATTATTGAGTCACCTAAGGCTTCTGATCTGACACGTTTAGTGTCTAAACACTATGTTGAAATTACGCAACCGAAGTCCGGCGGCTGAATTTACGTTCCGGCACTGGGCGGTCACTCCATACAGAAAACGCATTTTGACAACCTGCTTCTTTTTTAATAACAACTACAAGTCAGTGGCGCTAGGCGCTATGTATGCACACCCCCTCCACCCCCGAGCACAGTCCCGCGGCGCCTGCGGGGTGCGGGGCGTGGGGCGCTATATCGGGCGGGGGGGGAGTGTCCTGCAGGGTAGGGTTAGTACTATTATTTTCTTCTGTGGTTCCGGTGTATTCGGCTGATATGACACACCATAAGCGCTGAACTTATGCTGCAAAATAATGTGTGCTCTATTAAGTTGCCGCCTAACTTACGCCCGAGTCACCCGACCGAAATTCGGCTGTACGCTATACGCAACGTAATTTTGGCACTGTATCGTCAGTAATTCAAATAGCATTGCGGACGTAATCATGCCGAACGTAAATTCGGCATTATGTGTTTAGACAACGATCACATCCATAGATAGTAGAAGCAAGGAATCGTCTTTTTTCGCGGCAAATCAGGTGACTCAGCTCGCAATACGATCGTTATCATCACATGGTAGATATCCACCAGAGATCTCCACAACGATCGGTCGCTCACCAGATCATTGGTCCACCTTGTGGGAGGGCTGTCCACGGCGCGGTCGCCATTCAAGAACCTCTTTGCCCCAACGGCCGTCGCTTACACGCGATATGTCCAATGCCCTTTTTTGTTTTTTTATGTATGCTGTGGACAATAATGCCCACTCGATATTCAGTCTGAAAGATGACTCAAGATGTTCTTTTAAAAACGTTATGTTGTAAAGTGCGACCAGAAAAATAAAAAACCTCGCCATTTTGCGGAATCGCAATGGAACTAATTTTATAACGAAAATTGTTGCCAGAAACTTAAAAGAGACCAGGTTTTTTATTTTTCTGATCAAGCTCTGAGTATTTAAAATCTAAATACTTGACTCTAAATAACTATTGGTATTATGTATAATTTTAGTTGATTAATATTTAACTTGTAAATATACAGAAATATACTGTTTCTTATCAAAATAGTCAGTTTTTGTATCTATGCTTCATACACTAACTCCAAATTAGAAAAACAAAGTAAAGCCTGACCAGATTAATAAAAAACCTGCTCTGGGGGCGCCACGTGTATATTTTTGTGTTAGAGGCAACAATTTTCATTATAAAGTTACTTCCATTTAAATTCCGCAATATGGCCAGGAATTTTATTTTTCAGGTCAGACGACCCTTTTTCGGCGAATGGCAAAATCTGTAAAAAGAAAAATAGGTAATTGTAGTATTTTTTAATTATTGATTAGAAGGGGAACGGAGAAACAGTTTCAATTTACTTCGGAGCACCGACTTTAGATTGTCATTCATCTTGTTGACGCCTTTGCGCACGATCATACTCATAAACGATTGCATTATTTCAACGATATCATTCCTCTGTCCATTTGCCCACTGCACCAAGCTGTTTATCAAATCATTCCACTCTAACAAATTTTCCTCTGACGCTGGTATTTTCTCGTCCAGAATATCTATCACATCCATCAGAGCCACAGATCTGCTCACAACTATTTTCGGCACTTTCTCTTGAACCACCAGCGGCTGGTTTTTGGTTAATAACATGTTCCTGAACATCCAGATCATTGGTCTTACCACATGAAGCTCTGCCCTCTCCATCGCATCAACGTTCGACTCGATTAGTTTCTTCATGTTGCTATCCATGATTGTATCTAGGTCTGTGTCTTTAATAACTTCTGTCAACGCGTCCACTGCTAGCCTCAACTTCCTGTCGTCAACTTGTAGGAGAACAGTAAAATAGTCTGCCATAAAAGTGCTTAGGGAATACTTTGACCGACAAATGTTGAATTTCTGACAAGCTTGGACGTACTCCTGTTGTTCTTCGTTTTCAACCAAGTTTTTCCAAATGATGGAGTCATCGGCTCGCAATGTTTGCTTCTTATTCATGTCTTCTAGTAAAAAGCTTAAAAGTCGCCTCATGATGTGGTTCGATGTTTCTATAGTATTCAGTACTACTTTCTGTGTGCCCAGGCGTGTTACAACTTTCTGATTTTGGTTTGCCTTCACGTAATCTCCGAACCTGTCTCTGTAGCTCCTAGCGAGATAATTTACTTTAGTTTTAATCTTAGGATCGTCTACTCTAGATTTGATGTCTTCGAAAACAGCAATGTTTTGTTTAAAAACATGTATTGTAAAATTCTGCAGTCTCTTATCTTTTTTAACTAAATGCACTTTTTCGAGTACATCGCCGTCGTCTGCGGGTACGTGCGTGTAGTAATCTTCAGTTAAAACGAGAGTAGGCATTCTAAAATGGCTACGTGTTGTAGTTTCAACTTTAATAATGTTAAATTTTTCGAGCAGCTCAATCAATTTTTGTCCATCAATAACCTGCGGAGTCACGGGATCGTTATTTCTAAGGAGCTGGTCAAATACCCACGAGGTTGTTGCCTCACCAGGAACTTCATTGGCGTACGTATTATCATTATCTTTCTGTGGTAAATAAACACTATCATCTGCTGTTGTTTTTTTACGATGACGTTTAATCTTTTTGGTTACTTTATTCTCTGGATTAGTATTTTCACTAGTACTTTTGTGTTCTTTATGGTGTTTACTCTTTTTAACTTTACCATCAGTTTTATCGCTGTGATATGTGTCTAAGTCCATCTGTCTAGTGATTCTGATTATACTAGGGTTATAACTTTTCTCTGTGACAAATGTATCTGTAACAAATGACGTGGTCTTTTTCTTTAGCTTATGATGGCCCATTTTCTTCTTGGAGTTGATTGTGACGAATTTGTATGTGTCTATTCGCGGCTCAGTAACTTGCCTGATCCTGGCTATGGAGCGCAGACCCTCCAGTAAAGCCTCAATATCAATAAATAACCCTTGAGTGGTACTTAATCTCTTTCTTATAACATTTTTCGTAGTTTCATCTGAGTCTGAATCCGGCAGCGAATATGCGGCGTCGTCTAACCTTCTCCTAAACGCCCGTTTCTTAACATCCTTACTTGTTTTATGTTTTTTTCTTTTCTTTTTATTTGTTCTTAAGGATTCGCGTGTTGTTTTAGTGATGTCGTCGATGATAGCAGATACTTCTGACGGCAAAGTGCTGTTGAGGTAGCGCAATAACTGCGCGTCTGGCGTGAACTTGAACCCTATGTTCTGTTCCAAGTCGATACTACCATCCACTTTAATATTTACTGGGTGTATGTAAGGTATACCTGAAATATGAATAATTAGCAATAATTACCTACCTGTGTGGTTGTATGCTGAAATATATTATGGAAAATCGCAATTTACATCCTGCTAATATTATAAACGCGAAAGTTAGTGAGTATGGATGGATCTATGTTTATTACTCTTTCACGCAAAGACTTCTGAATGGATGTTAATAAAACTTTGTAAAGTTAGCTAGCTTATAGGTAGGTACATCAGCATCAGGTAGCAACATATAGGCCTAAAGCCGGCACTACACTCTCGACAAAACCCGAGAGCCGAAAGGGACGCGGTTATGCGTTAGAATGAGATGCAAATATACCGCGCTCACTCTTGCGCATAACTGCGTCCGTCGTATTGGTCATGTCTCGTCTAGTTTTGTGGAGAGTGTAGTGCGGCTTTTAGTCGAACTCGCCGGCCCGAGGTTTTAACCCGCGCACTTCCGAATAGAAATCAACAGCCTACGCTACTGACGCTCTCTTGGCCCGAATATTCTATCTAAAGCCTGACCAAAGAAATCAAAAACCTGCTCTGCGGGCGGGCGCCACGTATATTTTTACGACTATTGCAACAATTTCCCTTATTAAATTAGTTCCATTGAAATTCCACAATATGGCGAGGTTATTTATTTCTCTCGTCGGGCTTTAAATAAATATAAGATACGGAATCCATAATGGTTGAATACATCCTCACTTACATAGCAAAATTAAAAAACAGGGTTGCCACCACATTGCATTACTTCTTCAACTGAATTTAATTTTAAGTGAACTAGGAAATTCACTGCAGCACTTGTCTACTCCTCTCCATAGCTCAATATTTTCAACAGTTACGATAGACTTACGGCGGTGAATCGATTCTACCTATACTTTATTTTAAAATGCACGTATGATAAGTGCCACAATAAAATTATTTTTTTACAGTTTTATGGAGAATATAAATTTGTTTTATATTGACGCAATTTTATTTCTTTCTTTTTAGAGGGCTAGGCTCTGGTTCCGCCACCCGATATAAAATTTCTTCGCGGAGTAAACAATTTTTGAGAACTCGGTAGGATAATTTTGGGAGATAGGGTGCTTTGGGAAATAGAACTTTATTTTTTATTTTCGATCGCTGTGCTAAAAATGCCGCTTTTGTTAATTATTCCCTGTATGTTCATCGAACTATGTGTTCTGCTAGATGCAGTTTGGTGATTCCGTTTTGAAATAGTAGAAAACGTTTCTAATACCTATTACAAAGCGGAATCACCTCACTCAGCTTGCTTATCGTGTGGGGTTCGAGGTTAACCTACATCAGTAGATGCGCCTTACGAAGAACGGAAACATCTTCGTTTTCGTATAATCAGCCGATTCAGTCTACAATGTCCTAACGGGGGATAGTCTCACGTGGGGAAGTGTCATTATTGATATTTGTTCGACGAGTGCCAAGATTCGGGGAACACCTCACTCTGAAGAGTGATATTTATTTTATTGGGAACAGCAAACAACTGTATACAGAGGTTTCAGTTAATAATATAACATAAATTAGTTGACGTTCATATACAGTCCATAACACTATTCACGGGTAGAAATAAGATATGTAGAAAGAAAGATAGTGATAGCACAGAATACCAAATGGTGTAACTAGTATTATATTATCTGTGGTGATAGGCTGCAAGCTTAGCTATAATTATAGTGTTTTATTTTAACCAAACTGCCATACCTACTGAGAAAAGTTCGTTAAAAAGTTGGTAACATAAATTGTCTACTCTAACCCTACACATTATTACAACCCTTACCTAAGGCGTTGTCCTAATAGAACGCGATTACGCGAACATCGCAAGTTCGCGCGAACGCGCGATTGTCAAATGTATGAAGAAATCGTTCTATCGCGCGATCGTCTATTAGGACACCTATTCGACTTCAATATGTTTGATCGCGCGTTCGTACGAGTTAAATTCGCGCGAACTTGCGATGATCGCGTAATCGCGTTCTATTAGGACAACGCCTAACCCTTTTCATCCGCTATCGGGAATTGAATGAATACCCAATAGGCAAACTATATGCATACTTACCATGCATAGGTACTTACTAAGCAGCAGTCGTCCCCGTTCGTCCCCACCCTGTCATCCTCTACTTACTGAGCAAGGAGCAGATGGTAGTATGCTGGATGGAACTGGAAATGAGGCGTTCCGTCTTTTGTCTCACACCACACTAATATACCTAAAAGTAGGTACAAGAAAAGTTTAGAATACTAGAAAGGGATGAAATAAATATCAAAATTTTCACCTTTCTCATTTAATTTTTGGAGACGGACGACTGGGAATACCTTTCATGAATACGACAAATTCCCAATTCCCGGGCGCCGGGCGTCCCCAGCGGGTGCGAATTAATTTTTCTACTCAACAACAGATGGCGTAACGACAAAAATGCCACCATTATTTTATTTTATTTTATTTTTGATTTATAATTATTACACATTATGAATTAAAATTTTGAACAGGATTCTGATTAAATAATGACACATAATATTACAATAACACTTCATGATATTTTAATTTTTAAACTTTGGAGGGAGGAGCCTAGTCATTTCAGAACTGGAGTGTTGCTAGCAGTACGTAAAATTTTCCTTAAATATTTTAAGTAGCCATAGCTATAACTATTAAAGCCTGACCAAAGAAATAAGAAACCTGCTCTGGGGGCGCCACGTGTATATATATTTACGACAGTGGCAACAATTTCTCTTATAAAATTAGTTCCATTGAAATTCCGCAATATGGCGAGGTTTCTTATTTCTTTGGTCGGGATTAAATTCGTGTATTGTTTTAAAATGCTGTGGTATTTAAAGAGGTAGATAAGCTACCTATTAAAAATTATAGGTACTGATAACTCTATTATTTGAAACAAAATATGGCACCAAGTGAATTACATCATTTTCATTATGCACAAAAATGTTAAAATTTTCCTAGGAATGTTGGCAGATTACCTTCCTTCACAAAATTTTTGAAGACCGATTAAGTAAAAGTAAGGAAGGATACTTCTATATCAATTTTAATTTTTAGCTATTCGTCGTGCGAACCATTGCAGGGTAAAGGTTTTTGCTCCTTCCAGTTTTTCCGTTCCGATCCAAATAATAAAAACATATTTTGGTGTCAAACAAAATTTACAATTTTCTAGGGAATTTAGAATTTTCTTGCCACCCTGAACTACGCGAGTGAAATCACGTTCGTTTTTTTGACATAAACCGTGTCTGTCATGTCATCACTGGGCTGTCACCGGGTGCCCGTACAATATTTATAGGCGGTACACGCTGCCATGCACAAAATCAAGATATACAGGTGATTTTCTTTTAATTACCAATCAATTCTGCCGTATTAACCATAAAAACATCATTTTGTAGCCCCCGAAAGAAATAATGCAAATCATTATAACCTAACTTTTCATTGTTATTTTGCGTGCCTAGTACCATGTTTTGGTTGTTTTTGTTCTAAATACGGCTTAAATAATGTGCTGTTGTGTGTTTGAAGTGCTAATTTAGTTACTCGAGTGATGGTTTTCGTGACAAAATCTATTTATTTCACATCTGTGAATGCGTATATCTTGCGTATAAGTATGGGGTTAAGGTTTTTTTTGGTACACTTGTGTGGTACCGTTATTTGTATTCATTTTTTAACCGTTGCGGTAAATATCTGTGCAGGCAGCACTTGCTTTGTTTATTTTCATGGTATTCAATTTTTATAATTATAGGTATAAATAAGGTAGATATGCATGAGGAAATTTTTTGTTGTTAATGAACCCATAATAACCTTTAATCTTACCTTTTGTTTCCCTTTAATTGTTCTATTAAATAAAAGAAGTACATATATAATTAACATCTATAAGTAAATATTGCCTAAAATAAATTTATTTATTATTATATATATTTGAAATTTAGTTTAATTGCAATTTTTTAAATTGCTACATTAAAAAAATGTTGATAAAGCCCAACCAAAAAATAAAAACCTCGCCATATTGTGGAATTTCCATGAAACTAATTTTACATTGGAAATTATTGCCATAAATGTAAAATTATACAAGTAGCGACCCCAGAGCAGGTTTTTTATTTTTCTGGTCTGGCTATATATCTCACATTTAAATTGATTAGATTAGATTATTTATTTGCAATCACGTACATAGTAGAGATATAACAGGTGTCAATGTAAACAACATGGCAGCTAGGGTACATGCACCCTGTTAGGGTTATAGCCTTTGCACAGGCAGGCTGCAAATTCTTTTCATTATTTATTCATTGATATATATGTATATTTTTAAATAACACAGTCAATATTTCTCCAAGGTTAGTCTTGTTTGACTTAACTTACTAATTAAATATATTTTATTTAAATGACATATAGGATTTTAATGAATTTAATAGAGGCACTTTTAGATATCTATTAAACCTGTATAGACTTTATCTTTTTCAAAGTTTATTAAAGTTAAAAATCTTAAATAAAAATGCCTTAAGTTATAAATTACACAATATACAAACAATAAATAAAAAATCTGTATTTTAAATGTTTGTTTTTTTAATATATTTTTGTATTTTACCTCTTCTTTGTAAAGGATATTATAATATACACTTACTTCTAGACAAAATCTCAGTACTCACTTTTGTATACTAATAAATTATTTTCTTTTTATTATCTATATCACATTTGAGTTGTAAGAGTAAAGCTGGTTACTAAATTTATTTGTTTATCTTAAGAGAACTTAAGTTACCTATGCAAAATTTCATTTATATTGGTTCAACAGTTTCAGAGATTAGCCCGTACAGAGAAAAAATAAATTTGAAAAAAATCTGGATTATGTTCTATATCGCTTCTTACATCCCCTGACTCTGTTTTTAGTACTTTTTTTCTATGTACAGATTTTCGACCTCTACAATTTTATTATATAAATTAAAATTATGTTGGGTGGGTTGCTTCAATACTAGCCAGAAACCACATGACATTGTATGGTCTTCAGTAATATATTTACATCTACACAATGATATACTCGTATTATATATATATGTAATAAATACTATAAACATTATAATGATGATGTCATAACCTTGCTAAAGTAAATAGTGTTGCCTTATTTACCCAGTGACTGTTCGTCAGGTGACTAGGTTAAAAATATTTATTGCTGACAACACCTGTCAGATGGTTCGTGAATAGTAACAGTACTTCAGATGGATACTATATAAGTCAAGAAGCTGGCTTTTCCAACCTCTTTGATATAAGTCTTATCATTTTTTAGCAGTGGCGGACTTGGCAACACAGTAGGCTGAATCCTAGGGCGGCAAATCGGGATTAATCATTTTTTGTTCATACATAGAACCAAGCCGAGTTTATTTTTAATATCACAGTTGCTATCTCCCTTCAGCTAATTTCTTCCAGTGTCAAATTATCTGCGTACCTTACCATCTTTTGTCTTCTTTCTTCACTCAAGTACACAAGCATTTGAAATTGTAAAGCCCGACCAGAAATATAAAAAACCTCGCCATATTGCGGGTTTCAATGAAACTAATTTAAAAAATAGAACATGATTTTTATTTCTCTGGTCAGGAGTGGTCAGGGTTTAATTTGGAACGCGCCGAGCTCTTCGCTAATGAACCTAAAGCCGCATCCACACGCGAATGAACCTAAAGCCGTATCCACACGCGTGCCGTGTGGATACGGATATAATATTATTCTTACAGGAATAACACAGTCAATCTACCATAGTTTCTATGAACACACTTACTTTATGTTAAAAAGTATATATATTTAGGGTGTTAGCTAAGATTTATTATAGTACACTGTGATCTCCCTTATGACTTACAAATTTTTATATTGTTATTTATTTATACTCATACCACGAGTCCTGTAACCCATTATATATAATTCATAAGTTACGATTTGTAGTAATAATCACACTAATATTATAAAGGCAAATGTTTGTGAGTGTGTATGTTTGTTACTTCTTCACGTCTAAACGGCTGGAGCGATTTTAATAAAATTTGGTATGGAGTTGGCTGACACCCTAGATTAATACATGGGCCACATCGCGGGATACTACCTCATTCCCACGGGAAAACCTCTTAACGCGGTCGGAGCCGCGGGGCGAAAAGCTAGTAAGATATAACATACTATACCAAAAAACGCGTACGAAGTTGCGAGCAAAAGCTGGTTACACATAAAGTATTTTCTATTTATACTAATTTTCGTATTTGACACATACCTAGTGATATTACAAATTATATAAAGCCTGACCAAAGAAATATGACACCTGCTCTGGGGGCGCCACGTGTATATTTTTACGACTATGGCAACAATTTCCCTTATAAAATAAGTTCCTCTGAAATTCCGCAATATGGCGAGGTGTCATATTTCTTTGGTCGGGCTTTAATAGAATTTACCAGGCAAGCAACAGCCTTAATGCGCCCCTGCTCTGTATTACTGAATAATTTACATTACTCCCGCAGCCGGCCAACCTTCGGCAGTTTCCAATGTCACTGAATTTTAATGTGGATTTTTTAAAGACCGAGAAAATTATTTAAATATTTAGTGATTTATTCTAATTTATTACCGAAATTGAATACTACTTGGTAAATCCCAATCAGAAATATAAAAAACCTGGCCATATTGCAAAATTTCAATGGAACGAAAAAAATGCATGAGCATATTGCGATGATTTTGTTTACGTAAAATTAGATCATAATTTTCAAACTGCTATAATAATTTGAATTTTGGCTTTATTGCCAAATAACCTTCATTCAGCTTACATTAAAATGATGAAATCTTGAACTCAAAATTCACTTTCGTCATTTTATTATACTTCACGTGTCTATTCAATCTAAGTCAATGATATAAGGCAGCAACTTCATAAAACTCGACTTTATGTAAAGGGTATAAGGTTAAAATTAAGGTGGCAATATAGTGGCCACTGCCTTGTAAAGGTTTAACTCGACGTCATACAATATTCTGCTGAAAGAATCACACTTTTGTAGTAGTTTTAAGTTCTGATCACTCTCATTACACCACGATTTCGTCCAAATATAGCAGACTACAACAGTACAGTACTAACACAACAGTAGTTTTCTTTGTGGTGTGGTTTCTGCTGAAAAATAACTTTTAAATCTTATTTATAACTAGCCTTCCGCCCGCATTAACAAGTTTTCCCGTGGGAAACACGTATGTTTCTCGCGGTAAAATTAGCTTATGTGTTATTATGATGTATAAGCTATAATATTGCAAAGTTTCATTAAAATACGTCCAGTAGTTCGAGAGATTAGCGTGTACAAACTGACAGACACACAGATGGACATTTTTTTCAAAACTTGTATTTTTGTGTTCAGGTCAGCTACACTCCCTTTACCACCTACAATCAGTTTTTTGAAAAACATATCAATGTACAGACACGCCGATTCTTCAGTTTTATTATAGTATAGACCGAAGATATTTATTATTACTTAGTAATATAAACAATTTGGAACTTACACAATTATATTATTCTTTACAGGCTAATGAAATACCTATTATCATGGGCTGTTACATACGATGTTCACTTGTTTTCTTTTCAATGTAATGCTAGTTTGATATCATGTATTTAGCCCATGGCGATAGCCTCCAAAAAATGCAAGTTTAGAAAAGATGGCCGCCGCGCCGATAGAACTTTCCACGTTTGTCGACGACCATGGCTCACATATTCAATTTATTGACAAGACAAACAACAACTAATCTAGAAAATATCTATCTATACTATAAATATAAAACTTAAGAATCGGCGTGTCTGTACAATAATTTGTTTTTCAAAAAACTGATTGTAAATGATATAGGAGTGTAGCTGAACACAAAAATACAATTTTTGAAAAAAATGGCGGTCTGTCTGTTTGTACACGCTAATCTCTGGAACCGTTAGTACGATTTAAATTAAATTTTGCATGGTGGTTCCTTATAATATACCCAGTCAATATCTTAGATACTTTTTACAAAAAAAAAAACGCGGGCGCAGCCGTGAGCAGACAGCTAGTAATAAATAAAAGTGCCTAAAACAGGACAAAATAAAGATTTATCTATATGTCTAAGTAGTATATTTAATGTCTATGTACTCACTAAGTAAAGTAATAATGTGTGTGGTATATGTAATATTATTTCTAAGTATTTTTATATAGTTAATTTGGTTTATCACTACATAGTATAAAATAAAGTCGCTTTCTCTGTCCCTATGTCCCTATGTCCCTATGTCCCTTTGTACGCTTAAATCTTTAAAACTACGCAACGGATTTTGATGCGGTTTTTTTTAACGTTTAGGTGCATAATGTCCATTTTGCAAAATGTCCAGTGGTGAAAAAATGACCAGTTTGCAATATGTCCAGTTTGCAAAAAGTCCAGTTTGCAAAATGTCCAATTGCAAAATGTCCAGTTTGCAAAATGTCCAGTTCGCAAAAAGTCCAGTTTGCAAAATGTCCAGTTCGCAACAGGTCCAATTTATGATGTCGTCGTCGAAATCAGGGATTACACGAAATCTCTAGGGATATCATGAAATCCCGGTTAATGTCGAATTCTATTGTTTATTATGGGTGCCCCTAAAATTGCATAACATAAATATCCCTATTATGAAAATCCATAACAGACTTGCCATAACTTTAAATAGTATAACAATTAGAATCCATAATTCAAAAATACATACCATTAATAAGCATAACTATTAAAATCCATAATTGTATAATCTTTCAAAATCATAAATTTAAGATATTTTGGTAAAAAAGAAGATAATTAAGAGAAACAGCATTTTTGGTGATAACTAGATCAAAATCAGCGCATCCGTTTAGGAGCTTCGATGCCACAGATAGACAGACAAGACAGACAAACACACACGTCAAACTCATAACACCCCTCTTTTTCGTAGGGGGTTAAAAATGACGCTGGCGAAATTTCTTAAAGCTAATTAACGGCTACTAAGCACTGAAAGTACATACTTGGAAAATCGCTTATTTTTATTCACCGTTAATATTTTGAAGTAGTTGTTATTAATATTAATGGTCAGATGAGACTAATTAGTTTCATTTGCACGGGTGCCCCTTAAATTGCATAACATCAATATCCCTATTATGAAAATCCATAACAGACTTGCCATAACTTTAAATAGTATAACAATTAGAATCCATAATTTAAAAATACATACCATTATTTAGCATACTTATTAAAATCCATAATTCTATAATGTTTCAAAATCATAAATTTAAAATATTTTGGTAAAAAAGAACATAAAAGAAACAGAATTTTTGGTGATAAAAAATAATAATTTAATAAATGTGTGCTGTATTTGTCAAATTTATATTTTTTAATTATTATACATACGGACAGTATTCGTATTAAATTTA
This sequence comes from Teleiodes luculella, assembly GCA_948473455.1. Taxonomy (NCBI): domain Eukaryota; kingdom Metazoa; phylum Arthropoda; class Insecta; order Lepidoptera; family Gelechiidae; genus Teleiodes; species Teleiodes luculella. The sequence continues at coordinate 3,620,936 of OX419609.1, read as the reverse complement.
GGGCTTTTAAATATATGTGTTTCAAAATGATGGATTTTAATCATTATGGCATATAGTGATTATGGATTTTCAATATATACATTTTCAATTATGGGTTTTAATATAGACCCCATTTGCACCATTAATGGCGCAGTCAATGGTGCATACGGTACGGCGGCGGGGAGTTCAGACCATGAAACTGATCAAATTTCCCTAAGAAATATAGATACGGAAACAAAAAAAAACGACGCTTTTTTTACTACAAAATGTACGAATAATCAGCTCACTGAACTCGTAAAATAAATTTTTGGAAGTCGAAATTTTTTGTCGTGTCTGGCTGGACCATGTTTCTTGGGGAAAGTTGTTCGGTTTTATGGTCTGAACTCACCCCTCAATTTCGTAAATTGAACTTTTTGCAGACCGGATATTGTGCAAACTGGACATTTTGCAATTGGACATTTTGCAAACTGGACATTTTGCAAACTGGACATTTTGCAAACTGGACATTATGCAAACTGGACATTATGCAAATTGGTCATTTTTTCACCACTGGACATTTTGCAAAATGGACATTATGCACCTAAAGGTTTTTTAATAGATAGAGTGATTCAAGAGGAAGGTTTATATGTATAATACATGCATAATATACTGAAGGATAACCCACAATAACCATTTTCCCGTGCGGAGCCGGGGCGGGTCGCTAGTGTACTTATATTTAAACTTTTGTATTTGTAACCTAGAATATTATGTCAAATCTTAGGGAAGCTGAAGCCTGTAACACAGTTGCTTCAAAATTACCACATACAACATGTCTTTTGTGTTTTGTTGCAAATAAACTTTTTTATAATTATTTTATTATATTGCCAACTAATGTCTGTTAGATTATTGAAACTCTCGACCTACCCCATTATTTCTGTGCGCATTATTCACTCTCACGTCGACTAACTGTAAGGTGCTGTAAGCAAGCTGATAATAGCTATGAGTCGGCCACAGCGGACTTATTATTATATGACTAAATTCGCAGTCCAGTAAAATAGTTGTTGAAGCGAAGTGAGTGGTACAAGTATAGGCATTGCTGAACAATTGTGAGTCGGCATAGAATTGTTTGCCTAGCTAGACAAATAATAATCAGACGTCTGCAAGTCAGAATCTGTCAAACGCGACATAGTGACATTATAAGAGCCATAGTAGTTCTGTCAATATGTCGCGTTTGACAGTAGGCTCATTTCGTAAGAAGCGACAAACTCGAGCTACTGTCGAACGCGACATAGTGACATTAGAGCCATAGTAGTTCTGTCAATATGTCGCGTTTGACAGCTTCTCGAGCCTGTCGTTTTTTACGCCTACTGTTTTTAAATTTTAACAACCGGGCTGCGACGTATGCATGATACGAGTATGCACTTGCCTTTAATAAGTTTCCACTTTAATAATAACTTGATTTGTGTGTTTGTGGTTTGCTTGTAAATACTTAGTTAAATGTGATAGCATTCTATATTATTATTTCGCCAACATTTTATCCCCATATATTTTATTGTTATTATTATTGAGTATTTTCCTTGTTTGTGCGTGGATATGGAAGAGAGGACTTAGCAAATGCTAAAGTCAATGATTTGAGCAACATTCCCAAAGATTATTTATTTTGAAACTGAAATATAACTCGACTCCTCCATATCGTTCGTCATCAACCTGCCGAGGGGCTCGAGCCTACCCTGAAATCAGGGTGAATAGGCCTTAGTCGGTCACGCTGGCCCAGTGTGGGTTGGTCGCGAACATTGTGCCTTTAAATTACCTCGCAGGTGTGTGCAGGTTTCCTCGCGATGTTTTTCTTTAACGTAAGAGCGTCGATCGCCTATAATAAACATTTAAATCCCTTCAGGTAACAACGCCCGTGCCCGCCGGCGGGGGCGCGGCCAAAATCATAATCAGAGACGGAGCCCCTCAGGCGTCGTTTCCTTCACGATGTTTTTCCGTATCAACGCTCTAGGCCTAGGTTCAAGGCTCCCTCGAACCGCCCCTAGACACGTGTATGAGTAGTACGGACAGAGTAGCCATCCGCTCCCCCGCAAGTCCGGTGAAGCTTGATTGGTCTTTTTCGACTCGAGCATAAGTCAATAAAAAATAGAGTAATAGGACAGTTTTTAAGCAAAGTCTATTTAATTTTTCGTTTTCAGTAGAAGTTTCTTTGGGAAAGTTGATCAGATCCGTCAACAGAGCAAGTGAGCTTGTCCTTACAGTATTTACTGACACCCTATATTAATGACATCTGTATTAATACTGTTTTTTTCTTGTTCCAGATCTTGAAATGCGGTGATAGTCCCCACTCCCAAATTTTATCAAATCAAAAACCTTTCTTCCGGGCTTTTATATTTTCATTTTTCGCACAAATTATAATTTTCGGCGTCAAACATCGTACGGGCAACAAATTCCAACTGACTGAACACACCAATCTTCGCTATATTAGCTCTACCGGCTATACAGCAATCGAGACTTAAAAATCTTGGGCAATACCAAGACGGTCTTTTAATATAAGAATCATTGTACAGTAAATATTTTTATTGAATAGATTTTTTTATCATGACTGAAGGAAAAATGGATGAACTGACGAAGAGTATGTCGGAACTGACTGTGTTGTCGTTCCGGAAGCTGGAAGAAGTGAAAAGGCTTGCCAAGCATTTCAGAAATGTGATAAACCATCCCGCGGCGCAAGAGAAGGATGTCTTGCAACGGTATTTGAGACACCTCAACGACACCCACAAGAGCATTTTCCTCCAGAAGAGAGAACTGGTCGAAGTGGAGTATATCTTCACGACGGAGAAGAAAAGTAGTCTGCAGAGGCAGAGATTCAACAGTCTTCCAGTCAGCGAAGTGCCCGAGTTACTTAAGGCTGAACTGCTTACCGTGGAGAACGCGAAACAGGTTCATATTTGCACTGACTGCGACGTCGAAATCGAATTAAACGACGAGGAACCTTTGATGGAGAGTCTCCAGAAGCACTTTAATTTGGAAGTTCATTTGCCAAAGCCTAAGCTGAAGCGTGAAAGCGTCGACGTGGCTGAACCGATCCTTCTTCCCAATATGTCTCGAAGGCTATCTGCCATGGAATGTGGTGAGACTCCTGCTCAGAACCTGGAGCAGATACTTCAGTTGGTGAAGCCGATGGAGAAGCTAGATAGAATGTTCTGTGCGAAACTGGAAACAGCGCTCATCAGACACTTGCCAGACAACTCCGAGGCTAGTATCGACGCTGCCATCAAGTTCTACCAGGGTGCTTACGACAAACTATGTCAAGACGTAGCTGTCATAGATTTTACCGAAAAAACAAGTTCGGTAGCTCCTATTATTATGAGCATTAAAGATAACGTTAATCAAAACTTTGCAGTAGATGCGAACAAGAATTTTGACAACGAAGATAACGATCAGGCGCCAGAGAGGCCTGCTAAAAACCAAGCAAAGAAGTACCGGTATTACGGTCCTATCGAGAATTATATCGTGAAATTGCTTGGAAACCACAAGTTACTGTCTTTGGTTGACGACCGTACGGGCAAGCTTGCATTCTTCTGCATGGCATGCGAATATTATACTTTGAGATTCCGTTACGACAGTGTTCTCAACCACGTCTTCAGCGATACCCATATTAACAATTTGTCGTGCATCTTACAAGCCGACAAGCATATACCGTTTACGATGGAGGATACCTCGATGGACAAAATCAGAGAGATGAACCAGAAATTCCTGCTAAGTCACAGCGTAACTGTTGATGCCAATGGACTTGACTGCAGTATTTGCAAGCAAACAATTGAATCAACTGAGGCTGCGATCTTACACATTCTGGATGAGAACCATCTAGCCAAGCTATCGGACAAAATTTACAGGAAAATGAAGACGAACAACCCCGATGGTGCCGTCCCAGACGAATGGGGCCAGAAAAGCTTGGATTGGTCGAAATTCCTGGCTAGCGTCGGCAAGCCGCTCAACAATCGCGACCACGTTGTCATCGAGAACTTCATTAAACCGTCGGGAAAGATCGCTAACTTCTGTTCCTGTTGCGACATGACCCTGAAAGGGCCGAGACAGGTGTTGTTCAACCACATCCGCCAAAAGAAACATCTTCGCAACGCCGCGCCGCACAAGCTCGCATTACTTTACAAAAACCACTGCCGTCCTTCTGAATACTACGCTAGTTTCGGAAACTACTACGTTTGTGCTGTGTGTCCTGAGTTCATCGCTTTACCATCGTTCGCTGCGATCGTCGAGCACTTCGAAAGCACTATCCACGTGGAAACCATCGCCAAAATGATTCGCTCAGCGCTTTACCAACAAGACGTGGACGCGGACATTTTGAGATCGAACAAAATAACAATGGACGACGGCATCAAATGCGAGTTGTGCGACGTTGCGTTCCAAGATTTAAACGAAGCCGTTACGCATTTACTATCGAACATTCAGCATCAGAACTTGGCTGTTGATGCCAAAACCCAAGAGAACAAAGGGGATATCATCAGTGTATACATGCATGGAAACTACATCTTGCACAGCGAAGGATCCACGTTCAATTGCATTGTTTGTAAAGGCGTTTTCAACTCGATTCGTTCGTTGCTGACTCACCTGGTGTACGCGGAACATTTCACTCAGAAACCGACTACAGAAAATGTGTTCCGTTTCTACTTGGAGTTGAAGCATAACATCAATATGCTTGGTCGGAATAAGTATGAGTACTACGAGTTTGGGAAGCTGAAGTGCGGGGTCTGTGAGGCAGATTTGGATGAAGGGGAGAACGCGAAAAAGCATGTGGTGTCGCCGCGCCATAGGGAAAACATGGGGGCCAGTTACGTGAATTTGAATGATGTGTCTGCTGTTGAATAAGGTGAGAAATCTTCTTATTTTACACACAAGCACATCACACACTATTATCACGCTAATATAACAAAAGCGACGATACTATCTTCTTCTTCTTCGAGTCAACGGTCAAGAGATCATATTTGTTTTGCCAATACTATATAAAGTACATAATACAGAAAATGGATAAAACGTTGACCTGTTTAGACAACTGCGATTCCCAACTCGAACTGGTTTTGCCCATGGGTTGTTCATGTCATGGGTATTATGGCAAACAATTACTTAGTCCAGCCGTAGCTGTTTTTGGCTTTTGTAGGGTAAAAAGCAAAATAATTACGTGGGTGCGGCTAAATCTAATACTTTCAAACAAATCAACTTAATAAAACTGTACAGATCAAAAGTCTGTATATAGAAAAAAAATGCTGAAAACCGCGTCAGGGGGATGTAAGAAGCGGTATAGAACATTATCTTGTGATTTTTCACATTTTTTCTTTCTCCGAAACTTTTGGACCGCTTTAAAAGAAATTTTGCATGGTGGTACTTTATACCCCCGGTCATCCCCCGGTCAACATTTTAAATACTTTTAATCCCGGAAAGTTAAAAAGTCGATAAGGCCACCATTTTCATAATCGTTTGATTAATTTCTACTGAGCAAGATTTGGCGTAAAATGTTTATAAATACGTTTTTTATTTATAAATAAGTATTGTCGATACAGGTGTTAATAAATTAAAACCTTGGTGTAATCTTCGCGATTAATGGATAATTTTAAACCATTGTTATTCAGTTTTAATCTAACTTAAACTATTTTAATCGTCCCCTTTGCTACCTGCTGCGTTTCTCAACAACTGATAACTCCAAACTTAAAAAAATACAAAACATCACTACATAGTATAAAACAAAGTCGCTTCCTCTGTCCCTATGTCCCTCCCTATGTCCCTTTGTACGCTTAAATCTTTAAAACTACGCAACGGATTTTGATGCGGTTTTTTTTAATAGATAGAGGGATTCAAGAGGAAGGTTTATATGTATAATACATGCATAATATACTTAAGAATAATCCACAATAACCATTTTCCCGTGCGGAGCCGGGGCGGGTCGCTAGTTTAGAATAATTACTGGTTAAGCAGAGTTTCCTATTATCGCGGGAAAATATTCCCACGGGAAAACTGTTAACGCGAGTGGAGCCGCGGAACGGAAAGCTAGTTTAGTATGCTAGGTACTACAGAAAAATTCGCTGCTTCGCACGTTAAGTATAGTGCACATATAGTGTTATCTATAAAGCCACGCCTTTTCGAATTGCTTCTTTGATATCGTTTTTATTATATTATTATGCAGTCTAATATAATAATGTCACTATTTACTATATCTTCTTAATCCAATTTTAATAAAATAAAACAGTAGAAATCAAATGTCTGTACGTCGAAAAAAATGCTAAAAACCGAGTCAGGGGGGCGAAAGAAGTGAAATAGAAGAAGTACAGAACTTTGTATTTATTTTTGTTACGAGCTAATATCAAAACTGCTGGACCGATTTAAATTAAATTGTGCATGGTGGTAGGAACCGTATATTTAACATCTTATGCCGTTTTAACAGGCCCTTCAGGTAACAATGTCCGTACCCGCCGGTGGGGGCGCGGCCAACTTGATAATTAAAACTAGGAATTAAAGACGGAGCCCCTCAGTAGGCTTATTACGTAAGAAGCGACAAGCTCGAGAAGCTGTCAAACGCGACATAGTGACATTAGAGCCATAGTAGTTCAGTCAATATATCGCCTTGTGGTGTGGTGTGTCTCACACCCACTGTTTAATTCGTCTGTCATAGACGTGTAAGGCCAATGACTGACTGATATCGCCTTTGACAGCATCTCGAGCCTGTCGCTTCTTACGTAGTAAGCCTACAGGTGTCATCTCCTTCACGATGTTTTTCCATATCGTTGCGCTAGGCCGTGGTCCTCGCCCCCTCTCCCTCCGCCGCCGCCTCTAGACGCGTTGGTACATAATTACTCTGGGCACCTCTGGGGTAGAGCCCTAAAGAGCCCGCAAGTCCGGTGAAGCTTTATTGGTCGTACCTTTTCGACACAAACATAGATCATTAAAAAAAACTAATTCCTACGGTAAACTGTGCACGGAAAAGTAAAAAATACTTATGCGGACGTAGCCGCGGGCGGATAGCTTGTTCAGTATAAAATACGCTGTGTAGTAAATAATGACAATAATTACATTGTTTATCACCCACAGTACTAAAACCGTGCTATCTTATCCGCAGGTTTTTACAACTTGATCAGTCTGATATCATATTTATTATGTCTACCCGACAAAAAGAATGCTGCAGGTTTAAGAGGGTAGAGAACTAGTACGTTTTCATACATAAGGAGATAAAATGCCCTTTTACGTTCAGCAACTTAGGATCGAAACTAAAAATTAAAATAAATCGGTATTTAATTTAATAAAATCAATCGCTAACCGAGTAGGCGCGATAGCGTAATAAACGTAATATTCGCATTATTGTTCTAATATCAATTTATAAAAATATACTTCTCATCAAAAAAATCGAAACACTTCCGTACTAAGTTTGTTTGCAAGGTGTTTCGATTTTTTTGATGAGAAGTGTATAATCAAGTAAACAGAACAACATTAACATTTTTCATTCTATTTTTTTTAAGCCTTAACTAAAATTATCGGTAATTTATATTAGATAATATGTTATTTTTAGTACATATTTGAACTGAAATATCCGAATTACGCTGGTATCGCGGCTGATACACCGCCAACCACCAAAGTTGCTGATTATGATAATTGTGACTGTATCGCGATAATATAACAGTACACCTATTTGGGTACTTGCGCTTATGTTATCTTACGAATCAATACAGTTTCACAGATAGAATACCTGTAGATGTAGTTTTTTTTTTATCTATCGCTGCGGCACACTTCTTAACCCGAATAGTGACATTCCAGTTATAAAAACCATGTGTTTTTAAAGCCTGACCAAAGAAATAAACCTCTCCATATTGCGGAATTTCAATAGAACTAATTTTATAATGGAAATTATGGAAATTGGAAATGGAAATTGTTGTTGTTGTATACCTATAATGGAAATTGTTGTTGCCATAAACATAAAAATATACACGTGGCGCCGTCAGCGCAGGTTTTTTATTTCTCTGGTCAGGCTTTACTTGTTTTATTCATACACGTGTATATTTTTGTTTAAGTATAGCAAAAATTTCCGTTATGAAATTAGTTCCTCTGAAATTCCGCAATATGGCGAGGGATTTTTATTTTTCTGGTCGACCTGCCTTAACTAATAAATCACTTTTCAACCTCCTGTTCTTCAGTTTCATGAGTGCGACCACCATGTTGACCAACCATTGAACGTTATTTGTTTTGTTGCAGGTTATGACTGCGTGGTGTTTGTCGCGCGATCTGTCGCGTCGCGTTTGTTCGCGATTTGTTACATATATTGATTATTTTAAATGAAATAGAACAATCATGGATTATGTCTGTGCAAGAAAGATTTACAATCAAATTTTAATAAATTAAATAATTTTTTAACTTACAAATTCTCTGTTTTATTTGCCATTGTTTTACGCCGCCGCCAGACTTGACAAAATATTTGGACTTTATTAATTGTGCTCACACAAAATAAGGTCACTTTCACACGATGATAGGCGCTGCTCTGAGGGTCACCGTGGTGGGAAAAATGGGTTTGACGCAGAATGTGCACTTCGCAAAATGAGCACTCGACGCAAAATGTATATTTCGCAGTCAGTTTAGTAGGTGCACTTCTCACAGGGGCCTTTATTATTTGATCTATGCTAGTGTCTTATAATGTCTAGTAATTGTAAAAAAAACGAGCGGGTTCGATTCCCGGTTCAACCATGTAATTATTTAAAATTGTATGAATGCAGTTTTAATAGTTTTTAGAAATAAAATAAAGTCTTCTTTCAGTAAAATGATCTATCTACAATATTTAAGGTACTTTCCCTCCATGTGGCATAGCCGTGGGAGAGATGGGCGGTCGGGTAAATACCCAATCTACCCACCCGGGTATATACCAGGTAAATACCCACGCACCCGGTAAATACCCATATCTACCCAAATCAGTGGGTAGATTGAATTCAATAATTTGTTTTACCATTATTTTGTTTGTTTATGCGCCGATTTCGATGAAACTCGGTTTGTAGCACTATTTTGGCAAGGGAAATAGAATGCAAGAAAGAAATTTTCAAAAATCCAAGATGGCGGCCAACTTTTTAGTTTATAGACTGATTTCGATGAAACTCGGTTTGTGACACTATTTTGACAAGGAAATTAGAATGCTATGTGAAAATTATCAAAAATCCAAGATGGCGGTCAACTTTTCTGTTTATGGACCGATTTAGGTGAATCTCAGTTTGAAACATTATTTTAGCATAGAAGTTAGAATATAATGTCAAAATCTACAAAAATCCAAGATAACAGCTAACTTGCTTGTTTATGGACTGATTTTGATTAAACTTGGTTTGTTACATGTCTATTTTTTTACTAGAAACTGAATGCAATGTCAAAATTGACAAAAATTCAAGATGGTGGTTAACTTTTTTGTTTATAGAGTGATTTAGCTTAAACTTGGTTTTATAACACTTTTTTCGCAAGGAAATTACAATCTAATGTCAAAATTGACAAAAATCCAAGATGGGAGCCTATTTTTTTGTTTACAGACTTATTTCAATGAAACTCTGTTTGTAACACAATTTTGTCGAGGGAATTAGAATGCAATGTCAAAATCGACAAAAATTCAAGATGGCGGCCAACTTTTTTGTTTATAGACCGATTTCGATGGAACTCGGTTTGTGACACTATTTTGACAAGGAAATTAGGATGCTATGTCAAAATTGTTAAAAATTCAAGATGGTGTCTAAATTTTTTGTTTATAGAGTGGATTTCGTTCAAACTTGGTTTATAACACTATTTTGACAAGGAAATTAGAATGCAATGTAAAATTGCGAAAATCCAAGATTGTGGCTAACTGTTTTGTTTATAGACTGATTTCGATAGAACTCGATTTGGAACCCTATTTTGTCAAGGTAATTAGAATGCAACTTCTAAATTGACAAAAGTTCAAGATGATGGTTAACTTTTTGTTTATAGGCTGATTTCGATGAAACTGGGTTTGTATCACTATTCGTCAAGGGAATTTGAATGCAATGTAAGAATTTACAAAAATCCAAGATGGTGGCCAACCTTTTTGTTTATGGACTGATTTCAATGAAACTCGGTTTGTAACATAATTTTGCCAAGGGAATTACAATGCAATGTCAATATTTATAAAAATCCATGATTTCAGCTTAACTTTTTAAATTTTGGTAAGAAATTTATAGGTACCTAATGCAATGTTTTTTTAATTGACCTATGCTTGAGTCGAAAAAGTGCGACGGATCAAGCTTCATCGGACTAGCGGGGGAGCGGAAGATCTACCCCAAAAAAAGTAATATTATACCAACGTGTCTAGGGGCAGCTCAAGGAAGCCTCGGACCACGGCCTAGCGCGTTGATATTGAAAAACATCGTGAAAGAGACAACGCCTGAGGGGCTCCGCCTCTGATTATCAATTCTAATTTTGGTTAAGGCCGCGCCCCCGCTGGCGGGTACGGGCGTTGTTACTTGAAGGGTAATTGTTACCTGAAGGGTATTCGCTACCAGAATGGCATTCTGTTAGGTGTAATCTAAATTCTTTGGCTGCTTTAACTCCATCAGTGATTTCGTCGTCAGGTTTGGAAAGGAGGTAATGCAATGTTAAATTTATAAAAAAATCTGAGTATGCAGTTTATGTTGTTTTTTGGTTGTTTATGTTTATGTTTACGGACTGATTTCTATTAATTTTGGTTTGTAGTACCTACTATTTTAGCTAGAACATTGGTATGCATCGTAAAAATGTCAAAAATCTATATCGGCGGCAACAATTTTAGTTTTTAGACTGATTTCGAAGTAACACTAATTTCACAAGAAAATGAGAAGAAAAATGTATTATCATTCAAAAGTTTGTGCTGAAATCTAACTTTGTTATTTCCCTTTATCCAAATCCAGAACTCTGGATGGAATTCTAAATACCAGCGTTCTACAGTCCTCCTCAGACATGGTGCTTTATTGTTCAAGACATAATTATCTGAGCTCTTCGAAATACTGAAGCAAAGTTAGACCAACTTCTTAGGACTTTTTTTTTAATTTTTGTTCTAAAATTGTGTTGTTAAACCGAGTTTCATTGAAATCAGAACATAAACAAAATGTTAGATGCCAACTTAGATATTTGTGAACTTAGATATTTTTACATTGCTTTATACTTTTCTTCCCAAAATAGTGACGAGTTCCATCGGAATCCGTTCATAAACTTAAAAGTTGGCTCTCATCTTCGATTTTTGACAATTTCGATATTCCATTCGAATTTTCTTTGTCAAAATAGTCTTACAAACCAAGTTTCATCTAAATTAGTTTATAAACAAAAAAGTTTGCCATCGTCTTGATCTTTTTTACATTTTGAAGTTGCATTCTAATTCCCTTGACCAAATAGTGTTCCAAATCGAGTTCCATCGAATTCAGTATATAAACAAAAAAGTTAGCCACAATCTTGGATTTTTGTAATTTTGACATTGCATTGTAATTTGCTTGCCAAAATAGTGTAACAAACCGAGTTTCATCGAAATCTATTCATAAACAAAAAAGTTAGCCCCCATCTTGGATTTTTGTCAATTTTGACATTGGATTCAAATTTCCTTGTCAATATAGTGTTTTAAACCAAGTTTGAACTAAATCACTCTATAAATAAAAAAGTTAGCCATCATCTTGAACTTTTGTCAATTTTGAAGTTGCATTCTAATTCCCTTGACAAAATAGTGTTCCAAATCGAGTTCTATCGAAATCAGTCTATAAAACAAAACAGTTAGCCACAATCTTGGATTTTCGCAATTTTACATTGCATTCTAATTTCCTTGTCAAAATAGTGTTATATATAAACCAAGTTTGAACGAAATCCACTCGATAAACAAAAAATTTAGACACCATCTTGAATTTTTAACAATTTTTACATAGCATCCTAATTTCCTTGTCAAAATAGTGTCACAAACCGAGTTCCATCGAAATCGGTCTATAAACAAAAAAGTTGGCCGCCATCTTGAATTTTTGTCGATTTTGACATTGCATTCTAATTCCCTCGACAAAATTGTGTTACAAACAGAGTTTCATTGAAATAAGTCTGTAAGCAAAAAAATTGGCCCCCATCTTGAATTTTTGTAAATTTTAACATTAGACTGTAATTTCCTTGCGAAAATAGTGTTATAAACCAAGTTTAATCTAAATCACTCTATAAACAAAAAAGTTAACCACCATCTTGAATTTTGGACAATTTTGACATTGCATTCAGTTTCTATTAAAAAAATATACATGTAACAAACCAAGTTTAATCAAAATCAGTCCATAAACAAGCAAGTTAGCTGTTATCTTGGATTTTTGTAGATTTTGACATTATATTCTAACTTCTATGCTAAAATAATGTTTCAAACTGAGATTCACCTAAATCGGTCCATAAACAGAAAAGTTGACCGCCATCTTGGATTTTTGATAATTTTCACATAGCATTCTAATTTCCTTGTCAAAATAGTGTCACAAACCGAGTTTCATCGAAATCAGTCTATAAACTAAAAAGTTGGCCGCCATCTTGGATTTATGTAAATTTCTTTATTGCATTCTATTTTCCTTGCCAAAATAGTGCTACAAACCGAGTTTCATCGAAATCAGCGCATAAACAAACAAAATAATGCTAGAACAAATTATTGAATTCAATCTACCCACTGATTTGGGTAGATATGGGTATTTACCTGGTAGATACGGGTATTTACCGGGTGGTTGGGTAAATACCTGGGTACGTGCCCATCTGGGACGCCCTGTATACTTCTGTGCTGTTGCATATATTGTGTAAAGCCTGACCAAAGAAATGAGAAACCTGCTCTGGGGGCGCCACGTGTATACTTTTTTACGAAAATGGCAACAATTTCCCTTATAAAATTAGTTCCATTGAAATTCCGCAATATGGCGAGAGGTTTCTTATTTCTTTTAAGCACTTGTACGTGTTATTAAGATTTGGGGTAGAACAGATATTGGTGGATAAAAAAATGAAAGCTAAAAATGATTCAAAAATATTTTTATTACATTTCAAAAATATATGCTTAATTAAAACTTATCGAATGAAACATTAACAAAATAACCTAACATACGTAAAGCATCGGAGTTGGCCGTCTTAAATGGAGATGCTCCGTGAGTCTGTGTTTCGTAGTGTACGTTAGGCCATAAGGCCTGGCTAATATCTACTACAGTTATTACAAGTTACTTTAAAAGCCTTAGGCGACTATAAATTCTGTACAAGTGAAGTCGGTACTTTTGATGAAGATAGTCGATACAGAAAGCATAGTACTCCATATAACTGCCAATCATATCAATCGGGATAAATGAAGATTTTTTTATTTTTTAACAATTAATTTTAAATTCCACTCAAACGAAAACTAAAAAACAAAAAAATACTCGAAGGGTCTTACCGCAAGAAAGATAAACCCGCGTTGAGCGCTTAACCAGGCGTCGTCCTCACCATCTCGCGGAGTGTAATGTATGGAGAAATCGTGTTATCGCGCGATATAGGACACCTATTCGACATTCCGGAACTCGACATCAATATATGTTTAATTGCGCGAACATGCGATGGTCGCATCGCATACTTGCGCTATGATCAGGGGCTAAAGGCCCTTAGGACGACGCCTAACGTTCAACCCCTTTTGATACTTACATAAAAAAACTTTTACAAAAATCAATTAATATGATCATTTATTCCGACTGATTGTAATTTATTTTATAAATAAGAATTAGTTTGATAACCTATATCTAACATCACTAACATAATAGTAGTAATATGATTCGATCATTAATAAAATGGGCTCCCTCATCCTCCGCTTTTTGGTTACTGCACAACCAACTTACCTTATTCTTTTGTTACGATTTCAAAAATACATATAAACTTAATAGTTCACCAGAAAAATAAAAACCTGGCCGCCACATGTTCTTTTTCTAGCCGGGCTTTATAATTCCTGAGTTAGAGGGCCGATTTCATTAACGCTCTACATGTCTAGTACATAGTTAGATCGAGAACAAATTCCATCACAATTTATTAAGTCAAACATTGGTTCTTATATCTCTCGCGCACAACCAGCAGCGCTATTTTTTATTGCCGCATACATATTTTAATGACGACATCCATATTTTGGTACCACATACATATTTTGGTGACCACATACATATTTTGATGACTACATACATATTTTGATGACTACATACATATTTTGATGACCACATACATATTTTGGTGACCACATACATATTTTGATGACCACATACATATTTTGATGACTACATACATATTTTGATGACCACATACATATTTTGATGACCCCATACATATTTTGATGACCACATACATATTTTGATGACCCCATACATATTTTGATGACCACATACATATTTTGATGACCCCATACATATTTTGATGACCACATACATATTTTGATGACTACATTCATAACAAACATATTAATTTATCTACAAAATATCTTCAATAGACTACTCGCCTTATTTTATTGGTAATATTAATAACGCAAGCGTACTTTCGTCGTTACAAATTTAAAATATCCGACGTGGCAACAATTTATTTCGTTTAAAACCATTAACATATTTTTGCCTAGTATCTTATCTTATCTTGGTATAATTAGCTTTGTGTATCCCACTGCTGGACAATTATTGTGGTATAGTTCTAACCGTGTTTATGTAATATTTTACTAAGCCAAGTATAATCTCCACATCATCGGAGGTATTATTAATAACATACCGTCATCTTTTGAATCGAAAACTATATGAGAGTTTTCACATAGGTCTTAAAGTTACAATGACGTTATAAAGTTTTTCGAGACAGATTTGAATCCCTTATGAATACTTGTGTTTGCCTTGGGCCCGGATGTAATCGTGTAACATCTATATAAAGAAATTATTTAAAGTCAGCTATTTGATACTAACCCATATAATATACAATATTGTCGTTTTAGCTTCAAAATGTCTATGAAATTAATAACACAGGCTCTGCCTAGCCTAAATTAACTTCATTTTACAGCCAAATTGTGAACCCGCCTCGACGTCGAAAAGTGATTTGTAAAATCTTACTTCGAATAAAACATATTTCATTCGTTCATTCATTCACGCACCTTCAATAAATAAAAGAAATAAGTCATCAATGACGAGTCGAACCGTAAACCGAAAGTGTGAAAGAGCAAGAGCAACATTTGTCTCTTTTTAACTAATGCGCGCATATCTTTGATTTTTTCTACAAAAGTGGATATTTTGATGTATTTCTTTTATTTTGTTAAATGTACGATTAATTGCGCTCAGCAGTAGGCCTACTATGTAAGTAGCGACAAGGTCGAGAAGCTGTCAAACGCGACATATTGACAGAACTACTATGGCTCTAATGTCAATATGTCGCGTTTGACAGCTTCTCGAGCCTGTCGCTACTTAGTAGGTCTACAGGGCTACCACATAATGACAAGACTACTATAACTTTTATTTCACATTGTTAAGTAGTGAGCTTATAGGTAATCAAAATTCCATACAAAATCACATTAAATATTTGCAATGACTGTAGATTTTACAGTCCGCTTTATATTTAGAAAAAGGTTAAACATATTAGCCCTGATTCTATCAATCACGCTTTAAGCCTAATTGAAATCTATCCGTTGGTCAAGAGATGAAAAATTCGTGTTTAAATGTTATTTTAAGATCTTCAAAATGTATTATAAAAAAAATCTATTTAAGAAAAAATGGTACTAGTTTTAGGGTTAGAGCGTAATCGGCAGAATTATAGATATCAGATGATTTCACACTTATTATTATATAACATATTATACACAACTGAAACATTTTCACGAAGAAAATTGTTTAGAATTACATTTATCATTATTTAAAATTCTCTAATTTTTATTTCATATAATGCATTAAATTATGTAAAGCGTGACCAGAGAAATAAAAAACCTGCGATTTTTTTTTTATGTTTATGGCAACAATTTCCGCACTAAAATTAGTTCTATTGAAATTCCGCAATATGGCGAGGTTTTTATTTTTGTGGTGGGCTTTACGTCTAACGTACACTTTGTAGTTAATTCGTTGCGAAGTTAGGTAGTGGCGCAATCGCAGAGTATTACATAGATTTTTGCCGGGATTGATACCTAATAAGGAAGTGTCCTAAAAAAATCTAATTAGTCCGTCAGTTAGATTACTAAAAAATAATGTACACGTTTTTTTTTGTCTGGCAAACGAAAAATGCCCACGATACGGCACTTTGAAATTTCCAGTGACGACACGCCGCCATACAAATTGTACCGAAAAAGTGACGTCAGAGCACTCTTCTGCATTTTGATGTGATATATCTTCGACAAATTGAAAAAAAAATACGTGTTCAATTTTTTTCGGTAATCTAACTGACGGACTAATTAGAATTTTTATTAGCTAGCTAATTTATAGGCGTATGGCATGGTCTAAGAAAACAAGGTCTTCCATTCGGACCACGTGGCTGACACGAGCCTACGTCATTTAGCCTATTCATCCTTGTCGAATGCGTGTAATAGACAAGGATGAAGCGCAAAATGACGTAGGCTTGTTTTTTGAATTGACCTATGCTTGTGTCGAAAAGGTACGACCAATCAAGCTTTACCGGACTTGCGGGGGAGCGGAAGACTACCCCAAAAAAAGTCATATACCAACGCGTCTAGGGGCGGCTCAAGGGAGCCTCGGACCACGGCCTAGCGCGTTGATATTGAGAAACATCGTGAAGGAGACGACGCCTGAGGGGCTCCGTCTCTGATTTTCAATTTTGATTCTGGTTCTGGCCGCGGCCCCGCCGGCGGGAGCGGGCGTTGTTACCTGAAGGGTTCGTAGGCTTGTGTCAGTCACACGTGGTCAACGTGTAGACCTTGTTTTGGTGGTGGTCTAGGAGGAGGCGAGCGCGGCGGGGCGGCGCGGGCGCGGGGAGGTGGCGGCTGGTTCTAAACACATATCGGCCGCGCGCTCCGCTAGCTCCGTCGTTATCTGAACACAACATACTATTGTCACATAGGCGTTGTCCTAATAGAACGCGAATGCGCGATGCGAGCGATGCGACCATCGCGTGTTCGCGCGATCAAACATATTGAAGTCGAATAGGTGTCCTAATAGACGATCGCTCGATATAACGATTTCTTCATACATTTCACAACCGCGCGATCGTGCGTTCGCGCGATGATCGCGTATTCGCGTTCTATTAGGACAACGCCTTACAATACAACGGCCCCGTAGACTAGTTGGTAGTACGTCTGCCTACGACGCACAAGGTCGCAGGTTCGAATCCCGCCCAGCACCCGTAACATGCAATGCTATGACAAAAGTTTGTCGCGCGAGAAACCCGCCATATTGAAATATTCTCCAATAGGATAAGAGAATACGCACGACAAAATTATGTCTGTCACGCGTGGACCGGGTGTGTCTGGTCAAACATTTGTGTGATGAGCACTTGTGTTTGCCTGGTGTCTGGATGTTGTATATTTATATATGTATGTATATCAGCTGTATTACACCCATTGTAGGCTCTGCCTAGTTTGGGGTCAGATAGCCGGATATTTATTTATTTTATTTTGGGTAGAATACTCTTAAAGCTTGATCAGCTTTCACTATATAAGGCGCACCGTCAGAAACAAAAACACATATTTTCTCGTCCATAGACGAATCGGGAAATAGTGATCTGATGGAATCATTTTATAAAGCGGGCGATAGTTGTAAGGTTTTGTTTTTTCTAGGACCCTGCAAGCAACTAAATGGGGAGTAGAGATATCTTTACATAATTTTCCAACAATTAGATAATATAATAACTACTGAAATATGCAGTATCAATGAAAACGTACCATAATATGCAATAACGCTATAAAAATGGAATTATAAGCATTATATGTAATAATAAATGGTTATTCGATTATGCATATTTTGTGCATGTTTCGCCCTCTTTTAGTGCATATTTTGTCATTTTGATAGTGCATATATTCCGATGTCTATATCATGTTATAAGAATAGGTGTTGTCGCAACAGGCGCCGCGCCGGGGGGGTTGTGACCAGGGATCGGAACCAGTTTTTCATACACTTGTTAAATCATGCTAGTTCAAACCCTATCCGACTATAGCTCTAACTAAGATCACTAAGGGTAGGTTTAGTCCTGGGGGAACATAATATGCAAAGCAACCGGCAGCCCTGGCCTTCGCCTGCCGCAAAAACAATTACTTTAATAATTACAAAACCGATTGAAACCGGTTTCATTCCGTTCTTTATAAAAAACCGGGTAACCAGAATATTTTTGGTTTGTTTCATTAAGTTCCATCTATTGCCGGTTAATTGGGGAATGGAATGTATCTGTTTTTCGAACGATATTAAGGGGCTCTACCACGCTAAGTGGCGCCGCCACCCTTTAAAAAATAATAACTCGTAATATAATCAATTTTTCAAAAATCTGGACCACAAGATTGGAGACGGGGTTCTGTGGGATATGTAGAAGCTATGAACTTCATTTATTATATCTCGCTGTAGTTAGATAGGAAAATTGCGAAAAACGGCCACTTTTCGCAAATTTTCTATCTATAACTACATTAAATTATAATAAACATATGTGATTGCTTCTATATATCCTACAGCACCCCGACTTTAATTCTGTGGTCCGGATTTTTGAAAAAATGATTATTTCCCGAGTTATTATTTTTTAAAGGGTGGGGGCGCCACTTAGCATGGTAGAGTCCCTTAACAGGGATTTCAAAACCGGTTTCGATCCCTGGTTGTGACAGTACCTTGAGGCTGGCGTGCGCGGTGGTGTCTGGCGGCAGGTTGAGTGTGTGGAGCAGTGTCGCCAAGTGGTGCGACGGGGCGGGGGGGGGTTGTGTGGTTGTGACAGTACCTTGAGGCTGGCGTGCGCGGTGGTGTCTGGCGGCAGGTTGAGTGTGTGGAGGAGAGTCGCCAGGTGGTGCGACGGGGCGGGGGGGGGGTTGTGTGGTTGTGACGGTACCTTGAGGCTGGCGTGCGCGGTGGTGTCTGGCGGCAGGTTGAGTGTGTGGAGGAGAGTCGCCAGGTGGTGCGACGGCTCGCCCGCCGCCAGCGCCAGCTGCACCAGTCTGAAACACAACACATTATACGGGCTCATTTAAGACACTATATTGCCACCTTAATTTTAATCTTATACCCTCAACATAAAGTGGAAAAGTAATGCATTTTATAAAGTTGTTTTGCCTTATAAAGGGTTTAATTAGACCAGGAGCGTAGCGTGCCTTGGCGGGGCCCGTATAAAAATTTGTTTGCTTTCAAAGCACTAAGGTAAAGATTAAAAATACATATAATTAAAAGAAATATTTATTCATCATAGTTATCAATCTATCTAAAAAGATTGCTTTTTTTACTTTTGTCATTTGTGAAATGAAAAAAAAATTAAAAAGTTTTTAATTATTTTTGCTTACGCACGTTACGCGTGTAATTGATACGGCAAATACGGTGGCAGCTCCGCCTCTGAATTAGACTGTGTATATAGAGTGGTGTGAGTACAGACCGGCAGCCCATCTCGGTCCTGGCGGCGGCGTGTCGCGGCGTGTCGGCGGGCAGGGCGGCGAGCGCGCGGCACGCACCCGACACCAGGGGGCGGAGCGCCTCCAGCCGCCACGGGACTCCGCCCTCGGAGGACCCTTCCGATACTAGGCTGCGGATCTGGAAACAAACAAACAAACTTACTGTTATATCTATGATTTAAAACTAACTAAACTATATAACCAAAACAACCAGCAATCGACTAGAGCAGACCAGTCCCCCCAAGCAGCACCACGTTCACTGTCTTACAGCTGTCAAATTCAGCTTAATTTAGTCGGGATGTTTTTAAATTCCTGTCTAAATGTAGGTTGGCAATCACCTGTCCCTTTTCGTTCTTAAGAACGTGAAAGAGGCATAACAACTTAAATTTAGATATTTTAGCAGCCACGCAAAATTGAGCCTATTGTTGAATTAAAGACGGAGTCTTCGAAATAAATTTTTGTCATAATGGTTTGTCCAGCAGTGGTATTGCCCGTATTTGCCAGTTCTGTTCAAACTAATATCGCATCGTATCTTTAAGAGTATATTCTTCATCATTAGAATAAAAAGAGAGCCAGCCTTGGGCAGAGAAAAATTTAGTAACTTCATTAAAATTTGACTACGAAGTGATTTGTAAAATCTTGCTTCGAATATAAACTTTTTGATTTTAATTTAGTGGGCAATGGGCAATGGATAGTGGGCAGTGACTTAGGGTTATGTTAGTGTGTGTGTGTGTGTGTGTGTGTATAGTGACCTCTCTGCAGACGTGTGTGTAGTGGTGCAACGTCTGCCCGCCGCTCTCCCACCCGCTCACTTCATGCCTCTGCGCCGCACAGTGCAGTTGCTCCAGCAGAGGGGTTATGTTAGTGTGTGTGTGTGTGTGTGTATAGTGACCTCTCTGCAGACGTGTGTGTAGTGGTGCAACGTCTGCCCGCCGCTCTCCCACCCGCTCACTTCATGCCTCTGCGCCGCACAGTGCAGTTGCTCCAGCAGAGGGGTTATGTTAGTGTGTGTGTGTGTGTGTGTATAGTGACCTCTCTGCAGACGTGTGTGTAGTGGTGCAACGTCTGCCCGCCGCTCTCCCACCCGCTCACTTCATGCCTCTGCGCCGCACAGTGCAGTTGCTCCAGCAGAGGGGTTATGTTAGTGTGTGTGTGTGTGTGTATAGTGACCTCTCTGCAGACGTGTGTGTAGTGGTGCAACGTCTGCCCGCCGCTCTCCCACCCGCTCACTTCATGCCTCTGCGCCGCACAGTGCAGTTGCTCCAGCAGAGGAGTTATGCTCTTCAGATCATCTGAAACATCACATATTACATTTAAAAAAAGCGGTTGTCTGTAAAGTCGGTTTACGTGACAACCATTGTGCCTCTTTGTCGCTCGTTCCGCGCTCTCGCTTGCACATCAAGCCTTAAATGGAACGCCTCAGCCGCGCGGTAACGCCGCGTTGCGTCATGTTTTTTCGTGCGTGCAGCCGGCTCCATCGAATTATAAGACGTTGTCACGCCAAAAAACCCACGACACATTTTTTACTTAAGAGCATCCAAGCAAGCGGCCGGTTCCGTTGACTTTCATTTGACGGCCTGGTAGTACGTCTGCCGAAGCACTGGGCCGCGGGTTCGAATCCCGCCCAGGGCAAAGATTCGTGTGATGTGATGAGCACTTGTGTTTGCCTTGTTTCTGGATGTTGTATATTTATATATGTATGTATATCATCTGTCTGACACCCATAGTACAGGCTCTGCCTAGTTTGGGGTCAGATGGGCGTGTGGGAGACGTCCCACGTATTTATTATTATTTACCTATATTTTTGAAGTAATGTATAACTGGTTTGTTTTGATTGTTTTACCTGATAGCACGGCTTCTGGTAACAGTTCGTCTAACAGAACCCGATGCGCCGCGTTCCACTGCTCGGCCCCTAACAAATGCTCCACCTCCAACAACGGCTGACGCTGCCAACAAACAAGTAAGTAAGTAAAAACACTTTATTACACACAAAAATAAAGAAACATAAAAACAACACTGGAAAACATAATACGAATAGAGCTCTTTGACTTTCGCTTTGACAGCGCGACACAAGAAAAGTTAAATGTTATGTATTTTATCACTTAATTAAGCAATATTGTAATTATATTATGTATATTTTTTTAAAGAGGTAGGAACAAAAGATGCTATTCTTAGGAGTTTCTTGTTTGGGTTGTTGTCCATATTGAGCACATAGTTGAACGAACCTGCTAATTTTAAGTTTAAGAGTTTACTCTTCATTAGTGTGAGACAAGAGCCAGCCTTGGGCAGAGCAAAACTTAGTCAATTCATTGAAATTTGACGCCGAAATGTGATTTGTAAAACCTTGCTATGAATTTTCCTTTTGGTTTTGAGTCAGTGGGCAGTGACCGCTCTGCAGACGTATTTTTCCGCAGAAACTCGTGTGTGGTGTGTGGCTACATCACAGTTAAGGGATGTGTTGCTATGTGCCTGTTGATGTGTGTGTATGTGCCAGTTTATGTGTGTGTATGTGCCAGTTGATGTGTGTGTGTATGTGACACTTGAGGGATGTGTGTGCGTGTGCCAGTATATGTGTGTGTGTGTGTCACCTGGTACTTGGCCCTGTGCGCCTGCGCGGCCCGCAGCCAGCGCGCGGGCACCCTCAGCCGCTGCACCAGTTCCAGCTGGGCCCGCTGGGCGGCGCTGTCCGCGCTGATGTGTGTGTGTGTGTGCCAGTATATGTGTGTGTGTGTGTCACCTGGTACTTGGCCCTGTGCGCCTGCGCGGCCCGCAGCCAGCGCGCGGGCACCCTCAGCCGCTGCACCAGTTCCAGCTGGGCCCGCTGGGCGGCGCTGTCCGCGCTGATGTGTGTGTGTGTGTGCCAGTATATGTGTGTGTGTGTGTCACCTGGTACTTGGCCCTGTGCGCCTGCGCGGCCCGCAGCCAGCGCGCGGGCACCCTCAGCCGCTGCACTAGTTCCAGCTGGGCCCGCTGGGCGGCGCTGTCCGCGCTGATGTGTGTGTGTGTGTGCCAGTATATGTGTGTGTGTGTGTCACCTGGTACTTGGCCCTGTGCGCCTGCGCGGCCCGCAGCCAGCGCGCGGGCACCCTCAGCCGCTGCACCAGTTCCAGCTGGGCCCGCTGGGCGGCGCTGTCCGCGCTGATGTGTGTGTGTATGTGCCAGTTGATGTGTGTGTGTCACCTGGTACTTGGCCCTGTGCGCCTGCGCGGCCCGCAGCCAGCGCGCGGGCACCCTCAGCCGCTGCACCAGTTCCAGCTGGGCCCGCTGGGCGGCGCTGTCCGCGCTGCTCGGCGCGAACCGAGACAGCGTCGAACTTATCAGGTGGCTGCGACTGTTGGGAGGAACAACACAGTCAATACTTTATTATTTTAAAACTAGCGACCCACCCCGGCTCCGCACGGGAAAATGGTTATTGTGGGTTATCCTTAAGTATATTATGTATGTATTATACATATAAACCTTCCTCTTGAATCCCTCTTTCTACTAAAAACAACCGCATCAAAATCCGTTGCGTAGTTTTAAAGATTTAAATTTTATCTAATTTGTACACGTATTACAAATAAAAAACGACTTCCAACGCGTCTCCAATTGTTCCCACAAGGCTGGCAGCATTACCCCTTTCTTTGTATAGCAATACTTATTCTTTGGGCAAAGTAACTGTCAGCTCTTGGGTCACAGGACACCTTACGAAGACGCGCCGAAATTTCTACAGCAAATTTTTTTAGCTTCAGGCTTCACAGTCAATAATAATAACATTTCTGATATTTTTTGCAAGTACCACTGAGTTTAATGTATGGAACTCGATGTCTACTTTGCGCAAGCGGTGTGTCCTGTCTCATACAGTTCTATACATTACAACTCAGTGGTACGTGTACGTCTACGCTTACGTGTAAGTATACGCATCCGGTGTGCTGGCATCACAGGTCGGTCACTCCATACAGCAAACGCGTTTTGACAACCTACTGCTTTTTGAATAACAACTGAATATCAACTACAAGTCAGTCAGACACTGAAACGCTATATGAAACACCCCTGTCAGTCCCGCGGCGCCTGCGGGGTGCGGGGCGTGGGGGGCTCGGGCGGGCGGGGAACTCAATCTGGCGCGGGGGGTTGAGTGTCCTTTCTATACGGGGTACTACTATTATTTTCTTCTGTGGCCAGGCCCTAAGCCGTCACTCACGCCCCGTACTCGTATGTGGATATCAATACTCACGCGGCATCATCGGGGTGGTACTGCAGTGCTTGTATGGCGAGGTGCCACGCCCCCAGCGCCTCTAGCTGCGAGGCCACGCCCACACAGCTCTCCGCTGACGGCCGACCGAACCACACGCCTAGCAGGAAACTGAAACAAACGACGACAGTGGGCTCAATTCTGCCGTGGCCGCTAAAATTTAAGTTGTTGGTCTCTTTCATTCATATGGGAGTCGAAAAGGATGGGAGATAATTGAATTTTATTTTATTTTAGCGGAAGCCCTTTGACCGTCAATTCCTCTTCTTTACGTGTCAACAAAATGCAAGACGCATGCCAAATAATTAATTTAAAAAAACACAGTAAGGTACTTTAAAAATTATCTAGCCACGATGTTGTCTCGGCCACTCTCGGCGTAATACGGACTGCCGCATGCCACAAAAATATTAGCGATTTGTAGCATACTAAAAGATTTTGCATGCCACAATGAGGGGTTTCTAAGATGTCATTCATGATGAAAAAAAAGGTTCTATTGACGTCAAATAGATGGCGTGCATTTCGAGTAATATATCAAAGCGAGCCAATTAAACCAATGAGGCAGAGAAAAAGCTGGCAACACTGTTGTTGTCACGTCATCACGTCACGCGTTTTGTTGTGTTTTAAGTTCGTTTCGTGTTTTTGCTTGCTGAGTTGCGTTTTAACTTATGATTTGTTATACCAGCGACCTTTGCGGCTAACTTTTGTGACCTTTTTTCCTACCTTCACGCACGTCTATTTTATTTGACATAAGAGTTCAGTGCAGCGCCATCTCTTATGACCATAATGAAATCTTTTTATTTATAAAACTGTCAAAATGAAAAGCCCTCATTATGTAGCATACGACACAGTTGCATGTTGTTGCCTAGGCGTAAATAATAAATCTTTATTTTTTAACCTTGAAAACCACACAAGTGTGTCTATGTGCTAAAACTAAATAAGTCGAGTGGACAAATACTCGCCTGACGTTACCGAGGTTCCGGGTTCAATCCCGTCGAACAAATATCACTTTGTGAGACTTTCCTCAGTTAAGACATTGCAGACTGAATTACCTGATTGTCCGAAAAGATAGATGATTCCGTTACGCGTAGTAATCTACGGATATAGTCATTATCATGTCGGAAGTCTGAAGGTAGCCGTACGAAACAAGCGTCAGTGACACTGACGCTGCGATACGAAAAATAATAATGGACTTACGGTATTGAATTTACGAATGAATTTACTCAAAAGTGAGTTGTCGCGACGACACAGACACCGGAACGCCGCGTCACTGTCGCATGCCTCCAAAGTCCACCTTTAATATATCAACATAAAGTCCACTATTCTTTTTCGCGTCGCAGCGTCAGTGTCGCTGACGCTCGGTTCGAACGGCTACCTTAAGGCGGTTCTATAATTCCGACAGTAGGGTTTGTGACGTTAACTTCACGAACCACACGATAAGGGTGCTCGCTCACCACAAGCTGTAGTCCATAGGGTCTGGCGTGTAGGAGGCGGGCTGCAGCCGCGGCCGGCTGTTCATGGCGCGCGCGCGGACCAGCTCGTAACGCAGGTCCAGGATGCCACGCTGCGTGCCGTTCTGAACATATCATACATCGATTGTTAAAGTTTTTTATTTATTTACTACAACACATCATACAAATAAACAACAAAACAAAACATTAAAACATTTGTATGACGATGGCGCGTTCTACTGCGCCGCCTTTTATCGGAGAGAGTGACAACTCCTTGGTAGCTGGCACTCTAGCGGAGCGTCGTGTCTTTGATGACGTTTGGCTTGACAATGGCGTCGGCCATGTTGGTTTGTCACTTTTGAACGGTCAGTCTTGCTGCGTACACGTCTGCGACGAACCGCTTATTTCCGATGCAATCATATTATTATTATATCTTGCGTCGAATAAAATTGTAGATGTACCCGAACAACCAGCAACAGGGCCTCCTGCGCCTACATGTATTTATTTATAGAATAGAATAGAATAATTTATATCAAAAACACATATTTTACAAAAAATTATACTTAAAGACGAAACATAACAATTGTATTTGTAGTAATTGTCGCGACATAGTAACATAACAGCTATAGTACTTTTGTCATTATGTCGCGATTGACAGCTTCTCGAACTTCTCGAGCGTTACGTAGTAAGAAACTGTCGAATGCGATATAATGACGAAAAGTACTATGAGTCTCATTTCTCGTTTGACAGCTTCTCTCGCTTCAGGCACTTGGGGAATACTTACTAGTTCTGTTCAAACTAATATCGCATCGCCTCTTTAAATTTTAAGAGTTTATTCTTCATTATTGTGAGACGAGAGCTAGCCTTGGGCAGAACAAAACTTAGTAACTATAACTTCATAAAAAATTTGACGTCGACAACCGATTTGTGTTATCTTATTTAGAATAAAAGCATTTTGTTGTTGAATTACCTTGTGCACAGTGGGGTGATAGTCGTCTACGTAGGGCGGCAGCGGCAGTCTCATTGTCATCTCCCCTTGCTCCAACACGCTCAGCTCTACTTCCTCCTCGTCGCCGCTACTGAACAACGACTCGTACGTCCGGACCACTTGCTCCAGCGAAGGCACTTGCGGACACAGGAATCTGTGGGGGAAACAATATCACTACATAGTATAAAACAAAGTCGCTTTCTCTGTCCCTATGTCCCTTTGTACGCTTAAATCTTTAAAACTACGCAACGGATTTTGATGCGGTTTTTTTTAATAGATAGAGTGATTCAAGAGGAAGGTTTATATGTATAAAACATGCATAATATACTCAAGAATAAATCACAATGACCATTTTCCCGTGCGGAGCCGGGGCGGGTCGCTAGTAAATGAAATATAATAAGGTTGCCTAGTAGAAATTGCTACTCAGCAATAAGGCCGCCTACATGTACACTTTCGTTCTTTTTTTTCGTGAATTTACAGATTCTATTGTTTCTAGTGTGCAATAAAGTGTATTCTATTCTATTCTATAATTAATTATTCACTTTAAAGTTCAAAGTATTTATTTTTAACTTTAGGATATTTACATCATTTAGTTAAGTCAGTTACATATTCTTTTGTGGCGAGTTCAAAAATTTAGCCTATGTGTTATTTTGATGTAAAAGCTATATTATTGTTAAGTTTCATTAAAATCCATTCAGTAGTTTTTGC
The DNA here is from genome assembly GCA_948473455.1 of Teleiodes luculella. Lineage (NCBI taxonomy): Eukaryota > Metazoa > Arthropoda > Insecta > Lepidoptera > Gelechiidae > Teleiodes > Teleiodes luculella. Next base: position 3,594,063 of record OX419609.1, on the reverse strand, counting down.
GTGAAACAGTAACAAACATCTATCCATACTCACAAAGTATCGCATTTAAAATATTAGTAAGATTATTAATATGAATGTCACCTGGCAGTGGCCTGGAATGCTCTGAGCCAATCAGCGCGCTCCAACAGCTCCCTGGGCGAGTGTAGCCCGGCCAGTAGGTGCAGTGTTGCCAGCCTGTGAGACGATATCAGCTTGTCGGCGCCACACTCGCGCCACAGGGACAGTTGGCGCGCTATTAGCGAGCGGAATGTTGGGTCTCCTGCAGAATACAAAGCAATATTTAATATACATTCTACTAACTTTGGAAAGAACAATATTTACTCGATTTAAATTAGGAATACGTGATATTAATAAGTGATACGGAAGACCAGCGCCGTGGCCTAACCGTGCTGCGGCATTTTGCTGAGTGGGGGGGGGGGCTTTTTGTGTGGGTGTCGCAACACAGGGGGATGGTTGCACGTAGCTGTATCGTTCTTGTTTCATGTTATGTAGTTTGTTATGTTGTTAATTGTATTTTTTTATTGTCGTTTTTTGTGTTGTGATTGATGCCCAACAAATAAATATTTCTGATTTCTGATATTAATGTGCAGTCGCCTTTAGAATGTCGGATCTAGAATTAAAATTTTAATTTTTTACATACTCTTGTTTACATACCTATTCTATGCAACTGTTTAAGAATATTGTTTATACCTAATATCCTTCTAGGAAAATAAATCCTCCACAATATTCAGAAATTTATTTACGTACGATACTCGGTAACATTAAAACTTGACTATTAAAAATAATAATCAAGAAAAATGGAACTATGAAGAAGATAAAGAAAAAAAACATTTATTTACTTAAGCTGTAACTTAATAAAAAAAATTAAGACAATCAAGTCAATACCTACTATACGTATATAAAGGTGTGGTGTAGTTCACAACAGTGAAAAGGCACGGCTCAGCTTAATGCCAACTTTACTCCCTGGCCACAGCTAGTCGCGGCGGCGGCGGTGGGTGTATGCGGCATCGCGTCTACAGGCCGACCACTATAGATGACCCCCGCCTGCCACTCGAGCTCTATTTCTCAAACGTTCGTATGACTTAGCGTAGGCGTATGCGACATAAGTCACAGTCGACTTCCAAGCCGAAGGACGCTGTTTTTCCGTATTTCTGAGTCACTCGTCTTCGATATGGTGTTTTGTTCATTTTACGCAGATAAAACAAAAACCGGTAGTCTCCGAAATTAAAACGGAACGTAAATCTATGGTCGCTCCCACTTTGCGGATTGTCGCTCTCGCTCACACTCCCGTGTCGATCGTATAGCCGTCTCTTTCATGTCGGGGGTGTCTGTGTATGAGTGATCCGAATGTCAATCGAGCGAAAACGTCATTGTTGGAATATAGATGTCCGTAACATCAGCTTCCTCATAGGTGATAGGATGATTCTACATATGCCAGTATTTAGGGCATAATTACAGCCTTCGAATATCCCAGTCTTAAAATAGGAGCCACAAACACTTGGCGAATATGAACCGTTTAGTGTGTGTCAGCTGGAGAGATGTCACCCCAGCTTACACAAGCAATACAGGAAAACCAGCGAGGATAGGATTTTGGACTATAGTCAGTAATTTAGGGCATAATGAGAGCATAAGGCAGGAAAAATCTGAACGATAATACACAAAAAGATTCGAAACTACGACCAAAAAACAGTGTGTAAGCTGGTGTTACGTCACTCCAGCTTGCACATGTGTAATAATGAAACTATCAATCGCAGAGTATTCATTTAAATGTCAAAATGTGAGGAATAATGGGAGCAATAGGCTCCAAAATTTTCATACTCCTGGTTAAAGTACTTTACGAGTTATAAGCCGTTGAATATGTGTAAGCTGATGTTACGTCACTCCAGCTTGCACATGTGTAATAATGAAACTATCGATCGCAGAGTTTTGATTGAAATGTCAAAACGTGAAGGATAATAGGAGCAACAGGCTCCAACCTTTTCTAAGGGCCTAGCCACAGATTCGCGCGACGCGCGGCGCGAACTGCGGCGCGATGGTAGGCCACAGCTCGCCGCGTATTCGCTCTACAGATCGTTCACCGTAAGTTGCCCCCCGACTGCCATAGTACCATGAGCTCTATTTCTCAAACGTTCGTGTCGCTAAGATCGCTCGATTTCTACTGATTTACGCTCGTCTAACGAAAAACGGCATTTTTGGATCGTTCGATTGCAACGAGTGATAGATTAAACGCCAAGCAATAATGTCTATATTCCATGTCCGTAACATCAGCTTCCTCATAGGTGATAGGATGATTCTACATATGCCAGTATTTAGGGCATAATTACAGCCTTTCGAATATCCCAGTCTTAAAATAGGAGCCACAAACACTTGGCGAATATGAACCGTTTAGTGTGTGTCAGCTGGAGAGATGTCACCCCAGCTTACACAAGCAATACAGGAAAACCAGCGAGGATAGGGTTTTGGACTATAGTCAGTAATTTAGGGCATAATGAGAGCATAAGGCAGGAAAAATCTGAACGATAATACACAAAAAGATTCGAAACTACGACCAAAAAACAGTGTGTAAGCTGATGTTACGTCACTCCAGCTTGCACATGTGTAATAATGAAACTATCGATCGCAGAGTTTTGATTGAAATGTCAAAACGTGAAGGATAATAGGAGCAACAGGCTCCAAAATTTTCAAATCTCTAAGCCTCGTAGTTTCCACGTAAAACAAAAAACACTGAATTCGCGCCAAAAATTCAAATTATCGCCTCGAAAAACCTTAGAAGCGCGGTTGCCGTTCCGTGCGCTATGTTATTGGAATCGAATTTGATCCTTACTGCGATTGTATTAGGAGTCATTTTAGCTCGAGCTCAATTTTTTTATATTCTTATTATAATAATATAGACCGAGAGCCGACTGAACTATACGGAACTATAATTGCAATATTGAATTTTTTTTTCTAATCCACTTATGACAACGAGAGAAACACTATTATTATTATGTGACTTGTTTTCTGTAGTTACTAACAAAAAAGATATTCGCGAGACGATCACTTAAGACACTTTACAAAAATACAGGGTGGTATTTTTTGTAAAGTGTCATAAGTGATCGTCTATCTACGTGATACGCGAGTGAATATCTTTTTGTTAGTAACTACAGAAAACAAGTCACATAATAATAATAGTGCTTATTTCTCTCGTTGTCATAAGTGGATTAGAAAAAAAATTTCAATATTGCAATTATAGTTCCGTATAGTTTAGTCGGCTCTCGGTCTATATTATTATAATAAGAATATAAAAAAAATTGAGCTCCAGCTAAAATGACTCCTAATACAATCGCAGTAAGGATCAAATTCGATTCCAATAACATAGCGCACGGAACGGCAACCGCGCTTCTAAGGTTTTTCGAGGCGATAATTTGAATTTTTGGCGCGAATTCAGTGTTTTTTGTTTTACGTGGAAACTACGTGGCTTAGAGATTTGAAAATTTTGGAGCCTGTTGCTCCTATTATCCTTCACGTTTTGACATTTCAATCAAAACTCTGCGATCGATAGTTTCATTATTACACATGTGCAAGCTGGAGTGACGTAACATCAGCTTACACATATTCAACGGCTTATAACTCGTAAAGTACTTTAACCAGGAGTATGAAAATTTTGGAGCCTATTGCTCCCATTATTCCTCACATTTTGACATTTAAATGAATACTCTGCGATTGATAGTTTCATTATTACACATGTGCAAGCTGGAGTGACGTAACACCAGCTTACACACTGTTTTTTGATCGTAGTTTCGAATCTTTTTGTGTATTATCGTTCAGATTTTTCCTGCCTTATGCTCTCATTATGCCCTAAATTACTGACTATAGTCCAAAATCCTATCCTCGCTGGTTTTCCTGTATTGCTTGTGTAAGCTGGGGTGACATCTCTCCAGCTGACACACACTAAACGGTTCATATTCGCCAAGTGTTTGTGGCTCCTATTTTAAGACTGGGATATTCGAAGGCTGTAATTATGCCCTAAATACTGGCATATGTAGAATCATCCTATCACCTATGAGGAAGCTGATGTTACGGACATGGAATATAGACATTATTGCTTGGCGTTTAATCTATCACTCGTTGCAATTAGTAGGGAGGCTAAGTCTCTAAAAATAGATTTTCGTTGGACTGAGCAGTATTATACCAACAACTGGTATCGTTGGATTCAGTGATGTTTCTATAGTAGGAAAAGTGACGTTGTCGCTTTCTAAATTGGTGGAGTGACGTATTATGACGTCACAAAGATGGCGACTCCTAGTCTCAATTTCGCTCGATTTACTCAGTAACTACTTAACCTATTACGACGTGTGGGGTATCATATGAAAGGTATTTAAATACTTAACAAAAGATGTCTAACAATGTTCAGTGTAGGTCGAATAATATAAAAGATATTATTAAATAAATGAAAAAATATTTGTGTTTAATTTTTTATAACCCAAATAACGCAATTTTGTTGGTTGAAACCATTAAAACTTTATTAGAAAGTTATCTTGCTACGTCTTTTATCTATAACATGTACTTTGAATTTTAGAAATTGGTTGATAAATGACTACGCTACAACCATTTTACTACAGGCCCAACAAGCGCGCGAGAGATAACTTACACTTATTAATAGGGAATTTAGTGCAAACATTTGCATGGGAACTACTTTAAATTGGACGAGTCAATGAAACTTTGTACAATAGGTGATCTTGAGTAGAAATTCACCGGAACCCATTACTCGTACCCCCTCTCAAGCGGAGGGGAGAGGAGTAAAGTTGAGTTGCGCGGCCCTTCTTGTGGACGCTTATATCTCTAAAACTGTATGTGCTAGGACAAGTTTGGTATCATTTTCGGATAACTCGTTAACGGAGAATTCATTTTTGATATTATGAAATAGGGTTGCCACACCAAAAAAATAAATTATATGATAAAATTCACAAAACACGACTAAAGTTTTTCTATATAAATGCCATTTGCTTTTCCTATGGAAATGGTATTGATGCATAGAAAATATATAAAACATGGCTTAAAAAATAATTAAATTGTATGCGCGGCAGACGAGTGTAATACTCGTAAACATGAAACTATCTCCAAGACCAAAATAGTCCCAGAAACAGCGGTGTTAAATATTCAGTATTATGGCAGAAATTTTATGTGTGTGTGTGTGTTGCACAATGCACAACCTTCCAAACAAACGAAAAGCTAGACCGGCCCGGGCAAACGGTATGAGATAGAGAGGTGGTGCCGTAGTGAAACTTGTTGGAAAGACTTGGTGAGACTTTGAAAGGTGACAAAAAAAACAGACCAAGTTGGCTGACTTCAAGGTACTGGCAACCGCTGGCAACCCAGCAAATAAAGGAAGCGGGGTAGACAATATTTCTGAAGATCAGTAATAAAACCAAGACCTAATTTTCTTTTCTTGACTAACTGTATTTTTTATATCCCTGTTTACTTAATTTTTGCTCGGTTTCCGCGAATTGCTCAAAATAATGATACTAAGCTGCCTCGTCAGCTTTGTCAGGTTGATGGATCAGCTAGCGTAAGTTTGATGTAGAAGACCATACTAAGGGTTAGGTTAATAGCATAGTTGGGAAAGTATGTGAACGGTAGGCAAGTAGGATCGTTTATGTACTCTTTCCTTGTAATCGAATTAACTCAGTGAGGTTAACATTTGCGAAGACCAGTACTTTACCAAATATGAAGCGCTATTCGTGGCCTCTTATAGATCCTCATGCATGCAAGTGGTAGCATGCAGGAAATAAGCTTGCCAAGTGATAGGAGCGTCCTCGTTGAAGGAAACACATCACACTGTGTCTGAGTTGAAGCTTCACCGGAAAGGTTCTCCTTGTTTTGGATGATTTAGGTCCGGAGTATGTTCAAAGCAGTCCAAGGCAAATAATGTCACGCGTACTTAGACCACGTAGTGTGTGATGCTGGAGCTAGGGGTATTTCACTTCATAGATATTAATCCTATTGAGGAACCAGCACGTGGTGGTGTAAGGGACGATTGATGTCGGTCTCTTATATCGCCATGTCCAGAGAGCTGGTCACGTCTCTACGAACGTTCAGCAGAGCAATACCAGCCAGAGTGTTTTATTTAGAACTGTACCCCATAGCTGAGCGTGTGCTCACCGAAAGTAATTTAATCCGATGCTAGTATAATCGACTGTCGAAAAAAAAGTTTCAGTTCGACCAATCGAAAGACTTGTGAAAATTGATGAAGGCAGGCGCAGGTTATTGCGTGTACCCACTTTCTTCTTGCGTGTTTAAGCAGCATTGCCTATAAAAAACGATTTATTCAAGCCAACGTAACGCCAAGGTACTATGGAGTTAAGAAAGAGTTCGGCTCGCCAGTAAATGTTTAAAGACTGATGGGCGCCTCGATTACGAAGGCAAAAGGTGTAACATTGGATCATTAAAGGTTCCAGCTCCAAGACGTTTTGTTTTCATTAGCAACTTATGATTACACAGCTAATTTGACTGCGCTTAGTAAGTTAATACCAGATTCTCGGCGCCGACCCCTTTTATCCAGAAGTATGCGTTGTGTGATGTTCAAGATCTGGTAACAACAGGGTTTTTCTGTTCGGAATGCAGCTTGTTCAGAGATGACTTTTGAAAATTGAAACACACAACATTTCTGCCATAACACCATCAGCATCCCTTGCCACCGCTGTTTCTGGGACTAATTTGATCTCGGAGATAGTTTCATGTCTACGAGTATACACTCGTCGGCCGCGCATACAATTTAATTTTATTTTAAGCCATGTTTTATATATTTGTGAATGTTGCTACCTGACCATATTTTCTATGCATCAATACCATTTCCGTAAGAAAAGCAAATGACATTTATGTAGAAAAACTTTAGTCGTGTTTTGTGAATTTTATCATATAATTTAGTTTTGTGTGGCAACCCTATTTCATAGTAACAAAAATCAATTCTCCGTTAACGAGTTATCCGAAAATGATACCAAACTTGTCCTAGCACATACAGTTTTAAGAGATATAAGCGTCAACAAGAAGGACCGCGAAACTCAACTTTACCCCTCTCCCCCCCCGCTTGAGAGGGGGTACGAGTAACGGGTTCCGGTGAATTTCTACTCAAGACCACCTATTGTACAAAGTTTCATTGACTCATCCAATTTAAAGTGGTTCCCTTGCAAATGTTAGCACTAAATTCCCTATTAATAACTGTAAGTCATCTCTCGCGCGCTTGTTGGGCCTTTAGTAAAATGGTTGTAGCGTAGTCATTTATCAACCAATTTCAAAAATTCAAAGTACATGTTATAGATGAAAAACGTAGCAAGATAACTTTCTAATAAAGTTTTAATGGTTTTAACCAATAAAATTGCGTTATTTGGGTTATAAAAAATAAAACACATTTTTTTTTTCATTTATTTAATAATATCTTTTATATTATTCGGCCTACACTGAACATTGTTAAACATCTTTTGTTAAGTATTTAAATACCTTTCATATGATACCCCACACGTCGTAATAGGTTAAGTAGTTACTGAGTAAATCGAGCGAAATTGAGACTAGGAGTCGCCATCTTTGTGACGTCATAATACGTCACTCCACCAATTTAGAAAGCGACAACGTCACTTTTCCTACTATAGAAACATCACTGAATCCAACGATACCAGTTGTTGGTATAATACTGCTCAGTCCAACGAAAATCGTTATTTGACGACTTTTTGTAACTCCGCCTCCCTACTAAATCGAACGATCCAAAAATGCCGTTTTTCGTTAGACGAGCGTAAATCAGTAGAAATCGAGCGATCTTAGCGACACGAACGTTTGAGAAATAGAGCTCATGGTACTATGGCAGTCGGGGGGCAACTTACGGTGAACGATCTGTAGAGCGAATACGCGGCGAGCTGTGGCCTACCATCGCGCCGCAGTTCGCGCCGCGCGTCGCGCGAATCTGTGGCTAGGCCCTTAGAAAAGGTTGGAGCCTGTTGCTCCTATTATCCTTCACGTTTTGACATTTCAATCAAAACTCTGCGATCGATAGTTTCATTATTACACATGTGCAAGCTGGAGTGACGTAACATCAGCTTACACATATTCAACGGCTTATAACTCGTAAAGTACTTTAACCAGGAGTATGAAAATTTTGGAGCCTATTGCTCCCATTATTCCTCACATTTTGACATTTAAATGAATACTCTGCGATTGATAGTTTCATTATTACACATGTGCAAGCTGGAGTGACGTAACACCAGCTTACACACTGTTTTTTGATCGTAGTTTCGAATCTTTTTGTGTATTATCGTTCAGATTTTTCCTGCCTTATGCTCTCATTATGCCCTAAATTACTGACTATAGTCCAAAATCCTATCCTCGCTGGTTTTCCTGTATTGCTTGTGTAAGCTGGGGTGACATCTCTCCAGCTGACACACACTAAACGGTTCATATTCGCCAAGTGTTTGTGGCTCCTATTTTAAGACTGGGATATTCGAAGGCTGTAATTATGCCCTAAATACTGGCATATGTAGAATCATCCTATCACCTATGAGGAAGCTGATGTTACGGACATGGAATATAGACATTATTGCTTGGCGTTTAATCTATCACTCGTTGCAATCGAACGATCCAAAAATGCCGTTTTTCGTTAGACGAGCGTAAATCAGTAGAAATCGAGCGATCTTAGCGACACGAACGTTTGAGAAATAGAGCTCATGGTACTATGGCAGTCGGGGGGCAACTTACGGTGAACGATCTGTAGAGCGAATACGCGGCGAGCTGTGGCCTACCATCGCGCCGCAGTTCGCGCCGCGCGTCGCGCGAATCTGTGGCTAGGCCCTTAGAAAAGGCGGGCACTGTTATTCAGCCGTGGCCTGGACCTATGAGCAGTAGTCGCTCATATGTATATGTGTGTGTGTGTACTGTGTGCAGTAGTTACCGGCGGCCTGTGCGATGAGCGCGGCCATGTTGCAGTCCCCGCTGCGCGCGGCCAGCTGACACGCCTCCGCCACGCGCCCGCCCAGCACCAGCGACCACACGCGCGCGCTGTGACCGTCGCTCATATGTATATGTGTGTGTGTGTACTGTGTGCAGTAGTTACCGGCGGCCTGTGCGATGAGCGCGGCCATGTTGCAGTCCCCGCTGCGCGCGGCCAGCTGACACGCCTCCGCCACGCGCCCGCCCAGCACTAGCGACCACACGCGCGCGCTGTGACCGTCGCTCTCTAATACAAACACAATGGGGTTACAGTTACAGCCCGACCACACAAATAAAAAACCTCGCCAAAGTCAAAGTTTTTTTATTCGAAGTAAGATTTTACAAATCACTTTTCGACGTCCAGGCCAACGTTCCAGTCATTTTGGCATTACATTATTTTTAATAACTTTCAAAAAAAGAAAGAGGTCAGTGATCTTTTGTCCGGATTTATAAGAAACAGACGCACGCACGCACGTACATTATAGCACGTAATCGAAAACGGTTGAGCGAAAGAAAGGAGGCCGAAAACGATAGACGAAAAAAAAGAAAAGAATGTACTTTATTGCCCATTGTCTGGATGTTGTTATTTTATATTGATGTATGTATATCAACTCATAGTACTATCAGTAAAATTGCCGCTCGCCCAGCTTAAGGGATAATATTGTGTGCAGTGGCTCGAGACAAAGTATGCTAGGCCCTGCCTTGCTGTTTTTTCCCGTCATAAACGTTATATTGGACCCAATTCCAGAGCGGCCGCTAAAATCTCTAATTTTAATTAGTTGTCGCTAAACCACTTTGCAATTCTACGGGAACTGTCAAATTCAACTGACATTGCTAATTTTAATCTGACGTTCCTTATTTTAGACAATCCATAGACAATCAATTCAACTTAACTTTAACTAGCCAAACGCAATTCTACGTATGCCATTTTTGCGCGAAAAATCGCTAAACTGACTAATCTTAGCGACGATTAAAATAAATATTATGATTTGGTTGTATGGCAAAGATATAACTGGTCTTTCTCATCAAAATAACATGGAAAAACAACAACTTGAACTCAACTTAGACAATTTAGCAAGTCGCTTAAACCCCGTTAAATTTAGTTGGCCTGGCACCGTAGAATAGCACTTGTGGATTTAACTAACTAAAACTAGTAAAATTTTAGACATTTTAATTTTAAGTTATTTAGACGGTGGACGCGTGGAATTGAGACCATTGACATACTAAACTATAACCATTCTTTTATGAGTCTTCATTTCTTCAGAAATATACTTCAAAAATCATCGGTAATTCATCATCATCATCATCATCTCAGCCGAAAGACGTCCACTGCTGGACAAAGGCCTCCCCCAAGGAATTACCGATTGGTAAATCAAACAAAAAGGCGGGGCTAGAGAAGATCGCTGCGTGCAAGGGAAATATTATCAAACGGGGCTAGCGGGAACTTTGCTGATAGTACAACAAGCTCTGCCTAGTTTGAGGTCAGATGGTCGTGTGTGAGATGTCCCCACATATTTATATTCATCACTACATAGTATAAAACAAAGTCGCTTTCTCTGTCCCTATGTCCCTATGTATGCTTAAATCTTTAAAACTACGCAACGGATTTTGATGCGGTTTTTTTTAATAGATAGAGTGATTCAAGAGGAAGGTTTATATGTATAATACATGCATAATATACTTAAGGATAACCCACAATAACCAATTTCCCGTGCGGAGCCGGGGCGGGTCGCTAGTTTATTTATATTATTATTGTTACCGTCTTCCTCCTCTGCGGCGCGCGGTCTCTTCAGCTCATCCATGGTGGTGCCGGCGACGGCTGACGTCAGCCATTCTAGAAGCTTCCTGTGGCGATTCACCACTGACGCCTCGTCCGTTCCAGGGACGCCTACAAACACATTATTATTGTAACATTTCCGCCAGCAAATTGGTTCATTTTCTCTCCAGATAAGTAGATAGATATGCGGTTCACAGAATACATCTACTTACCAAGTTTCAACAGTATAATTCTTATAGTTTCGGAAAAAAGTGGCTGTGACATACGAACGGACAGACAGACAGGCATGACGAATCCATAAGGGTTCCGTTTCTAGCCACTATTTCACCAAATTCCGACAAGAAAAATATACTATTAAATTATAATCGAAGCGAAAAATTAAGATCATTGAGCTTGGGCGTCACCTGTGGATAAATCAATGAACTAAGAAAAATATAAAGCCTCGCCATGTTGCGGAATTTCAATGGAACTAATTTTATAATGGAAATGTTGACATAAACATAAAAATATACACGTGGCGACCCCAGAGCAGGTTTTTTATTTTTCTGGTGAGGCTATAGATAGATAGATGAAAGTTTGTTACATAAAAATTGCACACACACAAATATAACAAAGTGTGATTGTCGTGTATTGGAATAATAAAAATAATCAGTAAAACAAAGTACAAAAAAAATACAATAAATAAAACAAAATAAAAATTAAGCCACGCCTCTAACACAAAGCTTAATAAGCACATGAACAGGATGGGCTTATCAGAAAACCCTTACTGTAGATTCTGTGCGGACGAAGAGGAAACTCCACTTCACATTCTCTGTGAGTGCGATGCTCTCGTCAACAAAAGGAGTCGAGTGCTGGGAGCGCACAAACTTGCCCCCCAAGAAGCCCGAACCCTAAATTCCACCAAAACCACCAGCAACTTCAAAGCTAACCCTGCAGCTTTAAAGCAGCTGCCGGTTTTGGTGGATTTAAAGTTCGGGCTTATAGTAAATTACGACTACTTCTACTACTTGATTAGACTGCTTAAATTAAAGCTATAGATAGGAATATTAGCAACATCCCTGTAGGCTTACTACGTAAGAAGCGACAAACTCGAGAAGCTGTAAAACGCGATATAGTGACATTACAATCATAGTAAATCTGTCAATATGTCGCGTTTGACAGCTTCTCGAGCCTGTCGCTTCTTACGTAGTAAGCCTACTGGTTTAATGTAAACTCACCGTCGTTTTCCAGGTCAGCTCCCCACAGCGCTTCGCACAGATCGAACACTTCTTGACAATACGAGGTGGACACTCCAAACTGCCAACAACAATACTCATTTGAATCTTGCTTTTGATCTTCAAAATTCACGAGTTTAATATATATTTTTGTTTATCTTAGCGCAAAGCTGCTAAATATAAAAATAAAAAAGGTTTAAAAAAATCTTAAGTAAAGCCTGACCAAAGAAATAAAAAACCTCACTATATTGTGGAATTTCAATGAAACTAATTTTATAATGGAAATTGTTGCCATAAACAAAAACATACACGTAGCGCCCCAAGAGTAGGTTTTTTATTTCTTTAGTCAGGCTTTACTGCCAAATCTACAAATAATATAAATTTATCAGGTCTTGCATACGAGTGAGTTTGCTGTTTTAAGATGACAAGTAAAAATTAAGTTTGAAATTCCGAGGACAGGCCTAGCCCAGTGTGGAATTTTAGGTACTGTGACTTTGGTCATGCCATCTCTCTCGTTTGCTTGTCGGCCTGGCTGCAAGCGCATTCTAAATTTAAATCTATTTCGAGACATATATGTGAAAGTTTGTTATTGACATTTTGTATTTTGTTGTGTAGGGGATGCAAATTGTTCTTGCTTGCAAATGGAGGAAAAGGGAAGATCTTCCTTAGAGCATGGTGGTCAGCCCGGGGACCGCGGATCGACTGTACTTCGTTGGAACTTGTATTTATTCAATGTCTTGCGAAAACTTCGATAGCGCGTTTCAAGCTTCGGCTTCTGATTGGTTGCTCTTCTAATGAGACGTAGGCTTCGTTTACAACATGTGACTGCAATTGGATGCTCTCTGCAGTGTCAGATTATTGTAACGCGCGCGGTATTCGCTGAGTCAGGCGCGCCGCTACAGTTGTATACCTTGTAAAGCCAGACCAAACAAATAAAAGCTTACCTGTGGCTTTTTCTTCGGCAATGTCCTGTAGTGTTGCGCGATGCGAGTGAGGGCGTCCCTCCTGGCTTGCGGTGACGTCACGAGCGACAGTCTGGGGCACTGCCCGCCGTCCGTGAACTCAGAAAACTCTAGAAGTACTTGCAGGTGGTGGGTGAGGGACTCCTGGGAAATCAAATTATTAATAGGCTATTTGACAATGCGAAAAATAAAGTATTAATTACTGTAATCAGTATGTAATGTAAGTTTAAAAATGGATATTTACTATGGGAAGTTGAAAATAATAATTAATTTAAGTAAAAATCCGTAAATAAAAATGTATATTTTTTGGCGTTTGTCACGTGACTCAAAACGCTCCTGTTTGGTCGGGTATAGGACATATGTCACTAGCCAGTAAACATCGTTTTCTACTTAAGCAACTTGTAGTAGTAGTACTGGCTAGTGACGTCACCGATGCCATTGCGACGCCATATTGTCAAAGTAGCGTTTTGGCGCGCTACTTAAATATTGAATTTTTATTTTGATATTTTTCAGGAAATATGTACCAGAATTAAAAAATACAATTATTACTGGGATCCACAAACTCTACTGAATAATAATATATTTTTTTTAAAAACCAGTCAAATAGCCTATTATTTTATTGTTATGGAAAACTTACACCCTATGCCTATATTTGTTATAGACATAAGTTGTATGCGACGTTAGGTCAATTACAGTAAACGGATTGAGATTTGAATGAATAATAATAATATACAATGTGGGGACACCTCACACACAGCCGTCTGACCCTAAACTAGGCGGAGCCTGTACTATGGGTGTCAGACAGCTGATATACATACATATATAAATATACAACATCCAGAAACAACTCAAACACAAGTGCTCATCACACGAATGTTTGCCCTGGGCGGGGTTCGAACCCGCGACCCTGTGCTTTGTAGGCAGACATACTTCCAACTAGGCTACGGGGCCGTCAAATATAATATCCTACTAATATTTTAAACGCGAAAGTTTGTAAGTATGGATTTATGTTGGTTACTCTTTCACGTAACAACTGCTGAATGGATTTTATGGAACTTTACAATAATATATTTTATAATATCAGAATAACATGTAGGCTACCTATTACCGCGGAAAAATACCTCATTCCCACGGGAAAATCTGTTATCGCTGGCGAAGCCGCGGCGGAAAGCTAGTTATTAATATAACAAAGAGTGCAAACGAGATAATATACAATTAAAGGAAGGCAACCAGTCATAATAGAAAAAAAGAAAAATCAACTATATATTACATTAATGGCGTAATTCCTCCGAACTTCGGTCGCGTAAATTCAGCTTAGTGCGTATTGACCACAGAACATTTGAAAGAGGTTAGAATGGCGATAATGCGCCGTCCGTATGAAATCCGGTGTCGCCGATTCCACCCCACCTTTCACCTCCACTACATCTGTACTTCAATAAAGATGAAGTTTACGCACATATTTGCAATTTCAAATCTAGCCAATCATAGCGCCGCTCAATCACGCGATTTCAAATGGAAACGAATCATACGCATGCACGCACACCGATGTACATTTTTATAGCTATGTGTGAGTTAGACAGCGCGATCGCGTCTTTGCGTGGAGTATGAGCGTTTGCTCATAGTCTTGGCGCGCCGGCCCCGCCCACAGCGCCGCCCTAACCTCTTTTAAATGTTCTGTGGTATTGACCCTTAATGTACAGTAGCCAGAAAATGGGCTCAATTCTGCCGTGGCCGCCAAAATCTCTAATTTTAAGTTGTTGGTCTCTTTCATTCATATGGGAATCGAAAAGGATGGGAGATGAATTAATTTAATTTTGAATGAATGATATTTAAAATAAACACAGCTGTCAAATTCAGCTTGATTTAGTCGGGATGTTTTTAAATGCTTGATAAACAACGCGTAAATTCGATGTTTGACGTCTCTAAATTAAGGTTGGCAAACACCTGTCCCTTTTCGTTATTAAGAACGTGAAAGGGACATATGATTTTTAAATTTAAGTTAGAGCGCAATATGTAAAATCGGGCCCAATGTTATGTTTTGACCCTTAGGGCCTTCGCTGCGTTAAGCGGGCGCACGGCGCGTGCGTCCGCTCCGCGTGCTTGATTCATGTTATTTCAAGAGCACCGCTGCGTGAGGCGGATAGCCGTCGCACGCGACGCGGGCAGCGGGGCCCGCGGCGTGTGCGACGGGGCACGCGTCGCGTGTACGCGCGACGGAGCACGCGAGCGGAGCTGTTTCTACAAAATCATTGAGCGCCGCTACGTTATCCGTGTCGCACGCTCCGTGCTTGTACAGTCTTTGCGATAAGTTGGAGCGTGTTATTTGATGGATATTGGATGATGATGAGGGATAACTGATACTCTTTGTACTTTTACCGTATTATAACTCCGTTTTAAATATGTTTCAAGTCTAGAATACAGTTCGTCAAATGTACACGGTGATATTTTAAAATAATTGATTTTTTTTTCCCATTTTCTCTTAATAATGAAAACTTGGTTACAAAATCTCCACACAACAATCTAGATGTGACATATGGGCTAATTGGCTGACGCCTTTGTTCACGTCGTCGTCTTTTGGCTATGTAATATATCAATAAATAATCCATAGTTATCGACTGTACACCCACGCGATCGAAATTATACTGGCGGCGCAGCGAAGGCCCTTAATGTAACCATGCTGTCAATTTTAAACTAAATCGTGGAGAAAACCCGTGAAAATTACAAGTACTGTAACGTGGTGCATACCATGCCACCTCGTTGCCTCATTCTCATCTCATTTACCATTCTCGTCTAAATTCGAATATATTCAATTTTGGAATTCAGTCGACAATCATCCGTCATTTCATTCATTTTTTTATTCACTTTTGGTTTACCCCTCGGCCATGTCGGCCGAGTTCTGAATTCTCGTCGTTTGTGATTTCCCTGTTTTGCAGTACTTTATATTTATTAAACCTTGTCGACAAGTTTACTACCAGTGTTTCTACTTTTCATCATGTTATCTTGTGCGCGCTCGCTGGCTCGCCCAGGACCTGGCGAGCCGCGGGTGTCACAGTACCATGGAGTACAGAACCAATAGAGAGCGCGTCCGCACGCTTTTGCTTAGAAACAAAGTCACCAATTTGCGCGGGGGGAGAGGTGATCTGCGCCGGCTGCAATTGGCCGACGCGTTGCTGCGCCTGCTGCAATTGGCCGACGCGTGGCTGACGCAATGACATCTGATTCACTAGTGGTTAAAAACGTGGTGAGGCAAGCAAGATATAACATATGTTTGGTGTGTGCGGTCGCCCCCGCAAGCGTTCTCCATTGGTTCTGTACTCCATGCACAGTACTGACCAGGAAGGTGTTTTTGTCGTCGGGTTGTCCTAACGCCAGCCGCACCACCGCCGGCTCGCTCCAATCCTCCGCGCCGCGGCCAGACACGTAGCTCGACAGCTCGCTCAGGACCGCCGCTACAATAAATCATTTATTTTAACACTTGGACAGTATACATCACTTAGTTAAGGGGTACATGCTAAGTGGCGCCCCCACCCTTTAAAAAATAATAACTCGGGAAATAATCTTTTTTTTTTTAAATCTGGACGACAAGATTGGAGACGGGGCGCCACTTAGCATGGTAGAGCCTCTTAAGTCAAATAAAGTTACATTTATTGGCAAGTTCAGCATAACAAAATGTGCGGTCTTTTGTGGAAACAATTTAGTCCCTTAGTTTCTTTGCAGCGCTTAGGAGTGTGTGTTTGGTAGAGGTATGAGATACAGTAGGGCAGTGGTGTGTGATACTGTGTGGCAGAAGTGGTGTGTGATACTGTGTGACTATGTGTGGCAGTGGTGTGGGATACTGAGTGGCAATGGTGTGTGATAATGTGTGGCAGTGGTGTGGGGTAATGTGTGTGTGGTGTATAATAGTGTGTGTCAGTGGTGTGTGATAAGATAATGTGTGACAGTGTATGGCAGTGGTGTGTGACAGTGGGTGGCAGTGGTGTATGACACTGTGTGACAGTGGTGTTTGATACTGTGTGGCAGTGGTTTGTGATAATGTGTGACTGTGTGTGTGTTTGTGATAGTGTGTGATTGTGTTTTGTTGTTGTTTGGCAGATGTGTGTGACTATCGTATGTTTCTAGTAATGACGATGATACTGTGTGGCACATGTGTATGATACTACTGACTGTGTATTTCTGTGTGCGTGTGTGTGTGTGGCAGTGGTATGTAATACTGACTGTGCGGCAGATGCTCGACGCTGTGCGAGGCTGTGGTGTAGACGAGCGCGCCGGAGGGCCCGAAGCCCGCGCGGCTGTGGCGGGCGCGACACACTGACATGTCCGCTATGCAAGCCGCGCCCAGCTTGCCTGCAACACAACACGCACTGACAAATGAACGATGATAATGTAGCGTCATCACAGAACACCAAATAGTAGCCCCTACAGAAGTTGCACTAGGCGACATCATTCATATAAATTGCAACCCTAGCTCCGTTATAATAAAGTGCAATTCAGGTCGCACGGCGCTAGGCGAAAAGACAAAGTTGCTGCATCTCTCTCTCTCTTGTATTGCGCCACTCTACTAACACGTTTAGGGAATGGGGAATTGGTCCTTGGTCGGCCCGAGACCGCTCGGCCGGGCGGTAGGTAGTTAGCGCGCAAGTACATGGAGTGACGAGGCCTGGCGTCATGTGTGAGACGTCTCACACACGGCCATCTGACCCAAAACTATGCACAGCCTGCGCTATGGGTTAAGACAGCTGCCCCTCTAACATGCCCGGTCCACGCGTGATAGACATAATTTTGTCGTGCGTATTCTCTTAACCTTAGGATATTTCAATATGGCGGGTTTCTCGCAGCTTTTTGACAGTTAAATGTGCGATAAACTTTTGTCATAGCACTGCATGTTACGGGGGCTGGTATACATATATACGACTTCAAATACAAAGTGAATCAAATCATAAAGTACAGTACAAGTTCATAAGTGGGAGTCATATCACGTGTTTTTATACATTCAAATTTTTTTTTCCTTAAAACTTGTTAATATTATTTTTGTGTGTTACGAAGACAGTGTATTGAACTCAAAATTATACTTCACATGATGTCCTGAATAATTTTGGAAAAAAGTTAATATTAAATTTAAAGTATTAATGCACGTGATATGACTGAACTTATGAACGCGACCGTACATCCTGTCCCTTTTAGTTCTTGAAAGTCTGAAAAGAACGTAGACACACCTTGTACTGTAGACTTTTAATTATTAGTTAAACATTTACAAGGCAGTGGCCACTATAACTCCACCTTAATTTTAACCTTATACCATCAACATAAAAACGAAAACGAATGCATTTTATAAAGTTTTTTTCCTTACGAAGAGTTAAAACGTAATAATTAAAATGGTTGTCACTCACCGGCGATGGTTTTCTTGAATGGCGGCACTTTCCTGTGGTACTTCAGAACTATAGTGTGTGGCCGCACGAACAGAGGTTTCATTGGCAACTCTATAACAACAACAAACACATGCTTACAAGGTTATCATGTGGGTTTTGAAGTCAACCTACCTCACAAACCCTGGTGTCTGTATTATAGACATGGCTCCTATAACGACTACATCTGTAGATAGTAGCCGGGACCAACGGCTTCACGTGCCTTCCGAAGCACGGAATCATTTTTCTTTTCGAACAATCAGGTGATTCAGCCTGCAATGTTGGAATAACCTAACCAAACTGGGGAAAGTCTCACTAAGTGATATTTGTTCAACGAGTCCCCAACGGGATTCGAACCCGGAATCTCCGTAACGTCGGAAAAGCTTTTGACCACTCGACCACTGATTTAATACAAACTGGGATATATTTGTATTAAATCAAACACGGGATGTATTTGTATTAAATCAAACTTGGGATGTATTTGTATTAAATCAAACCCGGAATATATTTGTATTAAATCAAACTTGGGATGTATTTGTATTAAATCAAACTTGGGATTTTGTATTAAATCAAACTTGGGATTTTGTATTAAATCAAACTTGGGATGTATTTGTATTAAATCAAACTTGGGATTTTGTATTAAATCAAACTTGGGATGTATTTGTATTAAATCAAACTTGGGATTTTGTATTAAATCAAACTTGGGATGTATTTGTATTAAATCAAACTTGGGATTTTGTAATAAATGAAACTTGGGATGTATTTGTATTAAATCAAACCCGGAATATATTTGTATTAAATCAAACTTGGGATGTATTTGTATTAAATCAAACTTGGGATTTTGTATTAAATCAAACTTGGGATGTATTTGTATTAAATCAAACTTGGGATTTTGTAATAAATGAAACTTGGGATGTATTTGTATTAAATCAAACCCGGAATATATTTGTATTAAATCAAACTTGGGATGTATTTGTATTAAATCAAACCCGAGATGTATTAGTATTAAATCAAACCTGGGATATACATATTTGTATTAATTCAAACCCGGGATATATTTGTATTCAATCAAACCCGGGATATACTTATTTGTATTAAATCAAACCCGGGATATACTTATTTGTATTAATCAAATCCGAGATATATTTGTATTAAATCAAACCCGACATGTATTAGTATGAAGTCAAACTTGTGATATATACCTTCAGTGGGTGGCTCGGGCCCCTCTGCGGGCGGGGTGTGCGGGCGGGGCGCGGGGGGCGACAGCGTGGCCACTAGGGGCCCGCCGCACGGCACCAACTGGTCCCCCACTGACACCGACGAGTCGTCTTCCATATCTGATAACATTCAATCACTACATAGTATATAACACTAAATTAAAAAAATTAACAACCCCCGACACAAAACCGTTACATGATCCTTTCAACAACTAGAAAAAAGCTGATAATCTTCAAATGGCTGAAGATATTTTCTTGGATCATAGCTAAGAACACTCTCGATTGTTACACCTTGCAAACAAAAATAACTAGATCAAAATCGGCGCATCCGTTTAGGAGCTACGATGCCACAGACAGACAGACAGACAGACAGACAGACGTCAAACTTATAACACCCCTCTTTTTCGTCGGGGGTTAAAAACAAAGTCGCTTTCTCTGTCCCTATGTCCCTATGCCTGGCCGGCTCAGCTCCGATGACCATTTGATACTAAACGAACGCGCTGAAGATATTCGGACTGTTCATATCCGTGCTTACGGTTCATACTCGATTAGGCGTACTCTATCCCTTCCAGAATTTTTTCTATTTACACTCTAATTAAGGTCAAGTACTTTTGAAGATTTTCTAACCCACCCTTTAGGTTTGCGATCCAGTGTAGTTCCTTTTATGATCATGTTCATTTAGAACATTATTAGTCACTACATAGTATAAAACAAAGTCGCTTTCTCTGTCCCTATGTCCCTATGTATGCTTAATTCTTTAAAACTACGCAACGGATTTTGATACGGTTTTTTTTTTAGTAAATAGAGTGATTCAAGAGGAAGGTTTGTATGTATTATACATGCATAATATACTTAAGGATAACCCACAATAACCATTTTCCCGTGCGGAGCCGGGGCGGGTCGCTAGTTAAAAATAAAACTTTCGCCACAAAACCGTTACTTGATCCTTTCAACAACTAGAAATGAGCTAATAATCTTCAAATGGCTGAATATATTTTCTTAGTCCGTATTTAAGAACACTCTCTATAGTGACACTTTGCAAACAAAAAAAAACTAGATCAAAATCGGAGCATCCGTTTAGGAACTACGATGTCATAGACAGACAGACACGTCAAACTTCTTTTTCGTCGGGGGTTGAAACAGAACAACAAACAAATATGCAAACTTCACAGTAAGATGCTTTGAAAATGATCTAGCCGCAATGTTGCCTGCCGCATGCTGCAATATTTTTTTATTTGTCACATGCCACAGTCTTGTCTTCTTAAATATTTTATAAATGTAATGTCATACTACTAGTCAGAATTAATGTTTTTTTTCTTAAATATTTTAGTAGTAAAAGTGTCCTCACCAGCGTCGGCGTACAGGGAAGCCTTCATCAGCTGCACGTGGTGACTCTGCCGGTTCTCTAGTCGCGCTAACTCGCTCGTCGGACTCTTCACGCCGAACGCTGTGAACATACAAAGTGCGCAATGTACTACTCGACCAAAACAATTAGGCGCATGACAGGAATGCGGTTTGTACAATATTCGCCCTTATGCCCAGCACTAGTCCCCGTGACCGGCCGTGACGCCATTTTTGAAGTGCGTCTAATTGTTTTTGTCGCGTAGATAGTAGTAGCTCTACACCATTATTGACGGCCCTGTAGCCTAGTTGGTAGTTTGGTGCCTACTGTGCACAGGGTCGCGGGTTCGAATCCCGCCCAGGGCAAACAGTCGTGTGATAAGCACTTGTGTTTGTTTGGTGTCTGGATGTTTTACATTTGTATAATATGTGTGTATATCAGCTCCCTGACACCCATAGTACAGGCTCTGCCTAGTTTGGGGTCAGATGGCGGTGTGTGAGATGTCCCACATATTTATTTATTTGTTATTTATTTATGTAACGGGGTCCCTATAATGTACACAAACCGCTGAGCAATGAAGCATTTTCTAATATGAAACATCTATAGGCGGTATCAGAGTAGGCTCGAGCCCCTCGGTGGGGACGTATATGAGCTGTTAACAACATAGGCGAGCGGTAAAACTGATTATTAGCGTGGCGACCACGCTATATTTACTAAAAAAAACTATTCTCTAAGTAGCATTAATAAAGTGTATATTTGTGTAAAACCAATCGAAGCAATCACAAACTAACTTTGAAAACAAATAAAAAATTTACACTTTACACCCTAAGTTTTACTCTTAAGAATACTTTTTGCAAACTTTTGAAGGGAGCGTTCAAGTATTACGTAACGCAATTTTTGAAGAATTTTGACCCCCCCTCCCGCCACTGTAACGCTCCGTAACGTTTTTCTGTACCCCCCCCCCCCTCTCTAAACGTTACGTAACACTCAAGTGATCATTTATACCCTAAAGTCGCAAAAAGTTATATTATAGTTATTATCCTTGGTATAGTTTTAATTACCTTATAATAAAACAAGAGATTTTTAATTCGCAACACCTGCGTATTTTGTTTATTTCTTTGTTAATAAAAAAATAAAACGTAAACGAAAAGGGTTGCCAATTTGGGAGGTTTAATTCCCTATTTTTTTATATAAAAAAGAAATAATGTTACGTAACATGTTGTAAGAAGGAACCCCTCGCGCCCCTGTAACGCATCGTAACGTTTTACGAGAAAATTGCGTTACGTAATACTTGAACGCTCCCAGAAATAAGGTATTATTATGGTACATAAAAAAGGAGGGTATCTTGTTAAATTACCTCTATGTTTGTCTTGATATAAACTCTGCGATTCGGCGTTGTCTTCTGTAGTATCCATTTCAAAAGCTGCAATAAATTAATATCAAAGTATAAAATCAACAATTAAATCAAATAAAAAAATAATGTAATACACAGGTACAATGGTTTTTTTTTTCATGTTATTGTGACAGTTACAAAATTCATCGGCCCGGAACCTAGTTGATCGCCTGGCTTTTATGAATTCGGCATAGCGCGTTCTCAATTATAGAAATTCGCCGTAGTGCGATGCGATGTATAATAATTTGTAAATTGTAATAGTAGGTGTTTTGCAGAAAGTCGGCATTGAAATACTAAATTATCCGAATTTCTTTGGAGGACACATCTCCTCTTGGGTTTGAATGTTTTTATTTTTAACAGTACAATAGCCAGGACAAGCGACTGAACACTTTGACCGTGAGAGCGCTGTTATACCGCAGTAGTAGGAGCGAAATAATGCGTGTCTAGCCGCATGCCCCGACTTCTGAACATTTAAGCACTTTTTTAACAATAACATAACAGCACCCACCTTTACCTTGCGCGCCCAACAGCTGTAGCGACGTCTGATGCAGATTATACAGCTCGTCTCTGCCCGTCACGTTGGCAGGAATGCCTTGCGCTAGCGCCGGCATGTTGGCAGCCATGTTTCCCGCCATGTTGGCAGGCAGAGGCATGTCGGATGTCATTGGGAACATTGGCGCGCCCAGCCCGCCCAGACCCACTTGGACCGGCTTTGGAGGCTCTGTTGGTGAACATTGGCAGTGTGAGAGGAAGAACTTAGTCAGTCACAGTAGGCCTACTATGTAAGTAGCGACAGGCTCGAGATGCTGTCAAACGCGACATATTGACAGAACTACTATGGCTCTAATGTCACTATGTCGCGTTTGACAGCTTCTCGAGCCTGTCGCTACTTACATAGTAGGCCTAAAGGTCGGTCACTGCAAACAGCAAACGCGTTTTGACAACTTACTGCTTTTTTAATAACAACTGAATATCAACTACAAGTCAAATACTGAAACACCCTTGAATAGTGAACACCCCTGTCAGTCCCGCGGCGCCTGCGGGGTGCGGGGCGTGGGGCGCTATATCGGGCGGGGACTCATTTTAGCGCGGGGGAGTGAGTGTCCTTTCTGTACGGGTTAGTACTATTTTTTCTTCTGTGGCTTGAGTAAAGTTTTGTATGTACCTAATTTTAAGTAAAAATTTAAACATTGGGCCCGACTCTACATATTACGCTCTAACTTAAATTTAAAAACCATATGTCCCTTTCATGATCTTAAGAACGAAAAGGGACAGGTGATTGTCAACTTAAATTTAGAGACGTCAAACATCGATTATAGCAGGCATTTAAAAACATCCCGACTAAATTAAGCTGAATTTGACAGCTGCGCTGCTTATTTTAAATATCATTCGTTCAAAATTGAATTCATTCATCTCCCATCCTTTTCGATTCCCATATGAATGAAAGAGACCAACAACTTAACTTTAGAGATTTTAGCGGCCAGAATTGAGCCCATTGGCAGTGTGAGAGAAAGAACTTAGTCACAGAAGAAAAAAATAGTACTACTCGTACAGAAGCGACACTCACCTCCCCGCACCAAAATGAGTCCCCGCCCGATATAGCGCCCCACGCCCCGCACACCGCAGGCACCGCGGGACTCCGCCGGTGGTGTTCGGAGGTGTTTTACATAGCGCCTAGCGCTATTGACTTGTAGCGGATATTCAGTTTACTAAAGGTTGTCAAAATGCGTTTTCTGTATGAAGTGTCGGCCCAGTGACTTAGTAGTAGATATGAGCTGTTAATGATGATGATGACTCACGTATAGGCGCCGCTTTCTGCGTCTGTTCTTTGACGAGTTGCCTTTTCAACACTTCAGGTGTAATCTCGTCTTCCTCATCGGAATCCGTCAAACTGTACTTGCTGAAATGCTCCACCTACAATACAATATCATTTATTAAATTAACACCAAAATAAACAGTACTGTAATGGTGTAATCACTTTTTACCGGTTGTTTTTGTTGGTATACCGTATAGCCTATGTATTCACTTTGTATGGAAAGTAGTGTTGAACGATCGCAAATTAACTTGTAATCACAACTTTTTTCATTCACGGCATCGGATCGAAACGATTTTTACAATTTTTAAACGAAATTAACACTTGTATACAGTATTTAGTCTATATTACCAAGTCACGCACAGCAGCTTGACTGCGCGTGTGTGCATGACGGGTGGACGTCGCCGGCCGTCAAGCTGTTGGTAATATGGACTTTAAATGCTGTATACAAGGTTTAATTTAGTTAAAATATTGTAGAATTTAATGAGTTGATGTGGCAACTTCAACAATTCTAGTCCTCGCTACTTTAAAACGCACTTCCTTTATTCATTAACACACTACTTTTAGTATAATATCACATCTTCGTCTATGTATGTATACTATAATAAAACTGAAGAATCGGCGTGTCTACATTAATTTGTTTTTCAAAAACCTGATTGTAGGTAATAAATGGAGCTGAACACAAAAATACTAGTTTTGAAAAAAAATTCCGTCTGTCTGTCTGTTTGTAAGCGCTAATCCCTGGAACCGTTGGACCGATTTAAATGAAATTTTGCATGGTAGTACCTTATATCCTTGGTCAATATTTTAGACACTTTTTACCACGGGAAATAATAAAAAACAACGCGGGCGTAGCCGTGGGCGTAGCCGTGGGCGAACAGCTAGTTTCGAATAAAAGCATTTTAATAACATTCGCGCCGCAGCTAGCCATCCTAGTGTAGTGTATATCACTAGTGTACACACACACACACACACACACACAGAGCCACTCACTCGTGTATATATGTGTTATATATGTGTGTAGTTACCCTGAACACCCAGCTGCCGGTCTGCGGCCGGTACTCGATGAACTTAGTGTCGTGCTTGTCGCACACGCGCCGCAGCTTGCCTTCGTAGTGTACACACACAGAGCCACTCACTCGTGTATATATGTGTTATATATGTGTGTAGTTACCCTGAACACCCAGCTGCCGGTCTGCGGCCGGTACTCGATGAACTTAGTGTCGTGCTTGTCGCACACGCGCCGCAGCTTGCCTTCGTAGTGTACACACACAGAGCCACTCACTCGTGTATATATGTGTTATATATGTGTGTAGTTACCCTGAACACCCAGCTGCCGGTCTGCGGCCGGTACTCGATGAACTTAGTGTCGTGCTTGTCGCACACGCGCCGCAGCTTGCCTTCGTAGTGTACACACACACAGAGCCACTCACTCGTGTATATATGTGTTATATATGTGTGTAGTTACCCTGAACACCCAGCTGCCGGTCTGCGGCCGGTACTCGATGAACTTAGTGTCGTGCTTGTCGCACACGCGCCGCAGCTTGCCTTCGTAGTGTACACACACACAGAGCTACTCACTCGTGTATATATGTGTTATATATGTGTGTAGTTACCCTAAACACCCAGCTGCCGGTCTGCGGCCGGTACTCGATGAACTTAGTGTCGTGCTTGTCGCACACGCGCCGCAGCTTGCCTTCGTAGTGTACACACACACAGAGCCACTCACTCGTGTATATATGTGTTATATATGTGTGTAGTTACCCTAAACACCCAGCTGCCGGTCTGCGGCCGGTACTCGATGAACTTAGTGTCGTGCTTGTCGCACACGCGCCGCAGCTTGCCTTCGTAGTGTACACACACAGAGCCACTCACTCGTGTATATATGTGTTATATATGTGTGTAGTTACCCTAAACACCCAGCTGCCGGTCTGCGGCCGGTACTCGATGAACTTAGTGTCGTGCTTGTCGCACACGCGCCGCAGCTTGCCTTCGTAGTGTACACACACACAGAGCCACTCACTCGTGTATATATGTGTTATATATGTGTGTAGTTACCCTGAACACCCAGCTGCCGGTCTGCGGCCGGTACTCGATGAACTTAGTGTCGTGCTTGTCGCACACGCGCCGCAGCTTGCCTTCGTAGTGTACACACACACAGAGCCACTCACTCGTGTATATATGTGTTATATATGTGTGTAGTTACCCTGAACACCCAGCTGCCGGTCTGCGGCCGGTACTCGATGAACTTAGTGTCGTGCTTGTCGCACACGCGCCGCAGCTTGCCTTCGTAGTGTACACACACAGAGCCACTCACTCGTGTATATATGTGTTATATATGTGTGTAGTTACCCTAAACACCCAGCTGCCGGTCTGCGGCCGGTACTCGATGAACTTAGTGTCGTGCTTGTCGCACACGCGCCGCAGCTTGCCTTCGTAGTGTACACACACACAGAGCCACTCACTCGTGTATATATGTGTTATATATGTGTGTAGTTACCCTGAACACCCAGCTGCCGGTCTGCGGCCGGTACTCGATGAACTTAGTGTCGTGCTTGTCGCACACGCGCCGCAGCTTGCCTTCGTAGTGTACACACACACAGAGCCACTCACTCGTGTATATATGTGTTATATATGTGTGTAGTTACCCTGAACACCCAGCTGCCGGTCTGCGGCCGGTACTCGATGAACTTAGTGTCGTGCTTGTCGCACACGCGCCGCAGCTTGCCTTCGTAGTCCATCGCGAGCAGTCTGCACACAAAACATACAACTATACACCGGCAAATTTAACTGCTTGTTTATCCGCAACTTAAGTGGCACAGAATACCAAATAGTAGTCCCTACAGAAGCTGCACTAGGCGCAATAATTCATATAAATTGCAACCCTAGCTTCGTTATAATAAAGTGCAATTCAGATCGCACGGCGCTAGGCGAAAAGAAGTAGTTGCTGCATCTCTCTCTCTCGCGTATTGCGCCACTCTACTAACGCGTTTAGGGAATGGGGAATTGGTCCTGGATCGGCCCGAGACCGCTCGGCCGGGCGGTAGGTAGGTATAGCGCGCGAAAACATGGAGTGACGGAGGGCTGTTAGTGGTTAGACTAGGAAAGAAATTGAAATATCGCGCTAGTTTTTGAGATGAGACGGAAATCTTGTAACAAGTTGCTTATTGTGCTTTTAGGGGGTTCTGGACATTGCGGAATCCGAAAATCGCTATTAGCAGTTCGAAAAACTACTCCTTGTACCTGAAATCCAAAATAGCAGCCGAAAAAAAAACATGCCATGTGGGGTATCAAATGAAAGGGAATCATGAGTAGATAACAAATATATAACAAATTGCTATATCCGCTCCCCCTGGTCAAAGTTATTTTAAAAACAAGTTTTCAAAAGTAGCGTTTCGAGCCTACTTTGTATAGCTGTAGATTCAAAACTTATTGGTCAATATTTGTAAATTAGTTTTTTATCATCAGAAATATCCCGAAATATGCGCGAAAAATAAATTTAGCCAAAAAGATTCATAAACAAGCAACTTAACACATGCAAGTAGTGTTCAAATTTTCTTCCCTCATTTTTACAAGGTGCCTATAAACTAATTACCTTTGGGGGTCGGTGATGGCCCGTTTCTCGCTCTTGTCGCGCGGCCAGATCCGGTCCAGTGTAACCACAGCTCTCCTATTAAGCCCCTGTCCTATTGGCGGCTTGTCTGAATCGTCTGGGTAGATCGTTACTTCTTTGTTCATGAAGTGCACTGTGAAAATGAAATTATTTATTAGTGCTATGACTACAATTTACTTATGGACATTCTACATTTACACTTACTTAAGTGAAATAAAGTTACAATTAGTAGTAAAAATAATGCTGTTAAAAGATCATTTATTTTAGGACTGTTTGAAAAGTGCCGGCAAAAATTATAGCTATTTGGAGCTATTTGGATTTTTCTATTCTATTCTATTCTATTTGATAAAGCATCAATCACAGTTGACATTCACAGTTAACTTGACATTTGTGCTAATTTAATTTTTTGATGTGACATATTTTATTATATAATGTTTTCTATTCTTTATGTATTGTAAGTGCATGATTTCCAACACAATGTAAATTATTGTTAATGGAATAAATAAACAAACAAACAAACAAAGTTGTAGGACAGCGTTGAGTCGAGTTATACGGGTCCGAAGATTCGTTATTTTCGTGCATTTTTATTGTATTACGTAAATTTTCGCACACGTTACAACTCTATAGTAGGTAAGTAAGTAATCCATATCCAAACCATACTAATATTATAAATGCGAAAGTGTGTTTGTTTGTTCGTCTACCTTCACGACCTAACTAAGCAACCAATCGACTGATTTTCGGCATAGTTACATAGGCTACTTTTTTAGGAAGGCGGAAAGCTAGTAAGTATTTATTTTCTATACAAATATAAAAGATCTAGTTATACAATAATCTTACGTCTAGTCACTGGGCGGTCACTCCATAGAGAAAACGCGTTTTGACAAGCTAGTTCTTTTTGAATATCCACTACAAGTCAATGGCGCTAGGCGCTATGTAAAACACCCCCTCCACCACCGGCGGAGTCCCGCGGTGCCTGCGGGGTGCGGGGCGTGGGGCGCTATATCGGGCGGAAACTCATTTTGGCGCGGGGGGGTGAGTGTCCTTTCTGTACGGGTTGGTACTATTATTTTCTTCTGTGGTCTAGTCACAAGATATTTAGGTATAAGTATAACAATATTACCTAAAGCGTCGAGATCCAGCCCCTTCACGTCTATTTCACAATCGTAGTACACGTTGCCGTAGTTCCGCCGGCCGATTGTGAGGTGCGGCACCACGCACGAGCCGTCCGGTCGCATGTACTCTGAGGAAGACAAAACATTATTACGGTTTAACACACATTTTCACGGGTTTTCTCCACGATTTCGTTTTAAATTGAGCTTACCGATATTTCGACCGAGTTACATCGATCATGGTCACGGCGGTTCTGTTCAATTTAAAACGAAATCGTGGAGAAAACCCGTGAAAACGTGTGTTAATGCAGTTAATAACCGCGAAAATCTAAGAATGTTCATTATTATGGTTTGTTTTATATTAATCTGGACAAAAGGTCATTCGGTAATCGGGGACGTTCTGACAAAAGTTCGGGTCAAGAGTACTCTAAACCGACGAGCATGCATGAGGAGATTAATGAGTGTGGATCAAGCGAAAGTGTGTTTGGATCGTAGCAAGTGGAAGGATCTCCGGGAAAGAGGCGTGACTTTGTAACCCATTTGTAACCCTTTGTAGCCCTTTTTTTACCCGACCCCCCTCGGTACTGTAACGAGGTGCATTGCATGCCACCTCATTACTTCATCCTCGTCTCATTTACCATTTTCGCCTAAATTCGAATATATTTAATTTTGGAATTCAGTCGACAATCATCCGTCACTTCATTCATTTTTTTATTCACTTTTGGTATACCTCTCGGCCAAGCTGGCCGAACAAAATTCTAGTGCAAAAACAAATCAAGTTCTGTTTATTTTAATAAATCTGTAATCTGTGTTCAGTGTTTTAAATTCAACTACGTCTCCAGTGTTACCTCATCGTGCGACGCCTTGCCGGCGCGCCTAAGTCTCGAGCGCGCCGCGGGCGTGACAACTTTATGTATGTAAAAGGTCATTAACGCCTGCATACAATGCGCACATTTTTTTCAAAGATACGATAAAACTATAGGAAATTATAGCAAAATACGTAATTTGGCATACCGTAGTAGAAGGCGGGGTGAGCGTGTGACCTTGCCAGACATTTTGGCGTTACATTATTTTTAATAACTTTCAAGAAAAGAGATGTCAATGAACTTTTGTCCTGAAACAGACCATAGTTAAATACTAGGACAAGAAACTACTCGTACAAATATTAACAGTAAGTAGTAAGTACAGTAAGTAGCCAGGTCATGCGACTGGACATATTGACCTTGAAAGTGCCCGTATTCCGTAGCGGTAGAGGATGATTTCGTAGTGCAAATGTCCAACCGCATGTGCTGGCTTCTGTATATAAACGAAGACAGACAGATCAGCTTATTACTGAAATATCTCGGTAATCATCAACGGAAAATTGGTACTCTTTATTTTTCGACATTTTGTCAATATCGGGCGCGTTTAGTACCTAGTTCACCAACAAACATAACCGAGGCATGATGTTTAAGGCTGAGGCCATACGATCGTAATGTTTTTGATTGTGAGTCGCGTTTTTTCGGTCACCCATTTTTGCTACTTTCGGTTTCATACAAAACTCCTGTTTAGTACACACGGCGACTCACAATGAGTTTCGTATTTTGTATGAAATAGAAATTGTGCAATACAGAAATCAAAAATTACGCTTGTCTAGCCACTCAGCTCACCCTAAACGGCCATTTGAAATTTCGTTTTTTACATGTCAAACAGGCGTTTTAACATTAACCGTTATGTCCATTGGTGAATTTGAGGCTTGGGTTACAGAGAAAGGCAATGGAAACAGAGTCCATACAGCCAAGTGTTGATTCCACTTACTGATCATGTCGTCTAGCGAAGGTATGGTGTAGTAGCCCGGCCGCGTTAGCTTCACTCCGGTAGGGTGCGGCGGCATCGGACGAGGCGACGCCTCCTCTTCTAGGGACGCTAAGGGCACAAGAATAAGAACAGAATAGAATAACAACAAAACAAACAAACAAAACAAGATGTACAGTAAAAAATACAAAGAATAACAAAATAAGTAGAACAGATAACAATAACATGATGTTCTGCGCACTGCAAAAAGGCTGTAGCTCGGCATGATGTTGTATTAAGGTACCCACTTCAACCGTCACTTGCAGAGGGCGGTAATTTTTGACGGAACAAAAGTTCACAAGTACAGTGGCTACAAGTACAGTAGTGGCCAGCACATGCGGCCGGACATGTTGACTTTGAGAGCGCCCTTATTCAGTAGCGATAGGGGTGAATTTCGTAGTGCGAATGTCCAACCGCATTGTGTTGGCTTCTGTGCTTCTGGCTACAGCCAGACAATAATAAATAAAATAATCAAGGCAAATAATACTGTAGTATTGCCTTGCCTTGATTTAAAAATGGTATAATAATGGCAACTACGATCTTATAGACTAAAACACTGATTTGACTTCTGTCTCAAGAATACTCTAAAATAAACAACAAAATTACATACATTTGATTACCTATCATCTACTTTCTCCGTTTTTAAATCAGATTTATAGCTAATTATCCACTACACTATTTTTTCAAAGTTTTAGCTTGAATTATCTAAGTACTAATAACGTCACAATATAATACCAAAAGCACTTGATTGTCTGACGATCTGTTCGCATCGGTGACAGCATTGCGGGTAAAACGACGACCCTTTAATAAACAAGTACTTTGTAATTTCATTTTGACAGTTCTAAAAACAAAAAAAGGGTTTCATTATGATTATTAGAGATGGCACTGCAGATGTGAAGATAGGAAAAAAAACCTTTTGGTTTGCGATCCAGTGTAGTTCCTTTTATGGGGGTTGTTACATTATAAAAGATATTTATATGTATGATCAAAGATCTTTGACGCAAAGATTAGAAAGGGACGCAGTTGTCCGCAAGAGTGAGCGCGGTGTATTTGTATCTCATTCTAACGCATAACTGCGTCCCTTTCTAATCTTTGCGTCAAAGATCTTTTACAATGTAATATGCCCTATGACCACGTTCATTTAGAACCTTATTAGTGCGTAATAAAACTCACCCACGAAAAATCTGTGATAAAGGAAAATGAGCTCACCTGAGAAGGTATCAACGTTCTCTTTATCTTGCGAGCGGTCCTGCCTCAAGCCGAGTTCCCGTACCGAGTTCTCAGCCGATTCAGGGTTAGTGGACAGCGGCTTGCGTAGCGGCTTCGTTGTTAACCTGGCAGAACAAACAAACATACTTATATCACAGAAGAAAATAATACTACTAACCCGTACCTGCAGGACACTCCCCCCCCCCCACCTTGGCACTCCCCCCCCGCCCGATATAGCGCCCCACGCCCCGCACCCCGCAGGCGCAAGGGACTGTGGAGGGGGTGTGCATACATAGCGCCTAGCGACATTCACAAGTACTTGATATTCAGTTGTTATTCAAAAAGAAGCAGGTTGTCAAAACGCGTTTTCTGTATAGAGTGACCGACCAGTGCTTATATACCAGTTTTTATAGTTCCGTGTTAAACAAAAAAATTGCAAACTTCCGAATGGAAGACCACAGCCCTAGCTTCTTATATGACGTCATTAAGTGTTCTGAGAGAGCCTATAATGAATTAAAAAGATTGAATTTTGATGTATTTTTATTTAGCTACTTGGCTACCGAAGCTCGATTGTGTCAAGCACAGATATAGGAGAATAATAATAATACTGGGACATAATGATACTTACCAACTAGCTCTTCTCTCCGATATCGTGATAGGAACTTCTTTGTCTGAAACAATAGTAAATGGAGGTTAAAGTGACCATCACCGATCGATCAGTGAATAGTGGATTTTTTTTAACATAAATTCCACTAAATCTGTTATATATAAAAATAAGTATAAGATTAGTGTGTTTCGTTAAAATGTCTGTACTGAATTACATAATATTTGGAGAAAGACTAAATTCTATGCAGTAAAGTCCGACCAGAGAAATAAAAACTTCGTCATATTGCGGGATTTCAACGGAACTAATTTGATCATGATTTTTTTCTGCCAGAAACATAAAAAATTAAGTGATGCGGAACAGGTTTTTATTTTTTTGGACAGGCTTATAACATTGTATATTTTTGTAGATGGACCATATTCTAAGCAGTAATATTGTGAGTAATTACTTACCTAAATTAGGGTAGAGTCGCGGGGTGGGCTCATTATCTATTGCTTTCTCTTTCTCTGCACTCCATTGATGTTTGGATGCACTTAACCTGTACAATTACATAACATTAAAGTTTCAAACACATTTCACAAAGCTACATACATTGTTTTAATTTTAGCATCAACGTTCACTTTATTTGTATATTGGGGACATCTATGAGCTATTAATGGAATAGTCTAAAATATAACTCACCAACTGCCATGTCGATCGGTGGTGGTTTCTAGATCTGTAAATAAAATAAATAAAAACTGTTAAATATCACGTTCTCTTCAAAACAGAACGTCTGACCATGTTTCTGACTATGAGTGCGGTTCGGGGGCGACGTTTCTCGTAGTCTAGCAAAAAATCGTGAAATTGATAGGGGCGCCACTTCCTTTAAGGTGTTGCCATTGTGTATCATGCTGTCACGCTCTAACTTATGGATATAACTGAGAAGTAAGATTAGTTCCGTTTTAAGACTTTTTTGACAGAATGTACAGGATGTCCGGTGGCAGATTTATGTTTTTAAAATTTAATTAAAAAATACTGTTTGACATATTATAGTTTTAATAGAAGTATTAAGACACGGAGTATAATAGCGGATTTCATTTTTTAAAGATATAAGTCATCCAAATTTATGTACCTTAAAGCGAGCGTGTGGCACGGAAAACAAGGCTCCCCTTTGAACAGTGTGTGCAACAAGATGGAAGACATTTGGATGACATAATCTTTAAAAAATGAAATCCGCATTTGTACTCCTTATTTTAATACTTCTATTAAAACTATACAGGGCGTCCCACGGCTATGCCACATGGGTTCGATTCCCGGTTCAACCATGTAATTATTAAAAAAATTATGAATGCAGTTTTAATAGTTTTTAGAAATAAATTAAAGTCTTCTTTCAGTAAAACGTTCTACCTACAATATTTAAGGTACTTTCCCTCCATGTGGCATAGCCGTGGGACTCGACGCCCTGTATGTCAAACAGTATTTTTTTATTTAATTTTGAAAACATTAATCTGCCACCGAACATCCTGTACTAGCGTTCAATTAAAGTTGAATGGTCGACGACGGTTGTCATTTTAAAAGTGCACTAACTGTGTTTATCGTTGATGTTGTTGTCCCGTCTCTCCTTGAGGCGGTCCTCGGCGGTGTCTGTTGCCTTCTCGCTCTCTCCTCCGTCGTGCACGCCGTTCACACTCACTTGCGGCTCTTCGTGCGATCTGGATAATGCAAATACACAATCATAATAATCTTTATTTGTATATGTTACGCTCAAAGATCGAAAACGCTCAGTGAGCGGAAAAAATACACAACGCGTTGTGGTCACAGTAAAACATTCACATGGCGAAATTCGTGTTATGGCTCTAATAGCTCTTGCGTATATACGGGGACGAAGCCTAACGGCCTGGCCACAGCTTCGCGCGGCCTGCGACCAGCGGAATGTTGCCAGTAACCCATAGTCAAAATTAACATGAGAGAACTAAATTTTTATTCATTTCTAAAAACCACCGAAATCAAGAAATTGTTTTAAAAGGCGTGAAATTACCCAACTTTTGCAAAAAACGTTCAATTTTCACGCAAAAAGTAACGTTTAACTTATTTTACTTAGAAAACTACTTCAACACTGTAATGTAGCACAAATAAGATTAAAAATACGTAAAAGTAACGTTTTGAGTTATGTAACGCAGTGTTCGAAAATATCGTAAAATGTTGCAATACTAACTTGCCAGTTTCGCGCGCTGTGACCAGGCGGTAAGGCGGCTAAACCACAGAACATTTAAAAGAGGTTAGGGCGGCGCTGTGGGCGGGGCCGGCGCGCCAAGACTATGAGCAAACGCTCATACTCCACGCAAAGACGCGATCGCGCTGTCTAACTCACACATAGCTATAAAAATATACATCGGTATGCGTGCATGCGTATGATTCGTTTCCATTTGAAATCGCGTGATTGAGCGGCGCTAAGATTGGCTAGATTTGAAATTGCAAATATGTGCGTAAACTTCATCTTTATTGAAGTACAGATGTAGTGGAGGTGAAAGGTGGGGTGGAATCGGCGACACCGGATTTCATACGGACGGCGCATTATCTCCATTCTAACCTCTTTTAAATGTTCTGTGGACTAAACAATTCCGACACCAGGGTTTGTGAGGTAGGTTAACCTCGGACCCACACTATAAGCAAGCATTGTAAAATAGTGACCTGTTATGCGGGCCGCCCTCCGCGGAGTCGACCATATCTGCGTTGGCCTTGGCTCGAAGAACTAAGCGTTTCCTGCTCGGCTTCAACGACAGCTTGTCTTCGAGACTCGGGTCTGACTCCTCTAGACCGTCGAATAGGGATTTCTGAAACAACCATTATTTTACTCACAGAAAAATAAGGGAGAAGAGGTATTAGGTAGGCCCTAAGCAATGTAATCTAAAGCCTGACCAAAGAAATAAGAAACCTGCTTTGGGGGCGCCACGTGTATATTTTTACGACTATGGCAACAATTTTCCTTATAAAATTAGTTCCATTGAAATTCCGCAATATGGCGAGGTTTCTTATTTCTTTGGTTAGGCTTTAGCTTCAATTAGTGTGGTCCTAACGTCATAACTCAATAGTGCTTGATATTCCACGCCAGGGGCGCTGTAATCAGTTTGACTAGTTCTCGGCCCCGTGCAAACTCATTATGTTTTTTAATAAAAAAAATCGCATACATACTGTTCTGTTTTTTTTCTGGCGTGCAATAAAGCATATTCTATTCTATTCATTATCAACCATTTAGAATTAGAACGTAATTTTTAGTTTGCCTAAAAGTGCATTCGCACTACTAAATTCATGTCTGGGTCGCTCTCTAAGTGTCAAGCCGGATGTGGCGGTCACTGTACTTGTAGCATAGGTTCGGAGGTGTCAATGGCAATCGCATACTCCTTTATGTCAAACTTCTTTGGAATTCGTTTTGGTTTTAAAAGTTATTGTGTTTGTCATTCAGCTTTATTTACTTTTAGTTCTATTCAATAGAAAAGAAGAATAGAATTACTTTATTGCAAACTAGAAACAATAGCATCAGTAAATTCACAAAAAAAGAACGAAAGTGTACATGTAGGCGGCCTTATTGCTGAGTAGCAATTTCTACTAGGCAACCTTATTCAAATCAGTACAATGTACAGTTCAAATATATTTTGAAAGAAACGTGCTTTCGTGTTTTACTTCACATGTTACAGTTATAATCACGCGAACGATAGGCAGTGTTAGTGCTTTTCTTTACATGAAGAACTTAATTTTATTCTAATAGTAGCGTGTAACAGTGAAAACAGTAAACAAAAACAAAGTTTCACTACATTGATTGCGCACTCCAGCTAAGTTATTGATTTTTAACCTCCACAACGATCGGTCCTGCTTGGCCCGCATCCAGCGGCTTCCCGCGACCCTCACCAGATCGTCGGTCCACCTCGTGGGGAGCCTGCTCACACTACGTCTTCCGGCGCGTGGACGACATTCAAGAACCTTTCTGCCCCAACGGCCGCCGGTTCTACGCGCAATGTGCCCAGCCCATTGCAAGGATAGAAGTGTTGTTACCTTATCATTGTGGTGTAGCTTGAGCCTCGGCCCGGAAGTGGTCACGCGGTAGTTATTGGCGGAGTCTAGCACCGCCTTCACAGCCGCCGGGTTGGTTGGCTTCGACACTTCCGACGATGTCGCTGAAATATAAATATTTTGTAAAGAAAAAATCAAGGAGATTTTATTTCCAGTGAGTTTTTTTCCACAAAAGACAGTCCAATATTTGAACTCGCCATAAACAATCATGTAAACTTGAGTTAGTTAAGTGATGTTTAAGCACAGGTCGGTCACTCCAAACAGCAAACATCGAAAGTAAAGTTAGTTTGTGATTGCTTCAAGTGGTTCTACAGGTATCTGCCAGATGGCGTAGTACAAGATGTATCACTTCTTTAGTACTTAGAGAATAGTTTTCTTTAGGAAATACAGCGCTCGCCACGGTCGCCACGTTAATGATTAGTACCCTCGTCTATAGACGTGTCAAATAAAAAAGGCTTGCTTGCTTGATCACCTGTTTGCCGTCCCATTTTTGAATCGTTCATGTTTTATGTGTGGTCTGTTGTAAAAACTGGTTGTAAATCAATGTTACAATGGTAATCACTACATAGTATAAAACAAAGTCGCTTTCTCTGTCCCTATGTCCCTATGTATGCTTAAATCTTTAAAACTACGCAACGGATTTTGATACGGTTTTTTTAATAGATAGAGTAATTCAAGAGGAAGGTTTATATGTATAATACTTGCATAATATATTTATTTATTTTTTTATTTATTATTTATTGTACACAAACATTTTACAAATATAGTTATTCAAAAAGTAGACACAACAGGCACAGCTTATCTCTCAATTATATGAATATACTTAAGGATAACCCACAATAATCATTTTCCCGTGCAGAGCCGGGGCGGGTCGCTAGTAGTATTATAAGCTGGTACCCCCACGATGCTTGCTACCGCCGGCGCTCGTCTATAAAAGCGATGCAGTGCGCGTGCTAAGTTTCACTTCGTTCATGCGCCCAGATCGAATGGTTGTCTTTGGAGTATCAGCTTCGGTCGTCTCCAAGTTACTGAGCCATTTTACCAGTGCTTTTATTGTGGATTATCCTTAAGTATATAATACATGTATTATAAACATAAACCTGCCTCTTCAATCACTCTATCTATTAAAAAAAACCGCATCAGAATCCGTTGCGTAGTTTTAAAGATTTAAGCATACATAGGGACATAGGGACAGAGAAAGCGACTTTGTTTTATACTATGTAGTGATTAAAAACAGTATACTGACGAGTGTCGGTGGAGAGGTTCTTGAAGAGCGCGCTGTCTCCGTAGGGCCGCGCCACCAGGCTCAGGATCTGTTCGTGCACGTTGCCCGCCGCAGACGCGCCCGATAGATTCGCACTACATACAACAAACACATCATCATTAATATACATAAATAAATAAATATGTGGGACATCTCACACTCGGATTCGGCTCCAACACTCAAAACCAGGTAAAGCCCGACCAAAGAAATAAGAAACCTCGCCATATTGCGGAATTTCAATGGAACTAATTTTATAAGGGAAATTGTTGGCATTTTCGTAAAAATATACACGTGGCGCCCCCAGAGCAGGTTTCTTATTTCTTTGGTCAGGCTTTACCATACAAGATTGCTTTAATACGTCGCTTGATTGGTCAAATATGGCATTTGATTGGTCAAATATGATATTTGAAATGAAAATGAAATGAAATATGTTTTATTCGAAGTAAGATTTTACAATCACTTTTCGACGTCGAGGCGGGTTCACAATTGGCTGTCTTCTGTGGAGAAGAACCCGCCGGAAGAAACTCCACAGGCGTTGCATCTTTTCAAAATAGGTATTTTACAAAATTATTATTATAACAATTTGATTAATATATAACAAAGAGTGCAAACGAAAATATGCAATTAGCGGAAGGCAACCAGTCAAAGTAGAAAAAACTAAACTATATATATAACTAATAAAACAACCAGCAACCGACTAGAGCAGACCAGTAAATAAATATGTGGGACATCTCACACTCGGATTCGGCTCCAACACTCAAAACCAGGTACCATACAAGATTGCTTTAATACGTCGCTTGATTGGTCAAATATGGCATTTGATTGGTCAAATATGATATTTGATTGGTCACACAAAACCAGGTACGATACAAGATTGCAATAATAATAATATGTGGGGACATCTCACACACGGCCATCTGACCCCAAACTAGGCAGAGCCAGTACTATGGGTGTCAGATAGCTGATACACATATAAATATACAACATCGAGATACAAGGCAAATACAAGTGCTCATCACACGAATGTTTGCCCTGGGCGGGATTCGAACCCGCGACCCTGTGCTTCGTAGGCAGACGTACTACCAAGTAGGCTAAGAGGCCGTCGACATATAAATTAACCGTATACTAGCGGCAGTTATGAATATTCTTAGATTTTCGCGGTTGTTGATTGCACTAACACACAGTTCTGCCGTGACCATGAACGGTGTAACCCGGTCGAAATATCGGTAAGCTCAATTTAAAACTAAATCGTGGAGAATACCCGTGAAAATGTGTGTTAGTAACGGTAGTTAAAGCCTGACCAAAGACATAGAAATAAAAAAAACCTGTTCTGGGGGCGCCACGTGTATATTTTTACGACTATAGCAACAATTTCCCTTATAAAATTAGTTTCATTGAAATTCCGCAATATAGCAAGGTTGGGCTTAATTTCGTTTAAAAATTGTAAAATACGTTTGGATCCAATGCTGTTCCGGCCGGTGGATGTGGTTGCACCCAAACTTAGCTTTTTTTGGTTCTTTTATCCTTTGTCGGAAAGGCAAAGGGATCAAGGCCCATACAGGCTGTAAACATAGCGTGTCTCACTTGAATGTAGCGTTGTTGCCGCCGAGCCCGGCGAGCCCCATCCCGGAGCCGAGCGAGGAATTGCCAAACATACTGCCGCCGCCCAGGCCGCTGTCCAAACCTGACACAAATATATAGGGTAAAGCAGGGTCTCATATCAAAAAACTGATTGTAGGTAATAAAGGGAGTGTAGCTGAACACAAAAATACAAGAATGAAAATGAAAAGAATGTCCGTCTGTCTGTCTGTTTGTTTGTACACGATAATCTCTGGAACTACTGGACGGATTTTAATAAAACTTTACAATAATATAGCTTATACATCAGAATAACTAAATACTTCTTTCCCACGGGAAAACTGTTAACGCGAGCGGAGCCGCGGGGCGGAAAGCTAGTATAATAATATGTGGTGATTCTTACCCCTACCTGGTTGGAAGGCGTTGTTGGCGGGCGTTTGGAACAGAGACCCGCCCAGGGAACCGAACGCGGGGGCCGCCGGCTTGTTCTGGAACGAGGTGCCGCCCAAACTACCGCCCAGACCGCCGCCTGCAACATACACCAACGTTGGGGTGACCATATAAACAAACAGATTCCCGGTACGGGTAGGTACAGACAAACCGGTACGGGTATGTACAGACAAACCGGTACGGGTATGTACAGACAAACCGGCACGGGTAGGTACCGATGCGTGCAGGTAAAATATACAAATGTTATTTTATTATATGCCCTCACGCATAAGATAAGATAACATCAATTATTTGCCACAAAAATTATTACAATTTGGTATGCAAATCAACTTAGTACATACAGTTATACAGGTCATTAATCTAGATCATTTCATTTTACATATTTTTAAAATATTTCACTGTCTTAATAATAAAATAATTCGTAGATACACTTAGAGAAACAAATTGGGACTTATCGGTAAAGACTACCTTTTTTTTATTTGACCTACAGTCTGACCCAAAAGAGTAGAAATTAAAAAGTAGCAGCACTGTAGTGTCGTCCCTTTCCAACTAATTAATCGTGAAAATGAGACGACACTACAGTGTAGCTAGTTTATAATTTCTACTCATTTTAGTCAGACTATATGCTTGTTTCGCTTTATAGGGTGTGTTACCGAGTTGCGTGTTGGGCGCGTTGAATCCGAAGGCGGGTTGCGTGGTGGCCGGCTTGCCGAACGAGCCGCCGCCGAACAGCCCGCCGCTCGGCGCCGCCGCACCGAACCCGCCGCCACCTAGCGTGCCGAACGCTGCAACACATCATCATCATCATCATCATCTCAGCCGAAAGACGTCCACTGCTGGACAAAGGCCTCCCCCAAGGATCTCCACAATGATCGGTCCTGCGCTGCCCGCATCCAGCGGCTTCCCGCGACCCTCACCAGATCGTCGGTCCACCTCGTGGGGGGCCTGCCCACACTACGTCTTCCGGCGCACGGTCGCCATTCAAGAACCTTTCTGCCCCAACGGCCGTCGGTTCTACGTGCAATGTGCCCAGCCCATTGCCACTTAAGCTTAGCGATTCTTCGGGCTATGTCGGTGACTCTGGTTCGCCTGCGGATCTCATCATTCCTGATTCGATCACGCAAGGAAACTCCAAGCATAGCCCTCTCCATCGCTCTTTGGGTGACTTTGAGCTTTCTTATGAGGCCCATCGTTAGCGACCACGTCTCAGATCCGTAAGTCATCACTGGCAACACACATTGGTCAAAGACTTTAGACTTAAGACACTGCGGTATTTGGGACGAAAAGATATTGCGCAGCTTCCCGAACGCTGCCCATCCAAGTTGGATTCGACGATTGACCTCCTTCTCGAAGTTCGATCTACCTAGCTGGACTGTTTGTCCCAGGTAGACGTAATGGTCTACAACTTCGAGAGCGGAGTCCCCAACTTTTATTGGAGTGGGTACTACATGGGCGTTCGACATGACTTTTGTCTTCTCCATGTTCATCTTCAGACCCACTTGTTGGGAAACTCTATTGAGGTCATCGAGCATTGTGCCGAGGTCCTCCAAGGTCTCAGCCATGACCACGATATCGTCGGCAAACCGAAGGTGAGAAATGTACTCGCCATTAATATTGATGCCATGTCCTTTCCAGTTCAGAAGCTTAAAGACATCCTCCATTGCAGCGGTGAACAGTTTCGGAGAAATAACGTCTCCCTGTCTCACACCCCGCTGCAGTTGGATTGGTCTGGAGTTCTGATCCTGGAGCCGGACAGACATGGTGGCATTATCGTACAAACACTTCAGCACCTCGATATACCGGTAGTCAATTTGGCACCTCTGAAGAGACTGCAGCACTGCCCAAGTCTCGATCGAATCGAAGGCTTTCTCATAGTCCACGAACGCTAAGCATAGTGGCTGGTTATACTCTTCGGTCTTCTGTATAACCTGCCGCAGCGTGTGGATGTGGTCTATGGTACTAAAGCCCTTTCGGAAACCGGCTTGTTCGGGAGGCTGGAAGTCGTCGAACCTGCGCGCGAGACGATTCGTGATGACTCTCGAAAACAATTTGTAGATATGGCTCAGAAGCGAGATGGGTCTGTAGTTCTTCAAAAGGGTTTTATCACCCTTTTTAAAGAAGAGGACCACCACGCTTCTGAGCCACGCCTGCGGCGTTGTACCTTCGAGGATAACGGAATTGAACAGTTTTTGAAGGGCTTTCAAGACCGGTGTACCACCTGCCTTCAGAAGCTCAGCAGTTATTCCGTCATCACCCGGCGCCTTATTGTTCTTTAACTGTTTGAGAGCCATCCTAATCTCGTACAGGCTGACGTCCGGGATGTCTTCGGTGTAGTGTCGGGTTAGCCTAGCTCTGGGGTCAGTTGTTGCTTGGCTGACAGGTGTCCGTGTTGTCGTGTACAGCTGTCCATAGAACCCCTCGATTTCCTCCAGTAGCTCAGGCTTAGAAGACACGGTTCTACCGTCCGAAGTCTTCAGCTTCGTCAGTTGGCTTTGCCCCATAGACAGATCTCTTGCGAACACTTTAGAGCCTTTGTTACGCTCAATGGCCTCCTTAATACGATCTGTATTAAATTGGCGAATGTCGCCAGTCAGAGACTTTGAGATCTGTCTATTGAGCCGCCGATAGCAGGAAACATCATCTGCAGACTGCAGAACCATTTTCCGTCTTTCTTCTATGAGCCTGAGCGTGGAATCTGAAATCTTTTTGGTTCTATTTGAGCGTCGGGTCTTAAAGAACTTGGACCCCGCTGTACGGACAGCTTCCACGAACCTGTCATTGTATTGGTCCACTCCCTCGCATTCTGCTAGGCATTCAAAGCGGTTTTGCAATTCGAGCTGAAAGTGTTCGGGGTTTTGGATTTGGATTGGCAACGGACGGAGCGTAGACTTCATCAAGCGAGATCTTTCGAGTCTGACATTGATATTCAATGAGCCTCTGACTAGTCGGTGATCGCTCCCAGTTTTTACTGAGTTGATCACAGAGACATCATTGAATATTTGTCTTCTCGTCGACAAGATGAAGTCTATCTCATTTTTAGTCTTACCGTCGGGACTAACCCAGGTCCATTTGCGGTGTTCCGACTTCTTGAAGAAGGAATTCATCATGTAGAGTCCTTCCTTCTCCATGAAGTCCACCAGCAGCTGGCCCCGGGGATTTCGGTCTCCGACTCCAAATAACCCCACTCTCAGCTCATTCCCGATTCGTTTGCCCAGCTTCGCGTTGAAGTCCCCCATGACAACAGTGAAATGAGACTCGGAAGTATGTATGGCTGTTGAGATGTCCTCATACATTTCCTCGACCTCAATATCGGGGTGTGCCGAAGTAGGCGCGTATACCTGTATGACCTTCAACGAATACCTTTTGGTAATTCTGAGTATAAGGTATACTACCCTTGCCGACACACTCTCGACCTTGATCACGCTGTTCACAAGGGACTTGTGGACCAAAAACCCGACACCACCTTGGGACAGATCTTCGCCCTCCCGGAAAAAGAGCAGGTTGCCGGATTTAAGGATTATCGAGTCCTCTCCCTCTCTTCGGACTTCAGATAATCCTAGGATGTCCCACTTAATCCTGCTCAATTCTTCCTCCAGTTCGAGAATCTTTTCATCGGTCCGCAGTGTGCGATTATTGTATGTTGCCAGGGCCAAAGGTCGTCGGTGTTGGTAACAACGAGCCGCCCGGGGATTCTTAGCACCCCATGCCCCACCGTTACCGCAGCTGTTACCAGGGCTGGGAACAGCGAGGCTGCCGGGGACTAGGGGCCTTTTCTTAGTTGTGTAATCCATAGGGGGGATATTGCCATAATCGCCACGCTTGGCATGCGGGTTGGCGATCAACAGTGTGGTCTTAAATACACAGAAGGACGCTGCTGCCCATCCTCTGGTAGTTATCCCTCGGTCGCTTTCTACGACCCCCACGGGAAGAGAGGGGGTGACACTATTCTATGCCGGTGCCACACATCAAATTGTTGGTCTCTTTCTCTCATACATATGGGAATTGAAAAGAATGGGAGATGAATGAATTTAATTTTGAATTAATGATATTTGAAATAAGCAGCGCAGCTGTCAAATTCAGCTTAATTTAGTCGGGATGTTTAAAATGCTTGCTAAACTACGCGTACAATCAATGTTTCATGTCTCTAAATGTAGGTTGCCAATCACCTGTCCCTTGTCGTTCTTAAGAACGTGAAAGGGACATATGATTTTTAAATTTAAGTTCTTTAAAGCGTAATATGTAGAATCGGGCCCAATGTATGCAAAAGAAAGAAGAATACTCCTCACTATTCCTTAATTTTAATCAATTTTGTTTTATATAGTAAGGGTTTCCCTATCATTTGCCTAAAAGAAGTTTAATAAGTATGGATTACTGACCGGGCGCGGCCGTCCCGAATGTGGGCGCGGTGGTTTGCTGCGGCTTGGCCCCGAACAGGCCTCCTCCGCCGGTGCCGAAGCCCCCGAAGCCTGAGCTCGCCGGCGTGGTGCCGAAGCCCGTGGTCGCTGGCTTCGCGCCGAAAAGACCGCCCGTCTGGGAAAAATGGAACACAATTACATACAATCATTGATTACAGGCTCTGCCTAGATTGGGACCACTCAAATTGAATTACACGTCTTAAGTGTCATACTGGATGAATCACTGAACCAATCACGTGCCTTATTCG
Organism: Teleiodes luculella; assembly: GCA_948473455.1. Taxonomy (NCBI): domain Eukaryota; kingdom Metazoa; phylum Arthropoda; class Insecta; order Lepidoptera; family Gelechiidae; genus Teleiodes; species Teleiodes luculella. The sequence goes on along the minus strand of OX419609.1, from coordinate 3,549,621 downwards.
ACCAATCAAGTCCCTTATGTGATCGATCAGGTTCCTTATTCGCCAAATCAAGCACCTTTTATAACCAATCAATCAATCAATTTTACTAATCAATGCTTTATTTGACCAATCAAATGCAGAGTTGGGCAGTAGTTAACTACTTAACTACGTAATCAGTAATCAGATTACAAAAAGTAGTTAACTACAAGTAGTTAGATTACAAGTAGTCATGATTACTTTTTGAAAAAGTAATCATGACTACTTGTAGTTAACTACATGTAATCAGGTTACATGAAGTAATCGAGTAGTCTGATTACAGTAGTTAAGTAGTTAGATTACTTGATTACTTTTATTATTTTTTACAGTTTACCTATACGAAATCTTGTGGTATGTTACAAATATAAAATGTATGCTTTGAAAATTATTTAGCTATGATGTTGGCTCGGCGAAAAATAGGCTGCCGCATGCAACAAATGCCGCAAATTTATGTAGCATAACATAAGAAAAAGTGCAAAAATAATGTATCATGCCACAATGCAGGACAATGTTGCCCACGTGGCATGCGACAAATGTTGCACGTGTGGCATGCGACAAATGTTGCACATGTGGCATGCGACAAATGTTGCGTATGTGGCATGAGGCAAATGTTGCACATGTTGCATGTCTGGATGAAAATCGATATCTGGGTTCCCCAGTGGACTTCGATGACGAATATGACATCAGAATGGAAAAAAAATGGCCGCCATTTTGTTTTCTTTTGTTTCTGGTCCGATTGCTTCCAAAATCGATATCTGGGGTCCCTAGTGGACACCGATGACAAATCTGACATCAGAATTGGAAAAAATGGCCGCCATTTTGAACTTTTTTGTTTCTGGTTCGATTGCTTCCAAAATCGATATCTGGGGTCCCCAGTGGGCTCCAATGTCGAATCTGATATCAGAATTGCAAAAAATGGCCGCCATTTTGAACTTTTTTGTTTCTTGTCTGATTGCTTCCAAAATCGATATCTGGGGTCCCCAGTGGACTCCGATGACGAATCTGACATCAGAATTGGAAAAAATGGCCGCCATTTTGAACTTTTTTGTTTCTGGTCCGAATGCTTTCAAAATCGATATCTGGGGCCAGTGGACTCCAATGTCGAATCTGATATCAGAATTGCAAAAAATGGCCGCCATTATGAACTTTTTTGTTTCTGGTCCGAATGCTTCCAAAATCGATATCTGGGGTCCCCAGTGGACTCCAATGTCGAATCTGATATCAGAATTTCAAAAAATGGCCGCCATTTTGAACTTTTTTGTTTCTGGTCCGATTGCTTCCAAAATCGATATCTGGGATCCCCAGTAGACTCCGATGACGAATATGACATCAGAGTTGGAAAAAATGGCCGCCATTTTGAACTTTTTTGTTTCTGCTTGGATTGCTTCCAAAAGCGATATCTGGGGTCCCCAGTGGACTCCAATGTCGAATCTGATATCAGAATTGCAAAAAATGGCCGCCATTTTAAACTTTTTTGTTTCTGGTCCGACTGCTTTCAAAATCGATATCTGGGATCCCCAGTGGACTCCGATGTCGAATCTGACATCAGAATTAGAAAATATGGCCGCCATTTTGTACTTTTTTGTTTCTGGTCCGACTGCTTCCAAAATCGATATCTGGGATCCCCAGGGGACTCCGATGGCGAATCTGACATCAGAATAGGAAAAAATGGCCGCCATTTTGATATTTTTTGTTTCTGGTCGGATTGCTTCCAAAATCGATATCTGTGGTCCCTTGTGGACTCCAATGTCGAATCTGACATCAGAGTTGGAAAAAATGCCCGCCATTTTGTTTTTGTTTTTTTTTTGTCCGATTGCTTCCAAAATCGATATCTGGGGTCCCTAGTGGGCTCCGATGGTGAATCTGACATCAGAATGGGAAACAATGGCCGCCATGTTGAACTTTTTTGTTTGTTGTCCGATTGCTTCCAAAATCGACATCTAAGGTCCCTAGTGGACTCCAATGTCGAATCTGACATCAGAATTGGAAAAAATGGTCGCCATTTTGAACTTTTTTGTTTCTTGTCCGATTGCTTCAAAAATCGATATCTTAATTTAGATTAAACTTAGATTTAACATCGGAGTCTACTAGGAACCCCAGATATCGATTTTGGAAGCAATCGAACAAGAAACAAAAAAAGTTCAAAATGACGGCCATGTTTTCCCATTCTGATGTCAGATTCGCCATCGGAGTCCACTGGGGATCCCAGATATCGATTTTGGTAGCAGTTGGACCAGAAACAAAAAAGTTCGAAATGGCAGCCATATTTTCCAATTCTGATGTCAGATTTGACATCGGAGTCCACTGGGGATCCCAGATATCGATTTGGAAAGCAGTCGGACCAGAAACAAAAAAGTTTAAAATGGCGGCCATTTTTTGCAATTCTGATATCAGATTCGACATTGGAGCCCACTGGGGACCCCAGATATCGATTTTAGAAGCATTCGGACCAGAAACAAAAAAGTTCAAAATGGCGGCCATTTTTTGCAATTCTGATATCAGATTCGACATTGGAGCCCACTGGCGACCCCAGATATCGATTTTGGAAGCATTCGGACCAGAAACAAAAAAGTTCAAAATGGCGGCCATTTTTTGAAATTCTGATATCAGATTCGACATTGGAGTCCACTGGGGACCCCAGATATCGATTTTGGAAGCATTCGGACCAGAAACAAAAAAGTTCAAAATGGCGTCCATTTTTTTCAATTCTGATGTCAGTCGTCATCGGAGTCCACTGGGGACCCCAGATATCGATTTTGGAAGCAATCGGACCAGAAACAAAAAAAAACAAAATGGCGGCCATTTTTCCAACTCTGATGTCAGATTCGTCATCGGAGTCCACTGGGGACCCCAGATATCGATTTTGAAAACAATCGAACCAGAAACAAAAAAAATCAAAATGGCGGCCATTTTTTTTCCATTCTGATGTCATATTCGTCATCGAAGTCCCCTGGGGAACCCAGATATCGATTTTGGAAGCAATCGGACCAGAAACAAAAAAAAACAAAATGGCGGCCATTTTTTCCAACTCTGATGTCAGATTCGTCATCGGAGTCCACTGGGGACCCCAGATATCGATTTTGAAAACAATCGGACCAGAAACAAAAAAAATCAAAATGCGGCCATTTTTTTTCCATTCTGTCTGATGTCATATTCGTCATCGAAGTCCCCTGGGGAACCCAGATATCGATTTTCATCCAGACATGCAACATGTGCAACATTTGCCTCATGCCACATACGCAACATTTGTCGCATGCCACATGTGCAACATTTGCCGCATGCCACACGTGCAACATTTGTCGCATGCCACGTGGGCAACATTGTCCTGCATTGTGGCATGATACATTATTTTTGCACTTTTTCTTATGTTATGCTACATAAATTTGCGGCATTTGTTGCATGCGGCAGCCTATTTTTCGCCGAGCCAACATCGTAGCTAAATAATTTTCAAAGCATACATTTTATATTTATAGCATACCACAAGATTTCGTATAGGTAAACTGAAAAAAATAATAAAAGTAATCAAGTAATCTAACTACTTAACTACTGTAATCAGACTACTCGATTACTTCATGTAACCTGATTACATGTAGTTAACTACAAGTAGTCATGATTACTTTTTCAAAAAGTAATCATGACTAATCATGAGTAATCTAACTACTTGTAGTTAACTACTTTTTGTAATCTGATTACTGATTACGTAGTTAAGTAGTTAACTACTGCCCAACTCTGATCAAATGCCATATTTGAGCAATCAAGCGACGTATTATTACAATCTTGTATGATACCTGGTTTTGTGTGTTGGAGCCGAATCCGAAGGCGGGCGCCGCGCTTGTAGTAGTTCCGAACGTCGGCGCCTGCGTAGTCGTCGTGCCGAACAGTCCCGTACCTGACACATCAAATCATTCAATAAATAAAGCGTAACGTCAGGCGAGCTTTTGACCACTCGACCACGGAGGCTGTCTGTCTGAACAATATACTTTACTAGCGACCCGCCCCGGCTCCGCACGGGAAAATGGTTATTGTGGGTTATCCTTCAGTATATTATGCATGTATTATACATATAAAACTTCCTCTTGAATCACTCTATCTATTAAAAAAAACCGCATCAAAATCCGTTGCGTAGTTTTAAAGATTTAAGCGTACAAAGGGAGGGACATAGGGACAGAGAAAGCGACTTTATTTTATACTATGTAGTGATTAACAGAGAGACACAGCAAGAAAAATAAACAGAAGAATCAAAAGGCGGCCTTATTCTCAACATCATAGATACTTTTTACCACGAGAAAAATAATATGATGTAAGATAGAATAAAATAAATAAATAAAATATCTCATTTCCATGGAAATTGTGCACGGAAAAGTAAAAAAACAAGGCGGGCGGACAACTAGTAATAAATAAAAAATAAATAGTTTTACCAGTGGTATTGGCGGCGCCAAAAGCGGGTTTGGCCGCCCCGAACAGCCCTCCCGACGTGTTCGCTGCGTTCTGAGTGTTGTTGCCGAACGAGAATGTATCTGAAAATCATAAATTCATAATACAAATATTTATAGTGGTATCATGGACCAATTTACTCGAGAGGACTGTCAATGCCCTAGAAAAAGAACGTGCTTCGACTAAATTAAGCTGAATTTGACAGCTGCGCTGCTTATTTTAAATATCATTCATTCAAAATTAAATTCATTCATCTCCCATTCTTTTCGATTCCCATATGAATGAAAGAGACCAACAACTTAAATTTAGATATTTTAGCGGCTACGCAGAATTGAGCCCATTGTCGACGTAGGTACGAGGTAGGTATCGACGCTTCTATCTTGTATTGCGTCCCTTTCTATCTTGTATCGTTGTGATTGGCGCCTCTCTACTAACACGTTGAGTTCCCTATCTAACACCTACCGGGAGGCGCATGGCCCGATCATACCTAAACCACAGAAGAAAATAATAGTACTAACCCGTACCGTAAAAGAATGCCACTCACCCCCCCGCGCTTGGCACTCCCCCTCCGCCCGATATAGCGCCCCACGCCCCGCACCCCGCAGGCGCCGCGGGACTGTGCTCGGGGGTGGAGGGGGTGTGCATATATAGCGTGTCAGTGTTGACTTGTATTCGATGCTTGTAGTTGATATTCAGTTGTTATTCAAAAAGAAGTAGCTTGTTAAAACGCGTTTGCTGTATGGACTGTGGAGTGACCGACCAGGAGCTCTATTTCTCAAACGTTCGCGTCGCTAAGATCGCTCGATTTCTACTGATACGCTCTACGCTACGCTCGTCTAACGAAAAACGGCATTTTTGGATGCACTCGTTGCAGCAAGCGAGTGATAGATTAAACGCCAAGCAATAACGTCTATATTCCAACAATGACGTTCTCGCTCGATTGACATTAGGATCGCACACACACAGACACCCCCGACATGAAAGAGACGCCTATACGATCGAGACGGGAGTGTGATCGAGAGCGACAATCCGCAAAGAGTGACCGACCATAGATTTACGTTCCGTTTTAGTTTCGGAAAGTACCGGTTTTTGTTTTATCTGCGTAAAATGAACAAAACACCATATCGAAGGCGAGTGACTCAGAAATACGGAAAAATAGCGTCCTTCGACTTGGAAGTCGACTGTGACTTATGTCGCATACGCCAACGCCAAGTCATACGAACGTTTGAGAAATAGAGCTCCAGTGCCTAACCTGTAGAGTGACACACGCTTGTTTATAGTAGCAATTTCCGGAAATAAACCTCAGAAGGGTGCATTACGCTGTGGAGATGATGATAATTATAGTATAGATAATATTAAAGGGAGTACTCACTAGTTTGCCCGAAGCCACCTGTGGTGCCTAGGGCTCCGCCCCCGAACACGCTGGACGCCGTCGTTGTGGCGGTCTGACCGAACGCCGCTGCAAACAAACATACACTAAAACCATCACATTATTTATACACTAAATATTAATCCTGTTATGCTTAAATGTTGCTTAGTTTTTCTGTCCCTTAACGACATTTCAATGTTTTTGCAACTGTTATAAACATTTCATTAGTGATTTCGCCAATGTCAAGTGTTTATAGACTCTGCATCTAATAAGGCTTCGTGAAAGAACAAGCTACTATAAAATTGAAACGAATGAATCAGTAAGAAGCTTATACACCGCTGCCTGAATCACCTAGAACAAAAGACAATAATATAATCTACATAGAACAATTTTGAAGGAAAGCCGATAAATTGTAGCTTGCCTTCACCAATATCACAGCCGATATATTACTATGAGAAACGAACTTGCCCGCGCGATCATTCTGCGCACCCCATGCTCCGTCCTTTACGCTCTTATAGTTATAATCTCGCGCCATTTCATGCAATATAAGCCGGAGCCTTTTTTCTTTCTTTCTAACGCCTTATGCGGAGCGAAAAAGATAATTACTTCGGAAGTATTCAGAACACAGATTCGTGAGTATCCGGAAGTAAAGAATGCTAGTACGAGTTTGCCATTAGTTTGTTGCGTGTATTTTATGTTTGTTTGGAGTGCTATTTCGGATCTTTATGTGTTCATTTGTGAATTTTGTGTGCCATTATGGCTTTAATTCTTATGGAATGAAACATTAACATCCAAACATGACAAAGTGCGAGTGTGGATGACAGGCAGTTGCAGAAGGTAAGAATTTTGTTTTGTTTTGGAACGGCAAAGACGACGTCGGATTGTCTTTGCCAATGTTTTGCCATAATTTCGCCCTTCGCTACTAATGGATATGGTATACTCACTAGTGGCCCCGAAGAGTGGTTTCTGCTCGGTCTGCTGGAAGCCGAACACTCCAGCGTTGGCGGAGCCCTTCCTGCCGGCCGTGTAGTCTTCCAGACGCAACTGTTCCAGAGACTTGTTACAAGTGTATATGGATATGGTATTGTATGGTATTGAGCGCACTCACTAGTGGCCCCGAAGAGTGGTTTCTGCTCGGTCTGCTGGAAGCCGAACACTCCAGCGTTGGCGGAGCCCTTCCTGCCGGCCGTGTAGTCTTCCAGACGCAACTGTTCCAGAGACTTGTTACAAGTGTATATGGATATGGTATTGTATGGTATTGAGCGCACTCACTAGTGGCCCCGAAGAGTGGTTTCTGCTCGGTCTGCTGGAAGCCGAACACTCCAGCGTTGGCGGAGCCCTTCCTGCCGGCCGTGTAGTCTTCCAGACGCAACTGTTCCAGAGACTTGTTACAAGTGTATATGGATATGGTATTGTATGGTATTGAGCGCACTCACTAGTGGCCCCGAAGAGTGGTTTCTGCTCGGTCTGCTGGAAGCCGAACACTCCAGCGTTGGCGGAGCCCTTCCTGCCGGCCGTGTAGTCTTCCAGACGCAACTGTTCCAGAGACTTGTTACAAGTGTATATGGATATGGTATTGTATGGTATTGAGCGCACTCACTAGTGGCCCCGAAGAGTGGTTTCTGCTCGGTCTGCTGGAAGCCGAACACTCCAGCGTTGGCGGAGCCCTTCCTGCCGGCCGTGTAGTCTTCCAGACGCAACTGTTCCAGAGACTTGTTACAAGTGTATATGGATATGGTATTGTATGGTATTGAGCGCACTCACTAGTGGCCCCGAAGAGTGGTTTCTGCTCGGTCTGCTGGAAGCCGAACACTCCAGCGTTGGCGGAGCCCTTCCTGCCGGCCGTGTAGTCTTCCAGACGCAACTGTTCCAGAGACTTGTTACAAGTGTATATGGATATGGTATTGTATGGTATTGAGCGCACTCACTAGTGGCCCCGAAGAGTGGTTTCTGCTCGGTCTGCTGGAAGCCGAACACTCCAGCGTTGGCGGAGCCCTTCCTGCCGGCCGTGTAGTCTTCCAGACGCAACTGTTCCAGAGACTTGTTACAAGTGTATATGGATATGGTATTGTATGGTATTGAGCGCACTCACTAGTGGCCCCGAAGAGTGGTTTCTGCTCGGTCTGCTGGAAGCCGAACACTCCAGCGTTGGCGGAGCCCTTCCTGCCGGCCGTGTAGTCTTCCAGACGCAACTGTTCCAGAGACTTGTTACAAGTGTATATGGATATGGTATTGTATGGTATTGAGCGCACTCACTAGTGGCCCCGAAGAGTGGTTTCTGCTCGGTCTGCTGGAAGCCGAACACTCCAGCGTTGGCGGAGCCCTTCCTGCCGGCCGTGTAGTCTTCCAGACGCAACTGTTCCAGAGACTTGTTACAAGTGTATATGGATATGGTATTGTATGGTATTGAGCGCACTCACTAGTGGCCCCGAAGAGTGGTTTCTGCTCGGTCTGCTGGAAGCCGAACACTCCAGCGTTGGCGGAGCCCTTCCTGCCGGCCGTGTAGTCTTCCAGACGCAACTGTTCCAGAGACTTGTTACAAGTGTATATGGATATGGTATTGTATGGTATTGAGCGCACTCACTAGTGGCCCCGAAGAGTGGTTTCTGCTCGGTCTGCTGGAAGCCGAACACTCCAGCGTTGGCGGAGCCCTTCCTGCCGGCCGTGTAGTCTTCCAGACGCAACTGTTCCAGAGACTTGTTACAAGTGTATATGGATATGGTATTGTATGGTATTGAGCGCACTCACTAGTGGCCCCGAAGAGTGGTTTCTGCTCGGTCTGCTGGAAGCCGAACACTCCAGCGTTGGCGGAGCCCTTCCTGCCGGCCGTGTAGTCTTCCAGACGCAACTGTTCCAGAGACTTGTTACAAGTGTATATGGATATGGTATTGTATGGTATTGAGCGCACTCACTAGTGGCCCCGAAGAGTGGTTTCTGCTCGGTCTGCTGGAAGCCGAACACTCCAGCGTTGGCGGAGCCCTTCCTGCCGGCCGTGTAGTCTTCCAGACGCAACTGTTCCAGAGACTTGTTACAAGTGTATATGGATATGGTATTGTATGGTATTGAGCGCACTCACTAGTGGCCCCGAAGAGTGGTTTCTGCTCGGTCTGCTGGAAGCCGAACACTCCAGCGTTGGCGGAGCCCTTCCTGCCGGCCGTGTAGTCTTCCAGACGCAACTGTTCCAGAGACTTGTTACAAGTGTATATGGATATGGTATTGTATGGTATTGAGCGCACTCACTAGTGGCCCCGAAGAGTGGTTTCTGCTCGGTCTGCTGGAAGCCGAACACTCCAGCGTTGGCGGAGCCCTTCCTGCCGGCCGTGTAGTCTTCCAGACGCAACTGTTCCAGAGACTTGTTACAAGTGTATATGGATATGGTATTGTATGGTATTGAGCGCACTCACTAGTGGCCCCGAAGAGTGGTTTCTGCTCGGTCTGCTGGAAGCCGAACACTCCAGCGTTGGCGGAGCCCTTCCTGCCGGCCGTGTAGTCTTCCAGACGCAACTGTTCCAGAGACTTGTTACAAGTGTATATGGATATGGTATTGTATGGTATTGAGCGCACTCACTAGTGGCCCCGAAGAGTGGTTTCTGCTCGGTCTGCTGGAAGCCGAACACTCCAGCGTTGGCGGAGCCCTTCCTGCCGGCCGTGTAGTCTTCCAGACGCAGCTCTTCCAGAGATTTGTTCTCATATTCCTGCAAATTAACAATCAATTTTAATAATACAACTAGGTTGGTACTATCAGCAAAGTTCCCACCAGCCCAGTTTAAAAATATTTCCCTTGCACGCGACGATCTTCTCTAGCCCCACGTTTTTGTTTGATTTACCAATTACTGATGATTTTTGAAGTATATTTCTGAAGAAACTAAAGCCTTTAGTGTGACAATACAACGTTTATGACGAAAAAAAAGACAACAAGGCGGGGTCTAGCATACTTTGTCTCGAACCACTGCACACAATATTAACCCTTAAGGTGGGCTAGCGGCAACTTTGCTGACAGTACATTATTGTCACTATATTGCTAAACCAATAAACAATTTTTATTTTATTTTTTATAAATTTTCTAAAGTGATAAATTAACTAAAGCTGAATTGTTCAAAATACGCATTAAAAACGCATTATCTCAATGCGAAATACGGTTATACATATGACTTTTCGACATATTTTTTTTCTGTCTGTATTTCCATATTTTGTGTTTGCTATTATAGCCAGGGTCAAGTTCGACGATTTCAAAGTAATTTGAACGTTAGCGGCGTGGTAGCTAGAATTAAATTCGCACGTTTGCTATCAGAGAGCGTCAGCGTCTTCTTTACCTAATACTATTATTTATTATACTGTCTGTATTTCCATATTGATAAATATTCCTCGAGACCCACACGATAAGTAAGCAAGCATACAAAAAAATAAATTGTCGAAAAATTATTTACTTCAAATCCAATCTTTCAGCAAAAAATTCACAAAGAAAATACTTTCATAGAGTTTGGCACATGTAAATAAGTAAACAAAGCAAAACGCGGCAAATTTGAATAAAATCATCCTGGCAACCCCGATTCTATAGATTTACCTTATTCGAACTTTTTTTTTCTTTTTTTTGTATCTAACTTTGTTGCCAGTACAATGTATTCCAATTTCATCGATTGTCTACTTTCAGCCAAACTCTAGCTACGAGAGTATAAGGAAATAGTGACCTTCATACAAGTGATGCAGTGGTGTTTGATGTTAACGCTCTGGCTGGTCCCACTCTTGACCACTACGTCCGTGCCCACTACTGGGCTGTACTTCACATGGGCTGTGCCCGCTGCTTGCTGTTGCTGACCGAACGTGCCTGTCGGAACAAAATATTGTTAAAGAACTAAATTGTAATAATTGCGAAAAATCCGTTGCGAAATGTTACCCTCCGCTCTAAGCATACATTTATTTATTTATTTTATTGCAGTTATCACAATCAATATGGTACATATAATAACAGTAATTAAAGGTCTTAAATTGATCGTGAAGCCCCGCTGGGGCATAGCAACACATGAGGACTTTACATCGCTAGTTAAATTACAAAACACTATAGTATATTACAATAAACAGAAAATTAGTCGTAAGATTCTACTAGTGTTGCCGCTCCTAGGGGATCGTTCAACAATTACGTGATCATTTTTGGCCGGTTTTTTAACCCCCCCCTCTATGTGGTGCGTAATGTTTTGTTTTTAACCCCCCCCCCCCCGCCTTGATTACGTAATCTTCGGCCGTGAAAAAGTATAAAAATACTGAATCTGGTCACACTGTTTCACAGTTTGTCTATCAGGGGAAATCCTGTTTCATCTATCTAATATAGTTAGTGTTACCAGTAATAAACTTCAAAATTGGACGTAAATATTTAATATAATTTATTTTCGGAAACGAAGCGCTGATGACGTAATCATGGATTCTTCCCCCTCCCCCCCCCAATAATCCGATGTATATACAAGCACCCGACCGCCCCTTCCGGTGATCACGTAATTGTTGAATGATCCCTAGTAGGTAGTTAAACCTTGATTTATAATTAGATGGAGCAAACTGACGTTTGGAGTGTTGCCATTTAACGCAACGTAAAATATTATGTATCATGTACCCTTTTGGATCACTCATTCACAGAGTAACTGAGTTAGAACAGTACGTCAAGGCATTTTATTTTGTAAATTGTTGTCATAAATATAAAAATATACACGTGGCGTCCTCAGAGCAAGTTTTTCTTTTACTGGTCAGGCTTTGAACTCTAAATTTTCGTATGTAATCCAATAAGAAAATTTAAGATTTTTATTAATTTTTATCATTTATTCTATTTCAACTGATTAATTGTATAAGTTTAAAAACGTCAAAAGACTTAGGTTAAAACAAGTAGTCATGTCGTTGAAAATGATTCAATGAACCAGTTCAATAATTCACTTCGCAACCCTTCAAGCGCTTAAGCGTGCAACATTTAAAAAAAAAACAGCGCTGTCAGCTGTCAGTTTGCTCCATCTAATTAAAAATCGTACTTTAGAGCCAACCCAAGAGGGCGACTAAGGCCTATTCACCCTGACTTATGGGTAAGCTGTTAAAATAAGTAAATAGATGCTCACTGCCCGCGGAGAAGAGTCCTCCGCCCAGAGTGTTGGTCTGCTGCCCGAACAGCCCCCCGGCGGCCGGCGTGGCCCCGAACAGGCCTCCGCCCGTCGCCCCCGCGCTCGTCGTGCCGCCGAAACCGAAACCTGATACACAATACACACATTTCGTCACTATTGATGAAACTAAGGAAAACAACAACAAAGTGTTTTTTGCCGTAATCATACAAATATACACGTGACGTTCCCAGAGCAGGTTTTTTATTTCTTTGATCAGGCTTTATATTATACTAGCGACCCGCCCCGGCTCCGCACGGGAAAATGGTTATTGTGGGTTATCCTTAAGCATATTATGCATGTATTATACATATAAACCTTCCTCTTGAATCACTCTATCTATTAAAAAAAACCGCATCAAAATCTGTTGCGTAGTTTTAAAGATATAAGCGTACAAAGGGAGGGACATAGGGACAGAAAAAGCGACTTTGTTTTATACTATGTAGTGATTCTACACTAGCCTTCCGCCGATGCTGTCGAGAGCGCGCGCGCGGCGTTTGCTATACAGCTTGCTTGGTGTGTGCGCGATAAATCTGCATTCCGTTTGGGTTTTTTCCGAACGTGTACGCCCAGGGTCAGATAGACACACGACACGAGTGATCTTATTGGAATATTATTCTATTGTATTCGTAATAATACAAATATAATAAAGGCCTTATTGCTAAGGCAGCTATTTCTACCATTCTTTTTTTTTAAGTCATTCATTAATTCCCGCACATTACTCGTATTATATTATTCATTAATTCTACCAAGTAACCTGTATCGTATCTTAGTTAATAATAATAACAGAATAACAGCCTTTATTCTCAATAAGAAATTAAAGCCTGACCAAAGAAATAAAAAACCTCGCCATATTGCGGAATTTCAATTGAACTTATTTTATAATGGAAATTGTTGCCATAAACATAAAATATACATGTGGAACCCTCTGAACAGGTTTTTTAATTATTTGGTCAGGCTTTACAATGCATAAAAAATTTTGTTGAACCCATTATAGTTGAACTTTTTTAAAAAAGCGGTTGTCTGTAAAGTCGGTTTACTAACGACATTTTGCCTCTTTTTCGCTCATTCCGCGCCCTCGCTTACACTTCAAGCCTTAAATGGAACGCCTCAGCCGCGCGGTAACGCCGTATTGCGTCATTTTTTTTCGTGCGTGCAGCCGGCTTCATCGAATTATAGAACGTAATCACGTCAATAATCTACAATTTAACTGCAAATGAAATGATGTGAACTCACCGCCAGCCGGCTTGGCTCCAAAGGCGCTGTTATTCTGCGTATTTCCGAAGAGTCCGGTAGAAGTGGTGTTGGAACCGAACAGGCCTCCAGAGGAGGTGCCGGCGCCGAAGCCCCCGAAGCCCGAGGTCGCCGTGCCGAACGCCGGCGGAGCCGCCGATGTGGTCCCGCCGAACAGACCCGATGACGTGTTCGAGGCGCCGAATAAACCTGATTAAACCAGCCTTTTTAATTAAAAATTTAACCGCCGGAAAGACTTATAAGCAAAAATCTACTCAAGAATGACGAGTAGTTTATTTGCACAGACCCAACTCACTTTTTTATCTCCTCACCTTAAGGTGGCCTAGTAGAAATTGCTGCTCAGCAATAAGGCCGCCTACATGTACACTTTCGTCTTTTTGTGTACTGATCCTATTGTTTCTAGTGTGCAATAAAGTATATTCTATTCCATTCTATTCAAGACAACAAAACCTATATTTAGATACATCTTCTTCTTCTTTAGATACATTGAAGATCAATTGCAAAATAACTCTGTATGAGGTAGGACATAGGCCACCTTTTACAGCGGGAAAATAAATAGTTCCCATGGGAAAATCTACATTCAGACATCTTCTGTTTTCTTACCCTTAGAGTTGGAAATGGAGGAGACACTAGGCGAGAGCTAAGTATATTGAGTTAGGCCAATTCAATTCAATATTTATATAACTTGGCTTCTGTCATCATTGACATAAAGAGTTAGGCCAAAATACTGGATAATTTATTTACCTCCCGTGGCAGGCTGCGTGGCCGCGCTGCCGAATGAGGGCGGAGCCCCAAAGGCGCTAGTGTTAGCAGCGGGCTTGAAGCTGCCGAACGGAGACGCCGTGGCAGTCGCACCAGAGTTGAATGATCCTGTTGGTAAGGATACAAAGAGTAAAAAATTACTTACTGAATGGATTTTATTAAAACAAATAGCTTATAGATCAGAATTACACATAGGCTACTGGAAAAACTGTTAGCTCAGGTGGAGCGGAAGGCTGATCTGACTTAAAAATTCTCATCATCATCATCTCAGCCGAAAGACATCCACTGCTGGACAAAGGCCCCTAAGGATCTCCACAATGATCGGATTAAAAATTCTAATTAATATAATAAAATAATACTAACCAAAACCAGAGCTGGCAGCTCCGAATGTTGGTTTGTTGAACATGTTGAGTCAGGTCCCCTTTACTCCGTGTTATGATTATATTCTCCTTTCTCCAGAAACAACTGACTGTCAGAGAAACTCCAACATGTTTGTCCTGTGTGAAAAAGTTAAATAATACATATTATAAAATAAAAGAACAACAATTTTATACGATTAGCATAAAAAAAAAAACTTTAAAACTGCAGTAATGATATTCAAAGTCAGTGCTACTTTTGGATTATTATTTTATATTTTTTGCTACCTAGGGTACTTTACAATACTTTTTTATCTTTTAGTTTTCGAAAAGAAAAATGCAGGAGAACAAAGGCCAGTGCTTAATCATTTTACACCAAAGTTTGTAAAGTTGGTTGTCGACTTTTAAGTTGATATATTAGAGGAGTAAAAGGAAAAATAAATGATGACTCAAACAATACCTACCTACACCTACGATTATACCTACACTTCTTTCGTAACATTAGCATTGCACCATATTTTGTAAACATTGCACCATATTTAGTAAACATTGCAACATTATAAAATTAGGGTAATGTAAACAAACAATAATAATTAGATTAGTTAGGTACATAGATTTGCGTAGTATGGTACTTGATTTTATTCACAAAACCATGCTTGGACATTAAAGCCAATAATGGGCCTGATTCTACATATTATGCTCTAACTTAAATTTAAAAACCATATGTCCCTTTCACATTCTTAGGAACACACAGGAGATTGTCAACTTAAATTTAGAGAGGACGTCAAACATTGATTTTATGCTCAGTTCACACTAATTTAGTAGAGGCATGCAAAAACATCCCAATTAAATTAAGCTGAATTCGACAGCTGCGCTGCTTATTTTAAATCTCATCCTTTTTGATGAATGAAAAAGACCAAGAACTTAAATTTAGAGGTTTAAGAGGCCACACCGGAAATGAGCACAATAATTATTTTTCAAACATGTTGGTAAATGCAGTTAGCTGTTAGAGTGCAAAGTATATTGGTTGCTTGTTGGTTTGATATATGCCAATTTTGCAACAAAGAATTGTCATATTAATTAATTACTATAGGAGTGACAAGCGTCTTTTCAACTCTCGCCGTGTGGTTGTTTTTAAACATAAAGCCGCAATTCGCATACAAACATAACCTCCATAAATGCCATTATTATACTGGCACTTAATTTACCAATTTTATACAGTAACACTAAAATATTATTTATTATTCGCTTCAATATGTTTTGTGATAGTAAATATTTATTTCCTTTTTTGCGTTTTTTCCTATGTATTTTATGAAATTTATATCACTACAATTTTTGAGTGAAATTTGTCAAATGACGTATAACACGAGGAATTTCAGAAGACAAGACATATTATAAAATGTCAAGAGTAAATTCAAATCACGTTATGTAGGTACCTACTTCAAAATGCTAGAATATCAAGATATTTCAAATGTCAGATATTTTCGTATTTTTTGTAGGTTTTGGCAAGGTTTTAGGAAATATTTAAATACATAGCTGAAAATAAACTACACTGAAAATAGGTAACGGCGGATATTCAAAAAATATTGCCGACTCTCCTACTTGGTAGCATAACAATAAGACCCCCAATATATTTTGTAAATAGAGAAATTACTTACAGAAATGGCACTGAGAGTCTAAAATTCACAAATACTTAAGATTTCTAAGTCCACAAATCACTATAAACTTAAAATTGCGCACTATTTCACAAAACAAAGCAGCAAGAAACACCACACAGAAACATGCACTCTCGACAAGTAATAGTGTTCCGTGCTCTCGACCGACCGCCCGCTCCGCAGTTTTCCAAATGATGTCAATTGGTGTGACAGTTTTTTTTTTAAATTGGTCGGGTAGGGTAGGGTAGGGTAGTTCTATGCGAATCGCTTTAGTACCGTTTTTTTTCGATATCAAGCTTTTTTTTGAAAAACAGAATGTCTGTCATTTCATACATTTCTAACTTTATTATAAAAACCCAAAAACCATATACCGTAAAATGGGGTAAATAGGGATCGAGGGGTAAATTTTGACAAAGCCCGGGAATATTTTTTAATTGGCAAGGAAATGGAGTGTCTGTTGTATGTTTTTGGTAATTTATTTTAAATTTATAGTTGAAAATCTTAATAATTAAATGGCAATACAGAACTGGAGTGAAGTAAGCCGCAAAACAATGATAAATAAATGCAGTCAAAAGTTGCGGTTGAAAGTAAGGATATTCGTTGCTACTTTTAACTTCCTTGAAAAAACCAATGTTTTTGTGTTTTGTGCAAAATTTCTGTTCTGCTCTGTACTATGGATGGTTCTTGGTGAATACTGGTAAAAACAGTTAGGCACGTAATTCCACTGTTTATTATCATTTTTAAGCAAAATGTAAAAATGTGTAAATTTTTACTTTTTTGGGGGGAAATCGGGACGCTAACAGTGTAAATTGGAACGAGACTGGGAAAATTGGGACGAGAATTGGTAAAATAGAGACGGAAGGTGTAATAATTGGGATAACTTCTTAGGGTTGTGTCCAATGTTGATTATCTTAAATAGGTTTTGAAAAGTAATTTTACATAATTCCCAAAAAAAGGAAATATGATTTTAGGGTTTATATTTGTACAGCGGTTCCGGGTTCGAATCTCGTCGAACAAATATCACTTTGTGAGACTTTTCACCTGATTGTCCGAAAAGAAAGATGTTTCCGTGCTTCGGAGTGCACGTAAAGCCGTTGATCTACGGATTTAGTCGTTATAGGAGGCATATTTGTCGAGAGCCATAGACGGCTCAATAACTCTAACACCAGGGTTTATATGATAGGTTCACCTCGTAACCCACACGACAAGCAAGCAAGCAAGCAATCTAGTTTATTATATTTAACAAGGTGACAACCCTGACAAATTTCCCAAATTAGCCTTGTGGCGTCCCTATTTACCCCAAATTCTGGGTAAATTGGGATTACCCATATTTTGGCATTTTTAACAAACAAGAGAATAAATACAATAATTTTTCATAACATGTCATCAAGATGCCGCCAAGACAAGACTAAACTTTTTACATAGGTTAGATCTACTATCGGAGAATTAATTATAATGCAACTCAAAGTGCAAAAATTTCCCAATTTACCCCGTTTTACGGTATATATATTATATCCCTGTTATGTTATGAATTATTATGATATCGAAAAGGAACAGGCAGGCAGGCGACTCACTCTTTTTTTTTTTTTTTTTTTGAATTGACCTATGCTTGTGTCGAAAAGGTACGACAAATCAAGCTTCACCGGACTGGCGGCGCGGCGACTCACTCACTCAATGGCAAAAGCAATACTTGACACTGGCACAAAGAATAACTAGTGCCATAATACAGAAAAAAAAAAAAACAACCAGAAAAAAACATCTGACTGACGCTCGCTTCCTTTTTCTTTCTGGCACGCACAGTGCGTTGTATTGTATTTTTTTATTATTTCTGTGAATGTGTGTCGCAAAATATAATAAAATAAGAAATTGAATTGATTAAATGTTTTCGACTCCTCACGATATAATAATCATACAAGCCTTCGTATAAAAAATGGCTGGAGAAGAGGTCCCACCTGACACAGAGACGACGTGTTCGGTGTGTTATGCAGAATTTCTGGATCCAGAAGACTTAGCACTCCACACTAGTCAAGTTCACGAAGTTAACATCGTCCAATGCGATTTCTGCCCTTCTACCTTCCGCAGTGTCGAGGACTATGCGCTCCATATAAGAAACATTCACATACTGTTATTAAAAGTATGTAAACATTGTACTAAGGTGTTCACGAACTTCAATTTATTCAAAAACCATGAGAACAAGCATAAAATGCATTATAAGAAGATCGCCTGTTCGCAATGTCCGATACGGTTTACTAATGATTCTGAGTTGCAACAGCATGAATGGAAAATGCATAATAATAATATTGATGGTGTTCTTCTTAACAAATGTCTGCCGAATCTATCTTCGATTCTAAACATCAAAGCTGTAGATTTCATACAATCTCTTGGATCAGATGCAGCATACATCTGTACCAAATGCGTGTATACATCGCCTTCTGCAAGTGAATATCTTCATCATTTGAACATAAGCAATTGCGTTTCGTTCGCCTGCAATACTTGTTGCAATGTTTATAAAGAAAGGAAGGGTTTGGCTAAGCATTTAGAGAAACACAAAGAATGCTGGCACATCGCTGGCAGATATTCGAAAAAGATATGTTCAAAATGTCAAAAAAACATTAGCATACAGAGTTACTCTGAACATGTCAAAAAATGTAAGCCAATCAAATGTAATTTGTGCAACATCATCTTGAATTCTATGGAAGATCTGAGTTTCCATCAATCGACAGAACACCCAATGGCAATTACAATGATGAAATGTAAATTTTGTCATAGTGAATTTGTTGGCAACACTGCTTTACAAAAACACATTGATAGAAAGCATAAAGCAGAAATGCATCTCTACAAATACAAATGCGTTTACTGTGATGGCCTGTATTTCAAACACCCTCAAAAGCTCTTTTGCCATTTTTTTTCAAAGCATGTTGATTTGCAACCGTACTCATGCAACATTTGCCATGAGACTTTCCGAGTTCGCAAAAAGTTTACGATTCACATTAAACTAACCCACAATAGTATTGGGTTTGTAGAGTTTGATGAACGATACCATGTATACTTTTCTGATAAAAAATCAGAAAACCCATTTGTACCAAGATGTCTTTTTAGTGATGAATTGGAAAAAAGCAATCTAAACAACACTGAAGTGGATAGAAATGACTTTCTGAATGAAGAAACGGATGCACCCACTGATTATCCAACAGATGTACCAACTGACGTGCCTACTGATGCTCAGACTGATACAGAGGAAATAAAACGGTCAGCTAGTCAGAGAAAACCTCCAAAGATACGTTTTAAAGAACAGGAAAAATCTAGGTTATTGACTGCAAAAGAAGAAATGCAGTCAGAAGGTAATCAGACTGAAAATGAGTTATTAGTTAAAAAAGCTGTGCCGAAGAAGACTAGAGCTTCAAAGCGAAAAAAAGGAAAGCAGAGTGATGATACAGACACTGAGGATGAACCATTAATAAAAATTAAAAGAAGATCTCTTAAAAAAAGAGGAGTTAAGAAATTTAACACAATAAAATCTAAAAAGCATACAAAAATATCAGGTGGTAAAAGTTTTATTTGCAAGATTTGCAAACAAAACTGTTACACTTACCAAAACTACAACCACCACATGAGCTTCCATTACAAAAATGAAATTAAGAAGTGTATCAAGTGTTCTAAACAATTTACTTCAGCAACTGCATTGAAGAAACATATAACTGAGCAACATACAACATCAAAACTTACTGAAACACTCAAAACATTAATTGAAAGAAGGAAGGTAGGTAAAGATGGTGCGGCTCCTGAGATGCCCACATCAGAGAAATTTAAAAGAACCATCAAGCAAATTAAATTTGTACCAACACTTACTGCAGCTACAATAACTGAATTGCAAACTGGTGATGAACTATCTGCTAAAAATTTCCTTGAGACTTTCACCCCTGAAGAAAGAGAAGAGTCAATGAGAAAAGAAAGATTAAATATTAACACCTGTGTCTCAGTAAAGAAAGTACCTCATAACATGGTTAGACCACCGAAAATAAAAATGACCAAGTTTGTGAGTAAACCCCCTCCCACCACTGTAAAGTTAGCCATGCCAGTACGCTTCAAAACTGTGTCTGCTGAGAAAACAAAAATTAAAGTGAAAATTATCCAAAACGTGAACATGAATGATGATGCAGATATGGTGGACTACGAGCAGGAAATTGATTATGACTATGAAGTAGAGAATCCATCTAGAAATGAAATAGTACCTGAAGTGGCTCAAGAAGTAATGTTGGAAAGCCAAGACCAACAAAATCAAACATATGATAAAAAGCCCTGTACACCTATGCCACATAAGATTATAATACCAAAACTACCGAAACATTGCGACAATAAAGACGTTAAAATAGCTCATCTGTTGCCTGTTGCGCCTTTCTATAAAATCGTAAAAATGACAGATGTCATAGGGCAACAATATGGAAATGGGGGTGAAGAAAAACAGATCAAAGTAGAAGAACCAAGTGTCAAATTACCAGGAGGAACAAAATTGGTCAACGTGAACCCTTTAGCACATTTGATAGGGAACACACCGGTTGAAAAAATTATTGGACCTAGTAATAAGCATTACAAATCTAAAACAGAAAAGAAAACAGACTTTGAGAAAGCGATCGCAAATGCTTTATTGAAATTGGAACAAGCACCTTATACAAAAAAGAAAAATACTAAAAAGAAGAACGAAGAACTGGTTGAAGCTGTTACAGAAGAGCTAGATATAGAACAGTAATGTAAGTTTTTAAATATCTATTAAAATAGAGTATAAGTTAAATAAAAAAGTCAATCATAAATTTATTTTATTTTATTTATAAGCATATTCAGGCTTCACTTTCTAAACCGTTTAATTTTTTAATAAAGAAATTAATTGTACTGTTTTTCTCCTTTTCAGTTGTGTATACAGCCAGTTAATGCCAGAACGAGATGGTACTGTAAAAAGTCTGACCAGAAAATTACATAACCTTGCCATCTTGCGGATATTCAATGGAACTAATTTTATAGTAACGATAATGTCTAAAAAAGGACATGTGGCGCCCCTAGAGCAGGTATTTCTATTTTTCTGGTCTGAATATAATAAATTATGGTAAGTAAGGTACCCTATTGAACTTATATTATTTTATTCCTATATTATGTGAATTGTAAAAATAAACGTTACTTAAATAAATCTTCTTTTGTTTTATTTTTATGAATTTATGCAATAAACTTTCCGTATTTAAATTAGTTAGGCACTCATTATTTTTCCTATAAAGACCAAAGCAAGACTTGCTCAAAACGTGACCAAAATAAGATACCACGCCAAACACTGAGCATATAATCACATCGACGCCAAATTGCTAAAATTAAATGGAACAATTTTCTTTTTCTTTATACAGAAATCTGTCGGGTTGCAGGTTTTCTACTTATTAAGGGGCTCTACCACGCTAAGTGGCGCCGCCACCCTATAAAAAATAATAACTCGGCAAATAATCAATTTTTCAAAAATCTGGTCCACAGAACTGGAGTCAGGGTGCTGTAGGATATATAGAAGCTATTAACTTTATTTATTGTATCTCGCTGTAGTTAGAGATAGGAAATTTGCGAAAAACGGCCACTTTTCGCATTTTTTCTATCTATAACTACATTGAACTATAATAAACATATGTGATTGCTTCTATATATCATACAGCACCCCGACTCCAGTTCTGTGGACGGGATTTTTGAAAAATTGATTATTTCCCGAGTTATTATTTATTTCAGGATGGCGGCGCCACTTAGCATGGTAGAGCCCCTAAAACGCGCTCAATATCATCTACAATGCAATCTACATGGTCTAGCCTGACCACAGCAATAAAACACTGAGGTGTTTGGAGGCAACAATTTCCATGGTAAAATTAGTTCCACTGAAATTCCGCAATATGGCGAGGTTTTTTATTTGTCTGGTCAGCTTTACCATAGCACAGAATGTGACCTAGAGGTCGCCTGAATGATAAAGAATACAGCTAAAAAAAACATACGTGTCGAATTGAGAACCTTTTTTGAAGTCTGTTAAAAATCTTCTTCTTATCGTGTCGATGACAAATTCCTTAGATAATTTTGGCCCAGAACTTAGCCACTTCAACTGCATTATCTGTGGCATCCGCATTATCTGTGGCATCTGCATTATCATGTTAAAAATAGCCAAATCAAATAACAGAAAAATCTACTTCGTTCGGCTATTCGTCAACAGATGGCGTAGTTTTATTTGACATACAAAAGGGGAGTGTAGTGATAAAAATTATGAGGGCGTCACTTTCTTGTCCAAAGGAACGAGATAATTATGAAGAATAAATATTTCTTTTCATTATATGCATTTTTTTTTGTTTTGTGAGAAATCTTTACTCTTCCTAGGCCCCCAAACAATTTTTTATACCTGGCCCCGCCGCTTCTGCCGTAACAATAATAAAGTTTAATTACCTATTAATATTCCATTATGCAATAATAACATATCATCATCAAGTGAAAAATGAACGATTTTCCTTATTGTATGCATTTTATTATGTTCTGTTAACAGCTCATACCTGTATAATAATATATGTCCCTACCGAGTGCCACCGGGGGGCTCGAGCCTACCCTGAAATCAGGGTGAATAGGCCTTAGTCAACCACGCTGGCCCAGTGCGCGTTGGTCAACTTCACACACAATATTTCAATCTTAGTCGCAGGTATGTGCAGGATTCCTCACGATGTTTTCCTTCACCGTATTTGCGTGCATTTTATTATAAATGATAAAAAATACTTCCCTATTTATTGCATTCCGTACATTTTTACAATGTAGGTAAATATACCTAGTTTACCGGTCGTTTTGCAGGGTAATTTCCTACCTATAAAATCCTGTAATTCCTTCACCGTATTTGCGTGCATTTTATTATAAATGATAAAAAATACTTCCCTATTTTATATTGCATTCCGTACATTTTTACAATGTAGGTAAATATACCTAGTTTACCGGTCGTTTTGCAGGGTAATTTCCTACCTATAAAATCCTGTAATTCCTTCACCGTATTTGCGTGCATTTTATTTTAAATGATAAAAAATACTTCCCTATTTATATTGCATTCCGTACATTTTTACAATGTAGGTAAATATAGTTTACCGGTCGTTTTGCAGGGTAATTTCCTACCTATAACATCCTGTAACGATGAGGAAATACCGACTTTGTGCGTATATACAAAATTAGATAACTTTGAATATAGTCATGGAAATACCTGAGTATGACTCTTTATGACGCAAATGCGCAAGGTTCAATTTCAGAATACAGATTGGGAATTTATTTCAAATCACTTTTCAATTTATTTATTCATACTATTTTAACTATTACCTAAAAGCTCTTTGAGATATCTTTAGTAATAATAATTTAGTAAGTATATGGTTTCTAAATGTAATTGATTCCGTCATATGTATTCCTAAAAAATAGTGTCCTTAATTTTGTACGCGTAAAGGTGCTGTGCGTAGTGCGAATGTCCAACCGCATTTGCTGGCTTCTGTACCTTTTTGCGAATGTCTCATTTTGGTGACATAGTTGTTAGTTAGCTAGTACCTACCTACCTAGTTATTATAATAATAAGGAAGGAATGTTGGTTTGGTATGTTAAGCAAATTCTGGTACTGTATAAACAAATACGATATTTTTTACATTTTTTCCTGGGTATTGTTTTATTCGTAGTACCTACTTACAACTCAAATAACAAGGGGACAAAACAACAATTCAACTAATATTAATATTTATTTAGATGTGACAGTGGGTATGTATCATAATCTCGGTTTCGTCGGCGCCATCCCAAATATGTCCTTTCCGAGCCAGAGGCTCCCGTGCGAGCTTACTAGTCACAGAATACCAAATAGTAGCTAAAACCCTAAAACCACAGAATACGGAATAACAGTCCCTACAGAGCGGCCACGCAGAATTGAGCCCAGTATCTGTGAAATATAAATAAATTAAGAAAGTTTGCCTGGTAGAAATTGCTACCTTAGCAATAAGGCCGCTTTTCCATTTTTCTATGTTTCTGTAATAAAGTATATTGATTTCACAAATTTTTTTCTCTAGCTACTTTTTGCTGTGAGAAAATACTAAATTCCCATGGGAAAAAATTATAAAAAACACGGATGAAGGTGCAGCGCGATAAACTAACTATATTACTTAAGAGGCCGTCTACAAAATTATCGCCGCAAGTGGCGCCGCCAATTGATTTTTCTCAATTTCTTTTAACACAGAGCGAATTTAAATAAAGTAATTCACTTATTTGATGTAGAAAATCATAAGCTTTTTTTTAAACTGGCAATATTCTAACGGCAATAATACAGCTAGATACTTTTATGAAAATCGCCAAAAGTGGCCGTTTTTTGCGGTTTTCTAAATTATAACCATGAGGACTATTGCAGTTAGAATATTGCCTGTTTAAAAAAAAGCTTATGATTTTCTACATCAAATAAGTGAATTACTTTATTTAAATTCGCTCTGTGTTAAAAGAAATTGAGGAAAATCAATTGGCGGCGCCACTTGCGGCGATAATTTTGTAGACGGCCTCTTAACTGCGTAAAAAAATCATGTTCCTAGAAGTGAGTAAAGCAAAACCAGTGAGGGTATAATAAGAAGATCGACCAACAAGTCAAATGAGTACTACCTACTTAAGTAAAAAAAAAACTAAATTTATTTGTGCAATCGCAAAAGCTTCTCTACACAATGGGCCCGATTCTACATAACGCCATTCCGCTCTAACATAAATTTGAAAATCATATTTCACGTTTCTTAAGAACGAAAAGGTACAGGTGATTGTCAACTTAAATTTAGAGACGTCAAACATCGATTTTACGCGTAGTTCGCTCTAATTTAGCAGGCATTTATAAACATCCCGACTAAATTAAGCTAAATTTGACAGCTGCGCTGCTTATTTTAAATATCATTCATTCAAAATTAAATTCATTCATCCACCATCCTTTTCGATTCCCATATGAATGAAAGTGACCAACAACTTAGATTTGAAAATTTGAGCGGCCACGCCAGCATTGAGCCCAATGTCCCACAAACGGTTACTTACTAGGGTGAGTGCTCCCTATTATAGCTCACAAGTCCGGTGAAGCTAAGTCAATGATAATATTATATACATATGTAATTGGTAGATACGCCACCAACAACGTGACCAATTTCACTCAGTCGAGCTATGACCTGTCCCTTTCACTCTTACGCTTTGCCTATTTCCTGTCGCACTTATAGCGTTTGTTGTATCGCGCAACAATTAAGTTATGCGTGCAGTATATAAACGTGGCGTGTCGTATCTCTCTTAAAATAGATGTGGCGTTCCCGGGAATATTCCCACCATTCCCGTTCTCAAGAATATTCCCAACTAAATTTGCTGTTCAAGCTGGTTAGATGTGATGTGGTAGACCGGGTTGGTGATTTCTGGTTAGGTACCTAACGACCCGACCGACCCTACAGATCTCACTGACTCGTCCTAGTTGGCCTCAAATGGAAAATAGCATTCTTAGTGCGGGAAATAACCGGCTTCATTGGTGACGGCCCATTGTAAAGAGTGTTGAACGCTGGTTGCGGTCGGTGACGCTCTAGACAGATAGGGTAGTTCTATAAAACGTCCCAGTAGCCGTTTACAAAACCAGTTGCTGCCTGCCTGCAGTGCTCATTTCATCTCATTGACCGTTTGCTCATTATTTTTACATACAGAGAGTAGTATACGCCGCACGCACGGAAAACATTGCAAATAAAAAAAAAAGAAGTTCAAAAGTTGAAATTTCGAAACGACGCGACGCTACGAGATCGGTAAGTTTTTAATTTTTAAATATTATTATTCCTTGTTGTTTTTTCTTTTTCATTATAGAATTTAATCTAATATAATGTGTTCTGTGGGTATCGTGGGTGTCGTATCACTACATAGTATAAAATAAAGTCGCTTTCTCCGTCCCTATGTCCCTATGTCCCTCCCTTTGTACGCTTAAATCTTTAAAACTACGCAACGGATTTTGATGCGGTTTTTTTTAATAGATAGAGTGATTCAAGAGGAAGGTTTATATGTATAATACATGCATAATATACTGAAGGATAACCCACAATAACCATTTTCCCGTGCGGAGCCGGGGCGGGTCGCTAGTGATATAATAAAACCAACAACTGAGATCCCCAATGGCCTGCAAGGATGTGATAATAATATTTTTTTATTTATTTTACTATGTAGTTACATCTTATCTCTGCTCACCCGCTAGAATAAACTAGAATAAAGAGCGTTGATTAATTAATTTCCAATCTGTAGGTACCCATCTATTAATAAAACTAGCACGGTATTATGTGGTACCTGAAGTTGACTCTCTGACCGGTACCTATCCACAAAGTTTGAGGTATGGTAATTTAAAAATACCTATGTATTCCAATCGTTAAATTTTTCGAAATAATGAAAAATATAACTACCGTCCGTCAATTAATTTAAAAAGGGTACACTACCCTTTAAAAAAATAAATATCAACATTCGTGTTTCATAGTCGTACCGTACTAGAATATTTTATATTTAAGATTTGTGGTTTCTCAGTCTTAATTTCATACGTTTGCGGATATCTACACTATTAACTTTACTCGTCTGGCTCCGCTCGCATCAATATATATCAATGATCTGCCTATAAAATGGCGGAAGTGTATCGATAACAACGGCGCATACTTCGATTGATTAAATAATAATTTCATTAAAAAAAACTTGTTTCACTTTTTTGATACTGAACGGCAATTTCATAGGTAAGGCCTAATATTTTTTAAAGTATGCAAGTAGGTACCTACTATAAACACAAAACAATATTTTTTGTAGATAGTTTAGCTTTATGCGTGAAAAACGTGGACGCTGCGAGTACATTGGACCATGCTATACTCCGTAGCTTTTTTTATTAGTCCATCGAGTAGGTAACCGGCCACGCAAACTCATGCGTGTGTAAAGCCTGACCAAATAAAAGAAAGACACAAGCCCACGTCATTTTGCGCTGTTCACACTTATCTATTACACGCATTCAACAAGGATGAATAGGCAAAATGACGTAGGCTTGTGTCAGTCACGTGGTCTTCTTGTAAGACCTTGTTTTCTTGGACCATGCTTTAGACGAGAAAAACCTGGACTCGACATTAGACAATGGTAGACTCCGTACAGAAGCGTAGCGTGCCTTGGCGGGCATCGTATAAAAATTTGTTTGGGGGCCCTTAGGAAGGGTAAAGATTTCTAACAAAAGAAAAAAAATGCATAAAATGAAAAGAAATATTTATTCTTCAAAATTATCTATCTAAAAAAATTGCTTTTTTTAACCGACTTCAAAAAAGGAGGAGGTTCTCAATTCGACGCGTATGTTTTTTTTTTTTGTGTGTGTTTGTTATAGGATATCTCCGCCAATTGTGAACCGATTTTCAAAATTCTTTTTTTAATCGACCAGGTTTACTTGCAGGGTGGTCCCATAAAAATTTCGCAAAGATCGGATGATTAAATTTGAAGATATGAGGAAATAACTCCTCAATTGACGATGCCATTATACCCGATCGGTAAATTATTTTGGCAAAATCTCGGCTTCTTATCAATCGATTTCAATATTTTTTTTGTTTTATAGATAGAAGTTGTACTCAAAATGGTTTCATATTAATTTCGATTATATCTCATGGCGGAGTAGAAGACTAAAACCATGAAGGAAGAAAAAATTTTACGCGCCCAGATTATTTTGTATCGAAACCAATGCGGCCGCTCAGAGGGGTGGGAGGGTAGGGGGAAGCGGGAGACGGTCTTTGTTTTTTAACTCTATCAGTCTCTATCACACATCTTTGAATACGGTACGTTAGAAAAAGATAGAGACATTCATGTTATGACATGCCCAACTAAAAACAAAATATCAATAAAGTATGACATTTATTTGTCTTTATTTGGCATGTAAAAAACAAGAAACTTAATGGTTACTGAATTTGAAAATAGTGATGTGATGTGGTATGAAGCGTAACGTATATTTACCGATTATTTTCGTACATTTTATCACATGGCTACTGGACTTATTTATCGATCTTCTCATATACAATGGTGATCAACTTGCAACTTGCAATAATATTGGGAATTGCTTACTTCTTTGGGCATTTAGTATTTTGTCTTTTTGCTTTTCCATACATATATTAGGTATATCTTTTATTTCCTAGAGAGCAGCGAACTACCTAGAGAGGCATGGGGACAGACAAATAAAAATACAGTCAAAACCGTGCCAGTAATAACAACAGCACACTCATTGCGTTGCTTTTGTTATAATTGTAATAACAAGAACTATGCGGTTTTAGTTCATATATTCTGTAAACTAGTCATAGATTAAAGATTTGAAAACCCCAAGTGAAGATAACAACTTAAGAATTTTTCCGTGGACTAAACGGGCGAGCGTCGTCGTCGGTATCGTAGTGGTTTGGTCAGTTGTTTGCCATTCGGAAAACTTAGGTTAAAGTCCAATCAAGTATAGCAATGATTTAGAATTTAAAAATCAAACGTAAGACTGTAAAGGAAACACATTGAGAATATCTGCATTTAATTATGTACTAAACAAAATAAATTAAAGTTTTGTGAGTACCTAACTTGTCATGGTAAATTTCCACTAAAAAGGGTAAAATAAAAAGATAATTTAAAAAATATATAAAACCGCCTTCAAGGTCCTTACCTACACTAAAAAGTAAAAAATAAAATATAAATCTAGCTGAAAGCATATCAATTTAATATGGCTATTAATATTCCTTATTTACATAAATTGTAACATCATATAAACATGTGTAGACATTGTTATACACTTTATCTTGGAGTCGGTGCCAGCTAATCACCATCATTTCGACCAAAAGACTTCTACTACTAGCAGTCATCTATAGTGGGCTCAGTATCTAGTACTCTGACCGCGTTCTTTAAATTTTTTATATTCAACGATCTGAACTTTTGAGATCAGATGTGGTTCCGATTAAATAGCTAGCCTCAACTGGCACCGACTCCAAGGTGAAGAGTATAACAATGTCTACACATGTTTATCATCATCATCATCATCATTTCAGCCGAAAGACGTCCACTGCTGGACAAAGGCCTCCCCCAAAGATCTCCACGACGATCGGTCCTGCGCTGCCCGCATCCAGCGGCTTCCCGCGACCCTCACCAGATCGTCGGTCCACCTTGTGGGGGGCCTGCCCACGCTACGTCTTCCGGCGCGCGGTCGCCATTCGAGAACCTTTTTGCCCCAACGGCCGTCGGTTCTACGCGCAATGTGCCCAGCCCACTGCCACTTAAGCTTAGCGATTTTTCGGGCTATGTCGGTGACTCTGGTTCGCCTACGGATCTCATCATTTCTGATTCGATCACGCAAGGAAACTCCAAGCATAGCCCTCTCCATCGCTCTTTGGGTGACTTTAAGCCTTCTTATGAGGCCCATTGTAAGCGACCACGTCTCGGATCCATAAGTCATCACTGGCAACACACATTGGTCAAAGACTTTTGACTTGAGACACTGCGGTATTTGGGACGAAAAGATATTGCGCAGCTTCCCGAACGCTGCCCAGCCGAGTTGGATTCGACGATTGACCTCCTTCTCGAAGTTGGATCTACCTAATTGGACTGTTTGTCCCA
Source organism: Teleiodes luculella (assembly GCA_948473455.1). NCBI lineage: Eukaryota > Metazoa > Arthropoda > Insecta > Lepidoptera > Gelechiidae > Teleiodes > Teleiodes luculella. The sequence continues at coordinate 3,520,013 of OX419609.1, read as the reverse complement.
GGTAGACGTAATGATCCACAACTTCGAGAGATGAGTCCCCAACTTTTATTGGAGTGGGTACTACATGGGAGTTCGACATGACTTTTGTCTTCTCCATGTTCATCTTAAGACCCACTTGTTGGGAGACTCTGTTAAGGTCATCGAGCATTGTGCCGAGGTCCTCCAAGGTCTCAGCCATGACTACGATATCATCGGCAAACCGAAGGTGAGAGATGTACTCGCCATTGATATTGATGCCATGTCCTTCCCAGTTCAGAAGCTTAAAGACATCCTCCATTGCAGCGGTGAACAGTTTCGGAGAAATAACGTCTCCCTGTCTCACACCCCGCTGCAGTTGGATTGGTCTGGAGTTCTGATCCTGGAGCCGGACAGACATGGTGGCGTTCTCATACAAACACTTGAGCACCTCAATATATCGGTAGTCGATTTGGCACCTCTGAAGAGACCGCAGCACTGCCCAAGTCTCAATCGAATCGAAGGCCTTCTCATAGTCCACGAACGCTAAGCATAGTGGCTGGTTATACTCCTCAGTCTTCTGTATAACCTGCCGCAGCGTGTGGATGTGGTCTATGGTACTAAAGCCCTTTCGGAAACCGGCTTGTTCGGGAGGCTGGAAGTCGTCGAACCTGCGCGCGAGACGATTCGTGATGACTCTCGAAAACAATTTGTAGATATGGCTCAGAAGCGAGATGGGTCTGTAGTTCTTCAAAAGGGTTTTATCACCCTTTTTAAAGAAGAGGACCACCACGCTTCTAAGCCACGCCTGCGGCGTTGTACCTTCGAGGATGACGGAATTGAACAGTTTCTGAAGGGCTTTCAAGACCGGTGTACCACCTGCCTTCAGAAGCTCAGCAGTTATTCCGTCATCACCCGGTGCCTTATTGTTCTTTAACTGTTTGAGAGCCATCCTAATCTCGTACAGGCTGACGTCCGGGATGTCTTCGGTGTAGTGTCGGGTTACATGTTTATATGATGTTACAATTTATGTAAATAAGGAATATTAATAGCCATATTAAATTGATATGCTTTCAGCTAGATTTATATTTTATTTTTTACTTTTTAGTGTAGGTAAGGACCTTGAAGGCGGTTTTATATATTTTTTAAATTATCTTTTTATTTACTTTTGTCATTTGTAAAATAATAAAAAATTGGGAAGTTTTTATTATTTTTTTGTTACGCACGTTGGGGGCCTCCGTGGCAGGGGGCCCCGTATAATTGATACGGCAGATACGGCGGTAGCTACGCCCCTGACTCCGTAGCTTTTCTTCATCAGTCCATCGAGTGGCCGGCAACGCTAACTCATGCATGTGTAACCAAGTTGTTTATTTTCCCAGCACGATGCGTGTTTTATTGCTGGCTGTGGCCGCCCTGGCGATGTGCGGAGTCCTCGCGACGGCAGAAGTTCGTCGGCTCGGGAAGCTGCAGGAAGTCTTTGCGTGGAAGCAAATCACCTACAACATCGATGGCAATCAGAGTAAGTGGCTAGACTTCAGAGTGCCAATTGCGAGTTTTTTACTCACAAAACGCGCTCAATTTCGACAACGTAAACGTGCATTTAGCATGAACAAATTTTAGTTCAGCTATCTGTCAAAAGATGGCGTAGTTTCAATTCCATACAAAATCGCGTTTACGCTCTCGATATCTAGCGCGTTTATTTTGGTTGCAAAACTCGCACTCGGCACTCTGAACTGTCGGTCTGGAAAAGACCGAGGACCGAAAACAATAGCTAAATAGGTAAAACTTTTTAAATAGGGTTTACTTAAACGAATAAAAACATACTTTCTCGTAACTTGTTAAAAACTAGCTTTCCGCAGCGGCTCCGCCCGCGTTTACAGTATTTCCCGTGAGGCTCTTTCTCGCGGTAAAAGGTAGCCTATGTTCCCTTAGTTAGATAGTGGTAAAAAGTAGTGAAGCTGCGGTATATAGTATTTTTTAAAATTATTCAACAAAATATCGAAAAACAATCCACAAAGAGTAAGGTGGTCTCTATCTCTACCTGCCCTTAAAAAGAAAGACTTAATTTTACCAGGGATATTTTTTAATAAGAAATATAACTAAATAAATGTAAATGAATAAAAAATAAATAACAATGCCGGGAAAACCACTTTACGGATAAGATAAAAAATATATCTATACCGTTAAAATAAATATAAAAATGCAAGGAAAACCAAAATTTATATTCATTTAGCTAGTATACTACATAGGTTAGTATTTGATTATGCCACGAAGGGAAGTAAGTAGTAGGGATAGGTACCATTCAAATGATAATGCCTATTTTATTTACCTTATAAATACGTATTACATACTTATTATTTTCAGTTGTCCAAGACCTCGCAGAATTCCCGGCGGCAAATGTAACGAACGCTGCACCGGAAAACGGTAAGTCATTTTATTTAAACCTGATTTCGACTAATTGGTATGGAAGTGTCGATTGGTTTTTTCGTTCCTAGGAAAGTTTCTTTGGAAGGATGGATCAAACCGTTCACAGAGTTTATCCTTTCAGTATATACCTGTATTTTTGATGTGAAAAGAAACATCTATCTATAGGTCGACCACACAGGCTCGCCATATCGGTTGCAGTCGCCATGCTATATTAACTAAAGACATGGGTAGGTAACTACCTATTCTCTAGTACCACAAATATAAACAGATGTATATTCGTATGATACATCTTGTACTACGCCATCTAGTAGATACCTGTAAAACCACTTAAGGCAATCACAAACTAACTTTTAAGTTTCACATCAGCCAGCCGTGGCGTGCGGCTCACTCACCATTTTTTTTATGCAAGCCTGATTCCCTCAACAGATGAGAATGAGCACGCCCACCACCATCAACATCACTATCACAACCATCACCACCAGCACAAGGGGAGCTGGAGGCCTAGTTCTTCTCGGAACAAAGGTTAGTGTTTCTTTTTAAAAGTACCTATGTGTAAGGACTCCCTGTAACACCAGTCACTGGCTCGACAACGCACACGCAAGCGACCAACACGTCCACTCTCGCCAACGGCTCTCGTAGTACTGGCGTGCTGGCCCATTACATGAACACCCGAGACAATGTGAGAGAAGTGACATACACTACATCCCTTCCTTATTCAATTATTTATTTTTCATGTTTAATATAACATAGAAGTAATTACTGTGACAATAATGTTAATTATTTACAAACAAATCAGAAAATAACATTTTTATAAAACCTCTAATCGTCAAGTATTTTTTCTTCTTCATCTGGAATTTCATTTTCATGTACTGCTCTCCATTCTCCTTCTACCTTCTTTAAATGGATTATATTTCTTCTTAAGGTCTGTCCTGTTTCATCATTTCTTACTGTAACATCTCCATTGTTTGATTTCTCTACCGTATGCGGCACTTGATTATAATTTGCACTTAGTTTATTTGCTTTTTCCATTGATTTTATGTACACCTTATCTCCTTCATTCAGATTAGAGTCAACCGCCCTTCTTTTTCTGTCACTGTACTCCTTTCCTTTTTGTTTATGCTCTTTATCATGGTCTCTCACTTCGGAGTCTGGGTCGTTCTTATTAAACTTGTCTAAAGATGGTATTTTGTCTCTATTTTGACGCTTAAAAAATAGTTCCGAGGGCGAAGTTCCCGTTGCGCTATGGGGTGTACTGTTGTACATCATGAGGTATTCCCATAGACATTCTTTAAGGTTTCTTTTTTCGATGTGGCATATTTTCAAGCGTTTCAATATGTCTCTGTTTTGTCTCTCCACCTCGCCATTCTGCTGTGGCCAATAGGGAATACTATTGAACAGAGTGATGTTACAGTTCTCGCAAAAAGATTTGAACTCTTCACTCACAAACTGTTTCCCGTTATCTGCGGTGATTGATACAGGGTATCCTAATCGGCTGAAGATCTCCTTTAGCAATATAATTATTTGACTGCTAGTGATGGATTTTGTGATCTTCACCTCCTTATACCTACTGTAGTAATCCACCACAACTAGCAAATATTCATTTGTTGGCAATGGGCCTAGTAGGTCCATGGCTATGTCCACCCAAGGGGCTACTGGTAGTTCCCTTCTTTTCATTGGCACAGGGGGATTTGGTAAGCCCACAAGAGTACAGCTCTTACAGGATTTGACCAGGTTTTCTACATCCTTGTCGATTCGAGGCCACCATACCTTTGAGCGTAGTCTGCCCTTCATGGCTACTATGCCAGGGTGGCCTTCGTGAGCTGCATCTAGAACATTTTTCCGAAGATTCTGGGGGATAACAATTCTATTACCCCTGAGCAATATATTTTCGTAAAAGCACAGCTCGTTTTCAAAAATCTTATATCCCTTAACGGCTTCGTCCCATTCATGTTCGTATATACCTCTTTTAACCAACACAATTTCCTTATCAGTCTCGGAACTTTGAATAATTTGTTTCATTGGTATTGCCTGTGGCCGAGACTGTTGCACAATGTTCTGTATATACATGTCGTTGCCATCGGGAGCTATCTCCGGATACTTACAAAGCCGTGACAACGGGTCAGCTATATTTGTTTTGCCCGGTTTATAAACCACTCTGTATTTATATGACTGTAGTCTAAGAACCCATCTTTCGACCCTAGCACAGGGCTTTGATTTTGGTGAGAACAGAATCTCTAACGGCCTGTGATCAGTCACTAGATCAAATTGCTTGCCGAATAGAAATATGTCAAAATGTTCGACAGCCCACACTAAGGCCAAAGCCTCTTTTTCTGTTTGGCTGTATTTGCGTTCGCAGGTCGTCAGAGTTCTGTTTCCGTAGGCGATTATCCGAGGTCCATTTGAATCCGTCTGTACTAGTACAGCACCTAGTCCGACTGGACTCGCATCAGCAATAACCTGTATATTATCTCGAACATCATAGTATCCAAGCGATTGTATGTCTTTTAGTGATTTTTTTAGCTCCAGGAATGCGTATTCTTGTTCTTTTTGCCAAATTTGATCCAGCCTTGCATTTTTCCCTAATTTCATTCGCAATAATTTTCTTAATGGTTCAGTTTTTGTAGCGAGATTGGGGATCCATTTATTTATGTAGTTCACTAATCCAAGGAAGCTTTGCAGCTCTTCCATCGTCGCTGGAGCTCTAAAGTTGGCAATACTGTCAATGTACTTGCATAGGGGCTTTATCCCGTCTGGTGTCAACTCGTGTCCGAGGAAGTTGACTTTTTGCACCTTGTAGATACATTTGTCATCGTTAAGCAGCACATTGTTTTCTTTTAGCACTTGTAGAACTTGCTGTAATCGCGCGTCATGTTCAGATTCGGTATCTCCGAAAATAAGCAAATCATCAATGAAGTTGACAACTCCGTCACATTTGAGGAGCATCTTTTCTAAAACCTTTTGGAAAATTTCTGGGGCACAGCTGACCCCAAACATTAATCGCTTATACTGGTAAAGCCCTTTCGCCGTTATGAAGGTTGTAATATGACGGCAGTCCGGATCTAGTTCTACCTGATGGAAAGCATTTTTTATGTCCAATTTGCTGAAATATTTAGCCTTTCCAATTTTCGGTAAAAAGTTGTCCATACATGGTAGGGGATGATTTTCTCGCATGATCGCAGCGTTGGCACGTCGCATGTCTACGCATAATCTCAAATCCCCATTTTCCTTCAATATAGGCACTAGCGGAGAAACCCATTTAGAGGGCCCATGCACCTCTTCAATAATATCGCTATCCAATAGCTCCTTAATTTTTGTTTCTACTTGAGCCTCGAGAGGAATAGGTATCCTCCGGTATGGCTGCGAGACTGGAGTCACAGCAGGGTCAATGGGAATCTCCACAAGCACATCCTTAAACTTGGAAAACGGTTTTGTCTGAATTTGGTTTACTTTTGTGCCTATTTTTAGTACACCTAGGCGCATAGCTGTATCTTTTCCTAGTAAATCTCTTGTACCTCCAGTAATGACGTAAACGACGGCTCGTTCTTTTTGGTCATTTACTTCAATGACTGTCTCAAAAGATCCTTCGATTTTTAGGGGAGTTTTACTACCGTAAGCTAATAAAACTTTATCTGGGTTTTTGATCTGATTTTCAGTCTCGATTGCTTTCTCTTTTAAAGTTTCCCACGTATCATGGGTTATAATATTTACTTTACAGCCAGAATCTACCAACATCTCTGTTTCGACCCCACCTAAATTACAAGTAACCGTGGCGTCATCATCAACATTGAAAACGTAATCCACTTCAACTTCTTTTTTCCTTTTTTTTTCTTTGGAATCTTCGGTAGTATAACTTTTCTTGTTTGTAGTTTCTCTTTTCCTTTTATAAATGCTTGTTGACTTACAATATTGACGAAAATGTCCTATTTTTTTACAATTATGACATTCTTTATCTTTTGCTGGGCAGTTGTCGTATTTTGAGTCATGTTGGCTGTTCCCGCATCGTCCACATGATTTCCGTTTAAATCTATTAAAATTGTTCTGGTAACTTCCTTCTTTTTTATTTACACTGTCGCGTACCGCGTTAACTTCATCTTTTTTTCCGTTTTTGTTTCCATACTCTTCTAATTGCTGACTCACCACTTCCAGTGTATTAGCTTCCGTAATAATTTTATCGAGAGTAATACTGTCTCCGATTGTCAGGATCTTTTTGCGTAAATCGACAGATGTGCATTTTTCTGTGATTTGATCGATCAAATGATCTTCTTCCTTATCAAATTTGCATTTTTGAGCTTGGTTTCTTAGACGTAACAAAAATTTTTCGAATTTTTCGCCCTCATCCTGTTTTATTAATCGAAATAAATGTCTTTCGTAGACCTTGTTGTGTTTTGGTGAAAAATATTCATTTAATTTTGCTATCGCCACATCAAATATGTCTATCCCTTCAGCTGGCTCAACGTGAGCCCCAGGCAAGTTATAATATATTTCCTGGAGGCCTGTGCCACCAAAATGCAATAATATTGCTCTTTTCTTCTGTGCTGTTGTGATTTCCGCAGCATCGAGGTAAATAGACAACGACCTCTTCCATTTCTCCCATCTAAGCCCTATCGAAGCACTATCTCCTTCGAGGTCTAATTTTTCTATAGGCGGTAATGAGTTGGACATTTTGTGGTCCTAGGAGTCAATTTGGGGCTACCTGTAATTAATAAAACCAACACGGTAAAACATGTATGCTTTTCCAATTTAATGGAGGTAAGGTTCACCATGACAGTTGTGAAAATATTATAATATTCTCCGACAGGTATTCTATTTTCCAATTTAATGGGGGGTTATTGTCACCAAACGTCAATTTCCAATTAAATGGGGGTTATTGTCACCAGACGTCAATTTCCAATTAAATGGAGGTCATTTTACCAAACTAAATTTCCAATTGAATGGAGGCTACCATACCTTAGTAGGTACTTTTCTAATTGAATGGAGGAAATGGTACCAAATAAATTTCCAATTGAATGGGGGTCATGCATGATGCCAAGGTGATACAATATTCCAATTTAATGGAAATTCCTTTTCTAACTGTAAGTAATTTCCAATTTAATGGAGGGAAGTTATTATTTCCCATGCATATTTTTTTATTACACCAAATATTGCTTTCCAATTTAATGGGGGTATTTAAGTACCACGATACATACATATTAATGCAGTATTACTTTCACATTGACCAAGTTCTCGCGTCTAATATTATTGTAGACTTGATACTTGATTCCTGCACGCGCATAATATAATATCACTGCCCTTAAACAAAGACATGAATGTACGTAACGTTATCTAAAATAGTTGCATAGAGGAAACACAATAACAACATACAATCTACATACTCATAATAACGTTCAAATGAGCAAATCTGATTATCTGGGTACTACCTAATTGACCGGTAATATTAGTAGGTATAAGTAATATTTTACAATGTACATATTACAGTATTAATAAGTTAATTTACCCATTACACATAAAAATAATCATATAAAAAGGTTATTTGCAAAAGTTGTTTACGTAATTTTTTTATCAGCCGCTTGGAATGCGCTGGGTCCTGGTCATAATAACTGTGCAAGGTAGGTACGGCGTAATAGCGTAGGCAAGTTAAACTAATTGTTAAGTAAGTTTACGCTTCTTATGTAGTTAAATGTATTTAAATTTGATTGGAGAAAACCGTTTGTTAAAATAATATGTTGGTTTCGGATATTTTAGATAAATTTTTGTACCTACTTATAATTACCCCATCAACTTGTTTAATCTTTTCTTTTCAATAAAAGTGTAGATATGCACGTCATAATCAAAATAATGTTACCTTTTTCCTCGTCGCCACTTGTAAGGACTCCCTGTAACACCAGTCACTGGCTCGACAACGCACACGCAAGCGACCAACACGTCCACTCTCGCCAACGGCTCTCGTAGTACTGGCGTGCTGGCCCATTACATGAACACCCGAGACAATGTGAGAGAAGTGACATACACTACACTATGTATGTATAAAGCCTGACCAAAGAAATAAAAAACCTGCTCTGGGGGCGCCACGTGTATTTTTTACGACTATAGAACAATTTCCCTTATAAAATTATTTCCATTGAAATACCTACCGCAATATGGCGAGGTTTTTTGTTTCTCTGGTCGGGCTTTACCTACGGATCTTCTTTTTACACGACTAGGTTATTCTCATAAGAATCTTAGAGAAATAAACAGAAGTAAGTACAAAATTATATTTTTACTCTAAACAGGTAGCAGTTATTAGCAGGCTAAGTAACGGACATAACTAGAAATAAATAAATAGGCAAGTGGGTAAGATGCAAAACGCAAACTAGAAAGACAGCATTAAAAACCAGAAATACGTTGCATTGAAATTGAGGGTAGTCGCTGATCGACTCGATTTATTACTTACTACGACTAGCATTTTATTCTCGGAGTAAGAAAGTTTTTGATGATGATTTGAACTTTGTTAGCTGGTCATTTTACAATGTTTGCGTTATTATGTCATTTAATGCCGAAACGATGAATCGATATCATTTTATCATTATAAAATTAATATTATACAGGGGAAAGATTTGATTGTTTATTTTGTTTGTTCGCAAGCTTCGAAAATACTGAACCGATTTTAGTGAAACTTTGTAAGTATAAAGATAGAAATAGACTTTGAGGAGAAACATAGGCTACCTTTTAATCATCATCATCATCATCTCAGCCGAAAGACGTGCACTGCTGGACAAAGGCCTCCTACAAGGATCTCCACAAACCCCTCACAAGCCTCGCAGGCCTCTCACAAGGATCTGGTGAGGGTCGCGGGAAGCCGCTGGATGCGTGCCAAGCAGGACCGATCATTGTGGCTACCTTTTACCGCGGGAAAATTCCTCATTCCCACGGGAAAAACGAGGCGGAAAGCGGGTTTCAAATCAGAGTTAGAACGGGAGGAGGCACCAGCCTCTACCCACTGCACAAAGACTATCCAATATTTTTCTAGGAAAGCTTACTATTTTTTTTACAAAGAAGTAGGTAACTAACGATTTATTTAAATCGATCGATTGAGTATATTATTTTATTTCAGGATCCACAACCACCTCCTCAACCACAACTGCAAAACCAACTGGTAAGTTATTTAAATTCTAAATTAGAATGGTACCTTATAATTCAATAATTTTTAACCTTGATTGATTTAATTTTATAAGCCATTGATAACAAAGTAGGTGATGGGGCTGAACAAGTTGGCCTTGCGAACGCCCGTATTACGTAGCGGTAGGGGTGATACGTAGTTCGAATGTCCAACCGCATGTGCTAGCTTCTGTACAACCTTATTCTCTCGCGCTGTAAGTGTGGTTTTAAAATTATCTATAACCTTATGATTTCTTAATGATATTCGTATTTTCACTGCGGTCACTTACCTAATACTTGAGCACCACACATAGCAGCTACAGCTTAAAAACTATACAACGTGTTATAAAATAACGCAACACCTCTCAGCTCATGAAACTGAAAAACTTTTGATCTGCAAGTTGTCTGAAATCGCATTTTTTTTATTTTTCACACAAGTTTACTTGGCCAACTGAACAATTTGAAAACAACTTGCTGAACAAAAGTTGTTCATTTTCATAACCTGTTATTTCATTAACACGTTACATTATATCAATGACCTAATCTCTTATTTGTTCCGACAGATGAATCTCGTCAGTTCTTCATTCAGTACAACAACCTGCCCATGGGAGTGGAGAGAGTGGGTGACCGTTTGTTTGTCACTGTGCCTAGGAGGCGATATGGTAAGTTAGACCACTGGTTAGACTACTTCATCATCGTAACAACCAAGGCAGGTATTTCAATGGCGACAGCGACAAAAGACGAAATGGACGCAGTTATGCGTAAGAGTGAGCACGGTGTATCTGTATCTCATTCTAACGCATAACTGCGTGAACTGCGTCCCTTTTCTTCGTCGCCAGTGAAATAGATGCCTTTGGCAGTTCCTGGCTAGAAATAGGCACAGAGTGCCGAGTGCGAGTTTTGTAACCAAAATAAACGCGCTCGATATCGAGAGTGTAAACGCGATTTTGTATGGAATTCAAACTACGCCATCTGTGGACAGTTAGCTGAAGTAATTTTTTTCCCTATTAAATCACAGAATAAATATAGTATGTACTACTAAATGCACAGTCTAGTTAAAATAGTTTTCGTTACCAAAACTATACGTATGTATATTATGATACCATAACTGTTTCATCCAGGCATCCCCTCGACACTAAACTACCTGGACTTAAAATCGGACAGTGGCTCGCGCTCTCCCGGGCTCCGCCCTTACCCCGACCTGGCTGGGGCGCAGTCCCTGACTTCCGTCTACCGCACGCGCGCTGATCACTGCAACCGGCTCTGGATGATCGACAATGGGATGCTGGAGTTGCCAAGTTAGTATACATACATCATCAATAATCATCATCATTGACGCTGACAATCGCCTATGACCTTGAGAAATGAAATTATTAGCTCCGCGGCGGCGTTCGAGTAGCGCCACAGTAACGAACGGTATAAGCCGTGTACTATAAATTGAAGAGTTAAAAACAGTTGCTACAGACAGATGGCGTTAAATAAAATTATAAAGTTTTTTTTTATTTTTGTCGTAATTATAATGAATAAAATCTGATAATGTATGACATTTAAAGATACCATTTTCATTTTTTTATTTAAATCATTGTGTATTTTTTAAATCGATCTAGCTTGTGTTGTAACTTCGACGTAAGTATATTAAGTTATCAGAGTTCATTTTTTAAAACGGGATATTTACACAAAATAACATTTATTCTTAATTAATAACATTTAATGAAAAAATAATATAATTACCAACAAAAAATCATGCTGAGCAAGAGGTCCTACCGCATCCTTTTTTTTTAATTGTCCTATGCTTGAGTCGAAAAAAAAAGTACGACGGATCAAGTTTCACCGGACTTGTACATGCTTGTACCGCATCTCCACTAACGAAAGACAGGATTTATTTAGTTGACGCATTAAAGCCGAATAATTTAACCTGAAAATGATCTGCCCACAGACAACAGACAGCAGCTGCAGCAGTCTGCCGTCGTGATCTTCGATCTAACCACCGACCAGCAGATCCTCAGGTATCCCCTCAAGAGCACTGACGTCATCGCTTTCGACACCCCCGCTGGTAAGACATCATTTAGTTGCAATAAACTTTAGAAATGAGACATACACTGTCGTTGCCGGTAACATCAAAAACTTTTAGAAGATTTTTAGAGAGAAATTTCATCAACTAGTAAATTCAAATCGCCAAAGAAAAATTGACCTATGCTTGTTTCGTAAAAAATCGACCAATCAAGCTTCACCAAGCTTGGGAGAGCGGTGGATTCTACCCCAAAGTAGTCATATACAAACGCATTTAGGGGCGGGGAGAGGGAATCTCAGACCACAGTCTAGCACGTTAATACGGAAAACATCGTGAAAGAGACGTCACCTGTCTCCATTACTATTTTGAAATGATCTATTCCTTGCAGGCCTAGCATCAATAACCCTAGACTTCCCGGACATGAGCGATTGTTCCAACGTGTACGCATACATCCCGGACCTGGAGACGTATGGCCTCATCGTCTACTCCCTCAAGGATAATGACAGCTGGCGGCTATCCCACAACTACTTCCACTTCAACCCCGCTCTTGGAAACTTGCGGCTTTCTGGTGAGTGTCTAGTCATTACTGCCGAAAAACATCCATGGATGTCGGTAAATAACTTGAGAAAGCTCTTGGGGGCTTGCGTGTGCGCGCATTTGTACCACGTGACATCTTGTTCAAGTTGTTTGTTGCTATTGTTGGTTTCATTTTAATCCGGACAAAAGGTCATTGACGCCTGCATAAAATGCGCACATTTTTTTCAAACGATGCGATAATATTATGGAAAATTATCGCAAAATACGTAATTTGTCACATTGGATTAAAAATACATTTGTCCCCCAGGCCAGTACTTCCAGTGGCGTGACGGCATCTTCTCCATAACCCTGAGTCAGCTTGGCGAGGACGGCTGCCGGCGCGCCTTCTTCCACCCCCTCATCAGCACCAATGAGTTCACTGTTTCCACCTGCGTGCTGCGCAATAAGACCGCCAGTCAGGACGACGCCTATTGGCAGCAGTTCCAGGTATGTTCATCTAATACAATTCCCTCTAATTGCATCTCCCCAATTGCCATCCCCATCTTTTAATAAGTATTCATCTTCCACTGCGTCATCTTCATCAGCATTTTTTCATCGCTCCATGTTGGCTCGTTTTATCTCAACCTATTACAGCTTCCTATTTCTTGTCCCCATCTATCTTTTCCATCATGATGTGATGTGATCCCTCAACATTGCTATATTCATTTTTTTCCAACGCAAATATTTTGCGTAAGTGTTGCTCCAGCGTAAATATCCTTATCCCGCACAGAAAAACCTGAAAGTGGCAGTTAGATCTTTCGACGAACCGTAGTAATAATGACGAATTTTCGTGTATTGTTCCCAAGATGATGGATGATAGTGGTGGTGGAAATCTTCGTCATAATTTCTGCCGAAAACGTCCACTTCTTCGCTTCATAATAGCAGCTTTATTCAGTTAACTCCAGCTAAAAGTGCAATGAACAAAACCAAAGAAAGCCCCTCGGTCTGTTATACCGTGTATGCGAAACAGAGCGCGGACGCAGTTATGCGTTAGAATGAGATACAAATCACCGCGCTCACTCTAGCGCATAACTGCGTCTCGCTCTGTTTGGTAATCACGGCAGACGTGTGTAGCCGGCTTTATAAGCGCGCAGATTTCATGAAAATTCATAGTAAAGGCAAGCCCTGCCCGCCACAAACCACGCCTTTCCCCGTATTTTTTGCGTAACTTGTACAAATCCAACTGTATTTATTTTACCACATTTAATGCAATGACGTAATCCTCCATCAGATGGTGGGTGACCGCGGCGAGAACGGGCAGTGCACGATCCACGGCTACCACGCTCGCTCGGGCGCCATTTTCTTTGCGGACGCCGGCCGAGACGCACTATCCTGCTGGAATACTCAGAACCCTCTCGTGCCTAACAACGTGGTCATACTGCACCAGGACCAAGACAAACTCGCATATCCTTCCGGTGAGAACTTTGAAGCACTTTTTTTCTAATTAAATTATTTCTTGTAGGGAACAGAAAGCAAAATTTATTTACGTTTTTAGGTTAAATAATTAATGGTTTAAAAAACACTAGAAAAACACGCTTAAGTGGTCACCTCCAATGTAAAGGTCTTATGCCCGTTTTCACCAACGTCCCCTAAATGTAAGTGACCCTTAAAAACATTTTAGGTGACCCTTAACGCGATTTTGGTTTTCACCAACAGTTAGGTGTCCCTTAAGGCCTAAAGAAGTCCCCTAAAGTTAGGGGGTCGAATATCGGGCCCGTAAACATAAGGGTCAGTTTCAAATAAGCAATGTATAGGTATGCCTTCTCTACTGTTATGTTTGTTAGTTTTGTGGTTTTTTATAAATAATTTTTATGCTGTCTCTAATAACGTAACGGCGATTATTAAAATACTCTGCGAACGACAAATTTCATTGCAAAAATGATAACTTGGTCTATTTAACAAGTTAAAAAAATATCAGCACATATCCCCAGTAAGGGGCTCGAGTCTATCCTGAATTAACTGAAGTGGATAGAGCTAAGACGGTCGATTTTATTCAGACAACAAAGAACCTAGAAAGTTCATACTTAAAAAGTAACAAAATAAATTTAGCCCTACAAGATTTCACTACTTGTTAAAGAGGAACAAAACGTTTTTTATTATCGTTACGGTTCTGCAATAGGCAGCCATATGGCCATCCATACAAAATAAACAATGAAATTACATTGATATTCTCCAATGACCTTTCTTCCTGCCATATAAAATATTTTAACCTTCGAATAATTTGCGCTTAAAGCGCCCTCTACCACCATCTACCTACAATTAATAAACCAAAACTGATGTATTCAAAATAATGTACGTATTCGTATCGCATTTGAGTTTAATACATATAAAAAGGACACATTTATAGCATTTCAATTTTTTTTTATATAATAACACGATATTTATCAAAATACTAGCATGTTATTGGGCTCGGATAACAGGTACAGCCCATAGACCCACCACTATCTGTCACTTAACTAAGGGACCCTTACTTTAAGGGCAGATACAATGGTGAAACTGAATTTAAGTTACGGGATGGTTTAAGGGATACCATAGCTTAGGTGACACTTACTTAAGGGATAGTTTAGGGGTTGTTGGTGAAAACGGGCATTATTTAGACAAATTAAATGAGCCCAAATTCGGGGGGTTTACTAGTAGCCGTTGAAGAGTTCCAAAGAGTTCAAAGAGTTCAAAGAATTTATTTTTTAACTTTTGGACATTATTACATCACTTAGTTATGTCATTTAAACCAAATACATTCCACTATCCCCTTCCGGCTCCAGCATCAGATCAGCTTGTTTGTGTCAAATTATTGTGTTGTCATCGGAATACGTATGCATTCCAATTTTCTTTCTTACGCTACGACCCTTGGAAGATGGTTAAATTAGTTTAGATTCCATTACATACTTAGTTACATACAAGTGGACCGAATAAAAGCGTGTTAAAAAACTGAGTGCCGAGTGCGAGTTTTGTAACCAAAATAAACGCGCTCGATATCGAGAGCGTAAACGCAATGTTGTATGGAGTTCAAACTACGCCATCTGTGGACAGTTAGCTGAAGTAATTTTTTTCCATACTAAATGCACGTTTACGTTTTCGATATCGAACGCGTTTCGTGAGTAAAACTCGCACTTGACACTGTCCATTTAAGGGGGAAAGTGGCGCTGCCTACCGTTAAAAAATAATTACTCACTGAGTAAATACTTTTACGAAAATCCATGCAACCTGTACCATCATAATACATGTAAAGCCTGACAAAAGAAATAGAAAACCTGCTCTGGGGGCGCCACGTGTATATTTTAATGTTTATGGCAATAATTTCCATGATAAAATTGTTCCATTGAAATTCCGCAATTTGACAAGGTTTTTTTATTTCTTTGGTAAGGCTTTACAGTACATGCGAGATGTACCTTTCGCAAAATGTACCCTTCGCAATTATTTATTGGTGTCCGAATGTCCGTCGTCGGTTCTACGCTAATGTGTTGTGGAAAAGCTTTTCCGCTCCCCCCTCCCCCCTCGTTAATGCAGTGAAGGTTTTCGTTTCGTCTGCCCGCCAATCCTTCCATTGGTTGACACAAGCATAGGTTAAGAAAAAGCTGTATCAGCTAGCCCCCTACCTAGATAATAACATTTTGTTCGTGTCCAGATCTGCACGTGACTGGTGACGAGGTGTGGTTCATGGCTAACCACCTGCCCACGTGGTCTTACAGCCGCCTCGACACACAGCGGTACAACTTCTACATCTACAAGTGAGTATAACGACTGTAGAGCCCCCAATATGAAATAGCTCAATAGAAAGGTATCCAGTTCGAAAAGCTTTGTCTTTTGTGTTTTAAATTTGAGCTTGCTTACAAAATTTCACGCAAAGAAATGCTGTCTGTAGAGAACAGTTAGCCCCCCCTAGAATGACGTTTAACGCGTGACAGACAATAGTTTTGTCGTGAGTATTTCTTATCCTCTAACACACACGCCACATAGTAAAAAATACTATCATTATTATAGATTAAATAAAAAAAGTTGTTGTTGTAAGCTTTTCTAATTTTGCACACAGCTACTTCGAAAATCCATGACCATACTATATCCTAAAATAAAATATTATTATTTCCAGAGCTAATATCGACGAGCTGATTGCCGGAACTAAATGCGCAAAGGGACAGTAACAATATAGACTCGAAATAACGGAGTAAGGAACAACGCTATATGAAAAATCACCTTATAGTTTATATTTAAAAAAAATATATTATATAGGTAATATATTCTGCATGTTGTCTCATTCAAATATCATAACTACGAGTATAAGTAAAGTTATATGTAAGTTGATCATTTAGCGACTTTTAATATCATGCAATACTTAAGAACCAGTGTATAGAAATATATGTAAGTTAGAAGGGATGTAGAATTAAAACAAAGGAAAATTCCGACCAATAGTAATTGGCTGTATGCCGAATCTTACCTACCTTTTTTCTAATAATAGTATAGTTTTCGAAAGGCACAAAAAACAAGTAGAAATCTCATTTCTGTTTCTTATCATCAGTTTTTTTTTCTTATTTAGTAGTCTTTTATATACTTTGTGCTATATTTTACTTTGACTGACTTTGTTTTGTATCGATATTAAATATTTCTATCAAATACTTTATTTATTTATTTTACATTATTATTGTAAACATTGGCCCGTAAGCAGGAACTGGTGTCTACTTATTTCCTTCGATCTCCGGCATTAACTATCGAATATTTTTAGCGTTAAATAATAATAAAATATAATTAATTGTATAGTGTGTGCCATAAAATTATAATTATTGAATAAATTTTATATTTAAACAATTTGTATCTTTTTTTTTAAGTTCTAATCTAACCCTTAAACTTAGCAAATCGTAGGGGATTTAAATGCAGGTATAAAAGGCATTATAAATTATTATTTCTAATTTCAAATACTTTAAACTGCCTTGCCTTTAAGAGATTGGTGTAAATAAATAAAAACGTCAAAGTAAATACTATATTTACATTTATTGCGATATAAGTTCTGACAAACTATACCTACTAGTACACAACAGTGTAAATAACAATTAGTCGCCGTTCTTTGGTAAGGAATGTGTTCATCAAAATGTCATTGACTTCGAATCAAAACGTCCGATTTTCAGAATGTCCCATTAAATCATCATTTTCAACATACCAGCCAAGCCTTAAATAAGAGCCGTCGCGTTAGGCAATCCTGTTCTCCCTCTTAACTCGCTTATTTATGTGAGTGACATCTATAGTCATCCCAATATAAGATCCCATATTTGACAGCTGTCAAATTAATACAAAATGATAATAGTGTCATTTAGTAAAAGTAAACCCTATGTCTAACATAACAACTGTCAAATGATCTTATACCCTACTTCATATAACATTGTAGAAGCAGTGACAGTAAACATTTTGGCTGTTTTTTTTTTTATATTATGTATTATGTATAATTGTAATAAAATAAAAGTACACTAAGTAAAGAAAAAGTTTGTGACCACTATCTTCTTGGGTCTTTTTAGGGCACTTTGCGTGAATATTAAAAATACGTACTACGCGAAGTGTGATTTTTAAACACCTTTTTTACTTCTTTCCAATCCTATATGAAATAGAGTATAGATAGGGATGACCATAGAGTTCGACATTTCGCTGTCGTATGACATGACAAGAGATAGCGATATTCAATGCGCTGCGAGCATCTTCGTCTCCCTCTTGTGTATGCTCTTGACGTGTGACAGAGATAGCGATATTCAATGCGCTGCGAGCATCTTCGTCTCCCTCTTGTGTATGCTCTTGACGTGTGACAGAGATAGCTATATTCAATGCGCTGCGAGCATCTTCGTCTCCCTCTTGTGTATGCTCTTGACGTGTGACAGAGATAGCGATATTCAATGCGCTGCGAGCATCTTCGTCTCCCTCTTGTGTATGCTCTTGACGTGTGACAGAGATAGCTATATTCAATGCGCTGCGAGCATCTTCGTCTCCCTCTTGTGTATGCTCTTGACGTGTGACAGAGATAGCTATATTCAATGCGCTGCGAGCATCTTCGTCTCCCTCTTGTGTATGCTCTTGACGTGTGACAGAGATAGCGATATTCAATGCGCTGCGAGCATCTTCGTCTCCCTCTTGTGTATGCTCTTGACATGTGACAGAGATAGCTATATTCAATGCGCTGCGAGCATCTTCGTCTCCCTCTTGTGTATGCTCTTGACGTGTGACAGAGATAGCTATATTCAATGCGCTGCGAGCATCTTCGTCTCCCTCTTGTGTATGCTCTTGACGTGTGACAGAGATAGCTATATTAAATGCGCTGCGAGCATCTTCGTCTCCCTCTTGTGTATGCTCTTGACGTGTGTGAGCATCGCGGTCCGCTGAGTGAACGCGGCGGAACAGAGAGGGCATGAGTAGGGCCTCTCACCTGTGTGAGTTCTCATATGTTTCACGAGAACTGATTTAGCCTGTAAATAAGGATTGATTTTATTCAACCAATTTAATCACAAAGGATGATGTGTCAAAACGTCCCCCCAAAAAACAAAAATCTAATAACATCGACCAACAGATTTGAAATGTATCTCAGTATATGCGTCTTAGCTATGTGATTACTTTTTACTATGGCGACATCTTTCAAAGACGCGGGATATTCAGAAAAAAAAAATCGTCTTGCTATTAATATTGGTACCCAAAATAACAGATTGTAAGCATTCAATTTTCAAATCCCATAGATCATGAAGTTAAAACTAGTTACTAGCCTTTCAAACTCTTTAACTCCGCCGATGCCGGTCCCAAGCCCGGATGAAAAAGGAGGAGGGTTCGTGAGAAGTGAACCACTCATCGGTAAAAACTAGCGGTTTAGGCTACCAGAAGCCTGTGGATCCCCCGAAAGACTGGCACTGCAAGCACGGTTGCAAAGATGGCAGCCCTGTCACCGTGATCGGGATGCTGTGGGCTAATCACCTGCACATTCTTAAACTTATAACAGATTATGAAACCTTCAAAGAGAAAAGAAAACCGATCCCCTTTACCGACGACCTTTGGCGCGAAATTACGGACACGGATTGGGTGTTGGAATGTAAGAACCATGGCTCGTCCCGAAAGGCTTCCTCAGATAGCCAGAGCCATGCGTGACTACAACATCCATATCTTAGGACTTAGCGAAACGAGATGGAATGGATTTGGTGAAATAACAACAGATCTTGGCTTAACCCTTCTGTACAGTGGAAAAGAGGACGAGAACGCCCATCGGGAGTACGGCGTTGGGTTGTTACTGAGCCGTAGCGCAAAGAACAGCCTATTGCAGTGGAAACCGATATCTGACAGAATCATCACTGCCCGATTCTCCTCAAGAGCCAGGAAATCACTGTGATCCAATGTTATGCCCCAACCAACTCGGCACTGCTAGATGCAAAGGCGAGCTTCTACGAGCAGTTGGAGTCAACCCTGAAAGGCGTAAAAAAGCAGGACATTGTAATACTGATGGGTGATCTGAATGCCAAGATGGGCTTGGACAACGAGGACCGAGAACACTATATGGGTTGCGAAGGAGCCGTCGGGGAGATAAACGAAAACGGAGAACTCTTTGGCGACCTATGCTCTTCACACGACCTAGTGATAGGGGGAACTCTGTTCAAGCATAAGGAGTGTCACAAAGTCACCTGGATTTCTCCTGATGGCGTAACCCGGAATCAGATTGACCATATCGCTATTAGCAGAGCATGGAGGTCATCCCTACTCGATGTCAGAAACCGTAGAGGCGCGGATGTGGATAGCGATCACCACCTTGTTGTCGCCGATGTACGGATCAAGATAGCCGCTCCTCATCGCAAAGTAAATAAAGCGTCTAAAAGGTTCAATTTACAAATCTTGAGAAGCGAAGAAGGCAGAAAAGAGTTCAGCACCTGCCTCCGTAATCAATTTGAACTTTTGGAAGAGCTAGAAGATGAGGACATGGATGAAACTTGGGCTCGCGTACGTACTGCTTTTACAAAAGCCGGTGAGAAGGTCCTTAGCTACAATAGCTTCAAACGGGAACCCTGGATGTCCCAGGAGCTATGGTCTGCCATAGAGGAGAGGCGGAAGATTAAGCTAGAGTTAATGGCCGTTGATAGCCGCGTCGCTGGGAGTACTGATGCCCTCAACGAGAAGTATTCTGCCTTGCGACGCCAGATCAGGAAGCTGGCCAGACGGGACAAGAGACGTGCCGCGGATGAGCTGGCAGACCGGGCTAATGCTGCTGCTCAGAGCATGAACATGAGGGAACTATATGACGTCACCAAACTCTTATGCAAGAGATCACTTTCTCATAAAAAGCCGCTAAAGGACATCGCGGGGCAACTGCTATGTACCACAGAAGAGCAATTAAATCGATGGACTGAGCATTTTTCCAAGCTTTTGACTCAGTGCCAGACCCAGACCCAACCAGGAACAGCCTCGGATGACCCCGGAGTGCTTCTGAATCTTCCAACAACTCCACCATCTTTCAAAGAAGTATTAAATGCCATTAAACAACTGAAGGCAGGAAAAGCGCCGGGGGTGGATAATATTAACGTGGAACTCCTAAAAGCAGACCCAGTCAGATCAGCCGAACTACTTCATCCCTTAGTACAGCGCATATGGGAGACAGAGCGTGTTCCTAACGAGTGGAAACAAGGTCTGCTCGTAAAGGTGCCGAAAAAAGGTGACCTGTCAATCTGCGACAACTGGAGGGGAATAACACTCTTGCCTACGGCGGCCAAGGTACTGGCAAAAATCCTCCTCAACCGTATGTCCCCAGAGATAGCAAAAACACTACGGGAGGAGCAGGCTGGATTTCGACCTGGACGGTCCTGCACTGACCACACAAATACCTTGCGAATCCTAATAGAGTCGTGCGTGGAGTGGCGAGCCGAACTTTTCCTGGCGTTCGTCGACTTTGAGAAAGCCTTCGACTCCGTACAGTGGAGCGCACTGTGGTCCAGTCTCAGGCAAAGAGGAATACCCAGCAAGTACATTGGTATTATCCAGTCTCTGTACAACGGCAGCGTATGCAGGGTAGTGCATGACCAAGTCTTGGGGGAACCAATCCCAATGACCACCGGAGTCAAACAGGGTTGCCTTTTATCACCGCTGCTCTTCATCGTCCTGCTTGACGACGTCATGAGAGGGGTCACAGAGGTACCGAGAGGAATTCCATGGCATAACGGCGCGCACCTGGAGGACCTGGACTACGCAGACGATATAGTGTTGATTTCGTCTACATTACCCGATCTCCAAACGAAGCTGAACGCACTGCGAGAGGAAGCTCAAGATAAGGGCCTACGAATCAATGCTAAAAAGACCGTCGAAATGCGGGTGCAGACTAGCAACGTCCAATCTGTTATGCTTAGCGGTACACCACTGGAGTCTCTCGCTAAGTTCGTGTACCTCGGCAGTACCGTGACTGCCAGCGGTGGATCTGGTGAAGACGTTGATGCGAGGATAAAGAAAGCGAAAGGCGCCTTTGCCCAGCTCAAGCCAGTGTGGGACTCAAACGTGCTCTCGCAACGGATCAAGGTCTCCCTCTTCAATTCAATAGTGAAGTCTGTTTTGCTGTTCGGCTGCGAAACATGGAAAGAGACGAAGGGGTTGACACACAAATTGCAAGTGTTCGTCAACAAATGCCTGAGGTCCATCCTGCGTATATTCTGGCCGAACACAATAAGCAACGAGGATCTATTGAAGCGATGCTGCCAGGTCCCTATCAAGCGAGAAATCGCTCAACGCAAGTGGAAGTGGATTGGGCACACCCTGCGAAGAGAGGAGAACAACACCGCCAGAGTGGCGTTCACGTGGAAGCCGCGCGGGAGCAGGCGGCCAGGCCGGCCAGCCCACACGTGGCAACGCACCGTCGAGGCCGAGCTGCGAGCAGCGGGGTTGTGCTGGGGAGATGCTGAGCGCGAGGCACAGGACAGGAAGGGGTGGAGACTTCTCACGAAGGCCCTCTGTACCACTGGGGTACCATAGGACATCAACACACTAGCCTTTCTATAGATCCACAAGATATTGACACATACGAAAGATCTGTTGGAGGGGGGGACGGGGCTCATATAAAAATGGTCATCATCCTTTAATGCTAAGCGATAATAACACAGACAGTCTGTATCGTGGCAAATATAAAGTAAGTTTTGGTTTCGGAAGGCACGTAAGGCCGTTGGTCCCGGCTACTATCTATGTGGTCATTATAGGAGCCATGTCGGAAGCGGCTCAACAATTCCGACACCAGGGTTTGTGAGGTAGGTTAACCTCTAAACCCACACGATATTTCGGAGATAATTACCTAAGTAAGTAGTTTTGGTTTTGGGACGATTCACAAAAAAAAGCACTGAAACATTTTGGAGAAATTATTTTTTTGTGATCTGCAGATGTCACAAGTGTGTTAAAATATAAAATAACAATAAAATAATAAAAAATCGTCTAACATGTTTACAAGATGTCATGTAAATCGGTTGAGTAATGCAACCTATAAAAAATTGCATCAGCAGTAGACACTACGATGATCATTATTATAATTTAATTCAACACCACTCATCATTCTAATATTATAAAGAGGAAAGATTTGTATTTTTGTGTGTATGTTTGTCTATACTAATATTCACGCTCACGTTAACAGTTTTTCCCTTGGGAAAGAGGCATTTTCCCGCGGTTAAAAGTAGCCTATGTTACTCAGGGTGAATATAGCTTTCTAATGGTGAAAGAATTTTTAAAATCGGTTCATTAGTTTTTGAGTTTATTCATTACAAACATACACACACACACACACACACACACAAAAATACAAATCTCTCCTCTTTATAATATTAGTATGATCACTCACATTGAACCCCCTCCCACACACGCTGCAGATCTTGTTCTTGGGCCGCGTGTGACCCTCGTGGCTGTATCTGATGTGCTCCCGTAGCCGCGAGTTGGTTGTGAACGTCTGAAAAACAAAACGTCACTACAGCACTCTATTTCTCAAACGTTATTGTGGGTTATCGTTAAGTATATTATGCATGTATTATACATATAAACCTTCCTCTTGAATCACTCTATCTATTAAAAAAAACCGCATCAAAATCCATTGCGTAGGTTTAAAGATTTATGTATATAGGGACATAGGGGCAGAGAAAGCGACTTTGTTTTATACTATGTAGTGATGTATGAAGTATGATAGAGTGATTCAAGTGTGTGTGTGTGTGTGTGTGTACGTGTGCGTGTGTGTGTTTGTGTGTGTGAGTGGGTGGGTGGTGTCTATTCGTATTTGATACTCATTTGAGTGTGACCCCCCCTTCTCTTAACGCTACCTTCTCGCACAGTTCGCAGATAAACCTTGGAACGGCGGCATGTATCCGGTTGTAGTGGTTGCGCATGTATGTGATCTTCGCGTAATTGTTGGGGCATAATGGACACTGGTGCCTTTGCTTTTCCACACTGGAAAAAAAAAAGATCACTGAGCCATGGTCACAGGTAAAGCCAGCACCCGTAACATGCAATGCTATGACAAAAGTTGTCGCGCGAGAAACCCGCCTACTGAAATATCTTCCAATAGCATAAGAGAATACGCACGACAAAATTATGTCTGTCACGCGTGGACCGGGCATGTTAGAGGGTCTGACCAAAGGAATAAAAAACCTGCTCTGGAGGCGCCACGTGTATATTTTTATGTTTATGGCAACAATTTCCATTATAACTCGCTCAGTGCGGCAGGGCTATTCCCCTTCGCTGCGAATTCCATACTGACCGTGTTCATTTTTAATCGCAGCGCAGAGGAAAGGTTTGTTTGTTTGCATCGAATAGGCGCCGAAACTGCTGAACCGATTTTAAAAATTCTTTCACTTTTGAGAAGCTTAATGATCCCTGAGTAACATAGGCTATATTTTATTGTCAAAAAATTAGGGATCCTTACTAATACTTCAATAATGTAACCCAAGGCACTGGACTGTCACTCCATACAGAAAACGCATTTTGACAACCTGCTTCTTTTTGAATAACAACTGAATATCAAGTACTTGTGAATGGCGCTAGGCGCTATGTATGCACACCCCCTCCACCACCGAGCACAGTCCCTTGCGCCTGCGGGGTGCGGGGCGTGGGGCGCTATATCGGGCGGGGGGGGTGAGCGTCCTTTCTGTACGGTTTAGTACTATTATTTTCTTCTGTGCCCAAGGTGTAAAAAAATACCTAAAATATTCCTAATAATTGAATAGGCTCCGAAACTACTGAACCGATTTTGGTGAAACTTGGCAAAAAGATAGAATAGACCTTGGGAAATAACAAATGCTACAATTTACCGCGGGAAAATTTCTCATTCCCACGGGGAAAATAGTTAAAACGGGCGAATTTGGCACAAAGATAGAATAGATATTACGGAAGAATAAAGACTAACTTTTACCACAGGAAAATCCCTCATTCCCGCGGGAAAAACTATTAACGCGGGCGGAGCCGCGGCGGGAAGCTAGTAATATTATAATTAAATATAAGTGTACTAGTCTTTCTGTCATGTTACTGCTTATGCATTTGTTTTTATGTTTTTATTATGACAATAAATACATTCTTATTCTTATTCTTAAACGTGCCAGAGGCTCCACTCACACGGTTGGTTTCTTCCTCTCGCCAGCGTGCGCGGCGGAGTTATGCACGTGCAGTTTGTACTGCGCCACGTTGTCGAACTGCCGGTCACATTGCACGCAGTACGACGCTTCTGTCCGCTCGATGCGATGCTTCAACATTATGTGCTGTTTCAAACCCGAATACGTATTGAATGTCATGTCGCACACTTTGCAGACCTGCGGACTGTGCTTCCTGGAAGATTCAAAAATAAATAAAAAACATTATAGACTCCCTCAGAACATTTAATGACGTCATCACTACATAGTATAAAACAAAGTCGCTTTCTCTGTCCCTATGTCCCTATGTATGCTTAAATCTTTGAAGCTATGCAACGGATTTTGATGCGGTTTTTTTTAATAGATAGAGTGATTCAAGAGGAAGGTTTATATGTATAATACATGCATAATATACTTAAGGATAACCCACCATAACCATTTTCCCGTGCGGAGCCGGGGCGGGTTGCTACTATAAGTATAAGCTAGTAAAATCTTTACTCAAGCCAAGACCGGCTCTCGTCAAAAACTAATGTACAGCAAACTAATGTAAACTAGTAGCCAGCACATGCGGCTGGACATGTTGACCTTGAGAGCGCCCGTATTCCGTAGGGGTAGGGGTGAATTTCGTAGTGCGAGTGTCCGACCGTAATCTGGCTTCTGTACATTTAAATGAATTTTTTTTTTTTTATTTAATGAAAGAAACAAACAGTCTCATATTATCTATAAAAAGTACAATGAAAAATAACTTAAAAACTAGACTTACAGTTTCCTGAAAAAAAAAACGGTTTATATAACAACTATGGTAAAGCAATTCAACTTTTTATATAGGTACTTACAATATGTAACATTAAATATAATGTAATAAATTATATGTTTGCCTGCCTATAATTATAGGGTTGCCTGGTAGAAATTGCTACCTTAGCAATAAGGCCGTCTTTTGTACACCTGTGTTGCTTTAATTATGTTTGTTGTATTCTCTTGTGTGCAATAAAGTATATTCTATTCTATGTTTTTACTTCTTTGAAGGTATACAACAAAATAAAATAACATCAAAGAAAAAAAACCTAGGTATACCCTGCTATTCACCAAATAATAACAAAACGTTGATTATAAATCAATCTTATCAGAATAAAAAGTTATTTAATTTTGAGTGATATAAGACTTAGTGAAATTATTATTATTACTTAAATTATTTTTAATACTAGCTTTCCGCCGCGGCTCCGCCCGTTTTTCCCGTGGGAATGTGGCATTTTCCCGCGGTAAAAGGTAGCCTATCATATTCAGGGTGAATGTAGCTTTCTAATGGTGAAAGAAATTTTGAAATTGGCATAGCAGTTTTTGAGTTTATTCATTACAAACATCACACAAAAATACAAATCTTTCCTCTTTATAATATTAGTATGATTGTACCCATGGTCTAAGAAAACAAGGTCTAACCATTAGACCACGTGACTGACACGAGCCTACGTCATTTTGCCTATTCATCCTTGTCGAATGCGTGTAATAGACAAGGATGAACAGCGCGAAATGACGTAGGCTTGTGTCAGTCACGTGGTCTAACGGTTAGACCTTCGTGTTCTTGGACCATGATTGTACCTCTTAATATGTTTCTCGATGGTCCGCCTCTGCAAGAACCGCCTGTTGCAATGATCGCAGTAGAACACGTTCCTCAGCTCGTAGTGTGTCTGGCGGTAGTGGTCGTAGAACTCCCAGGTTCGACTACAGACAATACCATTTAACTAATTAATTAGTCACTATCACTATCACTACTTATTATAAAACAAAGTCGCTTTCTCTGTCCCTATTTCCCCATCTATGTCCCTTTGTATGCTTAAATCTTTAAAACTACGCAACGGATTTTGATGCGGTTTTTTTTTAGTAGAAAGAGGGATTCAAGAGGAATGTTTATATATATAATACATACCTACATAATATACTTAAGGATAACCCACAATAACCATTTTCCCGTACAGAGCCGGGGCGGGTCGCTAGTTCTACATAATCATACCGCCAAAGAATTAAGGGACTACCCAAAGGCTTAGCCTTAGCTACTTATGTAAACTTTTTTCGAAAATCCGGTAGTTCATTTTGAAGTTGGCGTGCTATTAGACCGTCGTCCGAGAATCGATTTTTGTACCTATCGTACTTTCGTGTCAGACTTTAATATTCATATGCGAACTTGTTTAATGTCACTAGATATCGACGTCTGCCGAGCCAAATTGGAATCGTTTGGGTTTGAGCACGAAAGTACGAAGGGTACGAAAAACTATTCTCGGACGACGGTCTATAGATGTAGAAATTCCGTAGATTACCGGTAGTTAACCAAATTTTCGATCAGTGTTGTCACCTTCCAAAAAAAATCACTAAGTTTGCTTACCTAACTTTCTTTTTTTCATCTAGACTTATTTAGTGATTTCTAGGGAAAAAATTTATAGCAAAAATTCGATTATCTAGTAACTTTATAAAGCAAACTTAGTGATTTATTTGTTTGGAAGGCGACAACACTGATCGAAAATTTGGTTAACTACCGGTAGTCTACGGAATTTCTACATGTATACGACGGTCTATATAGGATATACTAGGGGCCATAAACTGTATTTATTATAGTCCGCCAAAAGTGGTCGTCTTTAACAACTTTTCTATTTGTAACTTCATCGAACTCAAACTAACAGAGTTGATGGCTCCTATAATATCCTAAAACACCAAATCTTTAAAATGACCTACCAGATTTTTGGAAAATTGCAAGTAATTATTTTTTGACGGCAGCGCCACTATCAATCAGGGAACCCCTCGCGAAGCACTCAACCCTCTCGTAGTCTTTGAACTTAGATTTTTGCTGCTATTCACCGACAGATGGCGCTGTTAGTTTTGCAAACTCTGCGAGCTATAGAGTTCGCCAGACAAATTAAATCTATAAATGGCTCACCAGAAAAATGATACACCTCGTTATCAATGTAAGCAACTATAATTAGTATAAAATTAGTTCAATTGAAATTCCGCAATATGGCGAGGTTTTTTTTTTTCTTTGGTCAGGGTTTAGGTAACACAAACACATAAAGAAACATAAATAATTTTAAAACTAGAATATGCGCAAAGGCGGTCTTATCGCTGTGGTGTTATGTAATTGTTTCAAGTTTGCCTTTGTCTTTTTTATTATAATCACACTTAATATTATAAAGGCGAAAGTTTGTGAGTGTGTGTGTTTGTTACTTCTTCACGTCTAAACGATTTTAATAAAATTTGTTATGGAGTTAGCTGACATGGCTGACACCCTGGATTAACAGTTAGGCTAGATAGATAGATAGAAGATAGAAAATCGTAGATAGATAGATAGAAGATAGAAAGAAGGTACACATACAACATAAATACATAGGCTACTTTTTACCACGGGAAAAACTATTAACGCGGGTGGAGCCGCCGCCGGGCGGAAAGCTAGTTGAATTGAAACATTTTTTTTTTAAACTTACGAAAAAGTAGCGTCGCAGGCCAAGCACTCGACGACTCTGAGCGACATGGCGCCGTGCTGCCGCCGCGAGTGTTGGTACATGTGCAGCTTGCCGAGGCAGCGGTAGCCGCAGACCGCGCAGCGACGCACCCACAGGTGGTTACTCACGTGGAGCTTTAGAGCGCCCTTCAACGCGAACGACACGCCGCAGAAGTCGCAGATGTATTTGCGGTCTTTTGACTGGAATTAACAATGTTTATAAGAATGTCGGGCTATGTCGGTGACTTTAGTTTGCCTACGGATCTCATCATTTCTGATTCGATCACGCAAGAAAACTCCAAGCATAGCCCTCTCCATCGCTCTTTGGGTGACTTTAAACCTTCTTATGAGGACATAGCCCGAAGAATCGCTAAACTTAAGTGGCAGTGGGATGGGCACATTGCGCGTAGATCCGACGGCCGTTGGGGTGAAAAGCTTCTTGAATGGCGACCGCGCGCCGGAAGACGTAGCGTGGGCAGGCCCCCCACAAGGTGGACCGACGATCTGGTGAGGGTCGCGGGAAGCCGCTGGATGCGGGCAGCGCAGGACCGATCGTCGTGGAGATCTTTGGGGGAGGCCTTTGTCCACTGGGGTCGCGATTTCTGCCTGTCGTAATCTGTTCTTTTTTGCATAATAATATCACTTGTACTAAATAATTTCGATGTTTCACATCTGCCAGGCGTCCCGTGACGTCTCACTATTTTTGTTTCAATACAGATGTTTTATCTCACGAGTGCAGGCGAGCCATACTTGTGTGAGTGTTGTGCGTGTGTGCACATTGTGTTTGTGTGCGTAGCGCTCAGTTTAGTAGCACGCACACAACTACAAGTAAGGCTCGCCTACACTAGTGAGATAAAATATCTGTACTTAGTGATTTTAGAAGTTAAATAGAACAACACTATTATGTAGCAACAGAGTTCCTAGCATAAATTCCGCAATGATTTTGTATGGAAATGAAACTACGCCATCTATTAACGAGTAGCTGAAACAGAAATTCTTTTCGGAATAGAGTTTAAAATATTAATTTAATTAGCCCTTTTTATAAGTAAAATTATTCACACAATTTATTATTAACTAATACATAATATTAGAACTTACTCACATGACTTTCTTTATGTTTCTTCACGCTAATAACCCTTGCCAAACATTTATAGCATTTCTTTTTTAATTTCTTGAAATAATCACTTTGCCTCTCTCGTTCCATCCAATAAGCGACCTCGTGGGGTTGTATAGGCTCTCTGCTGTAACAATTTGCCTGCGAGTCTTTTCTTTTGCCATTAATTCTATAAAGCTTAGATCTATCCATTTTTAACCAAACCCTTTTCGTGGGTTCTTTCTTCCTTTTTAATTTTATCGGATTAAATTCTTGCTTTACACTACAAATATCTTTTTCTTTATCATTCAAACTCTTTGGTTCATCAACTTTCGTAATCTCTTTGTCTACCTCATACAGATTTTGAGTTATAGGGTTTGTTTTGTTAGATAGTTCATATTTCAAAAAATTTAAGTCTGTTTCGTCAATGTCTATAGGTATATCTTGAAACTCATTTAAGGTCTCTGGATCATCTGCTTTTATTTCTTCCAGAGGTTCAGATTCGAATTCGTTTGACACATCATCATCAAAGATAGCTTTCTCTTGTTTTATTTCAATTGTTTCAGGTTTGACATCAACATCCTTCAGATCAGTTGAATCAAATAATATATACGGTTTCGTGGAAGTAAGATTTGAGAAACTTTTACTAAATATTTTCTGTGAACAAAAAAGAAATCCTGTATAAATAAAAATCAATTTAAGAAATTTATGAATGGATACGCCAAATTTAATAGATTTATTATTGTTATTTTCAGAACAAGTTTTACATACAACAAAATCAAACAGCAGATTTCACATTTTGCAGCAGAAAAATAACTCATTCAGACAAAGAAAAACAATAATAGACAAAACTGCTGGACAGTTAGTGATAATAAAAAGAATCTCTTACCTTCTCATTTTTAAAATACCTCTTCAACCTCTTCTGTGATTTTAACACCCTATCTTGAAACTTTTTAACATTTCTAAGAAACGCTCGGCATTCCCAACAAAGATATACTTCTAGTGATTTATTTACCTGAAATACAAGATGATGATTTCCATCACAAAATATTGTTTATTCATTAAACTGCTCATAATATATTGTCCCCACCCCACCCACCTACAAAATATCACAAATCAAAGAATTGTGAATGGTTGACCAAGAAGGGACCTCAAGGAAAAACATTTAAACTTTTTTTGGTAAAAGTTTTAACCAGATCCGCTTTTTAGTTTTTACTAATTTCTCATGAATGGTGAGAAGGAAATGATGTGGGGTGGTTCTAGAAAGTCTCTACTTACAGTTTTAATGCATCCTTTTTGTAATAAACACATTTAAATCACTTTCACAAAATAAATTAACTACATACATTTTCAGTACAAAAAACGCCAATTTCTTTTTTTCTAACCTTTTTTTTCCTTTAATCGTTACGTAGGCAATGGTTAAATTATTATACAGCCTAATCTTGTATAGGTATTTTATTATTTAAGTCCAGTTTACAATAACAAAAATCAACTTTGAAAAATTTAATTCTCCGGCGGTCGCCGACCGCTGCCGCGGTACGCTCGCTCCGCTCGCTCGGCTCCCTCCGCTCTGTTATTGACATCAGTCTAACCTAACCTAACCAATCGATTTAATTCTGTGTAGAGATTTGTTTTTTTTTAGCGGGGGGCTGCGCCCCCCGAGCCCCCTCTTTTGGGGGGCTGCGCCCCCCCGTCCCCCCGCTTCGATTAACGCCCTGGCTACTATTATCAAAGCCAGTAACCTTTTTGTAATCGGGTTGAAAAATCTATAAGGGCTTAGAATACCACTTCAGAAATGGGGGGGCTTCGCCCGCCTTTTTTCCTCCTATAATAGGTTGAAGCCTTCATTTGCCATTCATTATACACAGATTGGACTATATTTTTAATTGGCAGAATACATAATTCTTTTTTTTTTGGCTGTATGCCTGTTGCCTTTCTCTTATTTTTTAATGAAAATTAAAAGATACGTAACATCAACTAGCGTTTATAACCCCAAAATGTATGTAAATTACAGAATTTTTTAATATTTATTTTTAAAAAATCTTCGCGTGCTTCATTAGAAAATCTTATTGATATTGTAAGGTAAGACCTCATAGTATACCGCTGCATCATTATTTTTCAGCTAGCAATGCGAATTTAGCTAAAAACTCAAAGGGGACTTAGTTAAAACCCGACCCCTTTTTTTATTGAGTTTGTTTATTTACGAACAAACAACAGCAGACTAGCAACTTCAAGAAGTAGTTGAAACACAGTTTTTAAAAATTTAATATACTCTGTGACACAAACCTAACTGAATATACCTATACAATAGCGAGCCCGTGGGCGGAAACAATTAATTAAATACATTTATTAGGCTTTTCATTCAGTGTCTGCAACTTACCCGTACAATATTTTTGCACAATTGTTGATAAATATCCCGTAATTCAAGCAAAACAAAAAGTTTTCGATCAGTGCTTAAACAAGCTGCACAGAACGAGGTTTGCAAGTTGTTCATGTATTCCTTGTTCTTCCGAGAAGCTTGCATTTCTAGTATTCTTGAATAAGACAAATGATAGCAAGTAAAACAACAGTATTACAGTACGATTACAGTCAAAATAAAAAATGAACTGCAAGTATTTTCGTTCAATGTTTTTTTTTGTTTTGTAGCTTTGGCTTCGCGTGGAGTGGACTGCCTGCAGTTGATTTTTTTTTTAGTTTCTTTCTCCCTTATGGGAAAGGCAAAGAGATCTAAGCCCATACAGCCTAGTCTTTAGTAGTTTCTTGCATTATCCAAGTTTAATGTCTTCATCTTCAGTCATTATTTCTTCAGTTTCATTTTGTCATCTTTAATCATTTCTTGTATCCATGTTAAACTTCTTCAGTAGTTTCATTTCTTGTTACGGGATCATTGAAATGCAAGGGTGGTTCTTACATTCCAATGATACTGAAGTTTAACGCGGGGTATCAAACCAGAAACAGCTAACCAAACCACTCATTATTTCTCACTTTCATTCGATAGTTCTTCTTTAACAGCACATTATCGCACAAATTCCACCATATTAAGCCCACAATTACCATGAAAAACTAATTTTAAAAAGGACGAAACAATGAACCCGCCATTTCCTCTCGATTCCCGCGTATAACTCCCGGACTGCAGTTGACTGACTGACTGACAGACAGACAGGCAGGCAGGCAGGCCAAGGAGGCCCCCCACCCAATATTGGGCCCCAATTCATTCATTGGCCTTCTGTGCTGTGTGTGCGTGACTTATATGCCTTTCCCTGCTCTCAAGAAGGAAGAATAAAAAATGCACTGCACACACACACACACACACACACACACACATGCATGAGCACGGAACACTATTACTTCCTAGCGGAAGAAGAATACCAACTTCATACAAATAAAAGTGCGGCAGCAAAATACAAGGACTTTAGTGTCATCTCTCGAACACCCCCTAAATTATATCTAGTGGCGGGATATTAGTATTATTTCCTCCTTTTACTAAACATTTTTCTAGCTGTTTTTAGATATTAAAATCATTTTATATTTTTAATTTTCAGTACACACTACGGTCCAACTCAAAAATATAAAATTATTTTTATATCTAAAAACCTAGACTAGAGAAATGTACACTGAAATTAGCAATAGATTTACGGACATGAAACTACTCAACTACAAATTTATTTATCGATTTTTGAGGTAATCAAAATAAACACTGAATCATAATATTATTATATCATTTAATAATGTTTATAAAACAATTGAAATAATAATTTATATGTGAAAGAATAACCTTAATGAGTATCAATTAATCCTTCCATGTTTCTGCTACATAGTTCTCTTCCCTCTTAATAGTTTTATCCATAAATGCAATTTTGTTCAAAAATTTACCACATTTTACAGAATTGGCTGGCTTGAGGCTGTGAAGATGCATGCTGCCCTCTATTATGTCTCTTCAGAACATGATGGTGAAATAATAGTACCCCGTTCTCACTGTAAATAAATAAGTTACCAATTAGCAAAATGTATAGTAAAGAAAGAAACATACTCGGTTACACAATGTTTTTCAGAACCAATGTTAAATATCATAATCTAAATTGTAGGACAAAAATCTATACTAATATTATAAATGGGAATATCTTTCAGTCTACAACACCGAATTCGAGAAAATTTGACAAATAAGTAATTAAATTACTTTTTCAAACGACAGGCCTCAAATTAAATTACCACAGAAAATACATAACTCATACAGATTTAACTGTTAGGTCACTAGTAAAACTACAATGTTAATAAAACAATTGAAATAATAATTTATATGTTAAAGAATAACCTTAATGCGTATCAATTAATCCTTCCATGCTTGTGCTGCATAGTTCTCTTCCCTCCTAATAGTTTTATCCATAAATGAAATTTTGTTCAAAAATTTACCACATTTTAAAAAATTCGCTGGCTTGAGGCTGCGAAGATGCATGCTGCCCTCTAATTATGTCTCTTCAGAACATGATGGTGAAATAATAGTACCAAGTTCTCACTGTAAATAAATAAGTTACCAATTAGCAAAATGTATGGTAAAAAAAGAAACATACTCGGCTACACAATGTTTTTCAGAACCAATATTAATTTACTCATAATCTAAATTGTTGGACAAAAATCTATACTAATATTATAAATGGAAATATCTTTCAGTCTACAACACCAAATTTGAGAAAATTTGACAAATAAGTAATTACTTTTTCAGCAAATAAGTATGTAATTACTTTTTCAAACGACAGGCCTCAAATTAAATCACCACAGAAAAATACATAACTCATACAGATTTAACTGTTAGGTCACTAGTAAAATTACAATGTTAATAAAACAATTGAAATTATAAATATATGTGAAAGAATAACCTTAATGCGTATCAATTAATCCTTCCAAGCTTCTGCTACATAGTTCTCTTCCCTCCTAATAGTTTTATCCATAAATGAAAATTTGTTCAAAAATTTACCACATTTTAAAAAATTCGCTGGCTTGAGGCTGTGAAGATGCATGCCGCCCTCTAATTATGTCTCTTCAGAACATGATGGTGAAATAATAGTACCCCGTCCTCACTGTAAATAAATAAGTTACCAATTAGCAAAATATATAGTAAAAAATGAAACATACTCGGCTACACAATGTTTTTCAGAACCAATATTAATTAAATCATAATCTAAATTGTAGGACAAAAATCTATACTAATATTATAAATAGGAATATCTTTCAGTCTACAACACCAAATTTGAGAAAATTTGACAAATAAGTAATTACTTTTTCAGCAAATAAGTATGTAATTACTTTTTCAAACGACAGGCCTCAAATTAAATCACCACAGAAAAATACATAACTCATACAGATTTAACTGTTAGGTCACTAGTAAAATTACAATGTTAATAAAACAATTGAAATAATAATATATATGTGAAAGAATAACCTTAATGCGTATCAACTAATCCTTCCATGCTTCTGCTACATAGTTCTCTTCCCTCCTAATAGTTTTATCCATAAATGCAATTTTGTTCAAAAATGTACCACATTTCACAAAATTCGCTGGCTTGAGGCTGTGAAGATGCATGCTGCCCTCTATTATCATTTTGGTGTCTCTTCAGAACATGATGGTGAAATAATAGTACTCCGTTCTCACTATAAATAAAAAAGTTACCAATTAGCAAAATGTGTAGTAAAGAAATAAACATACTCGGCTACACAATGTTTTTCAGAACCAATATTAATTTACTCATAATCTAAATTGAAGGACAAAAATCTATAATAATATTATAAATGGGAATATCTTTCAGTCTACAACACCGAATTTGAGAAATAATTAATTACTTTTTCAGCAAATAAGTATGTAATTACTTTTTCAAACGACAGGCTTCAAATTAAAATTACCACAGAAAAATACATAACTCATACAGATTTAACTGTTAGGTCACTGGTAAAACTACAATGTTAATTAAACAATTGAAATAATAATACACAGGGCGTCCCACGGCTATGCCACATGGAGGGAAAGTACCTTAAATATTGTAAGTAGAACATTTTGCTGAAAGAAGACTTTATTTTATTTCTAAAAACTATTAAAACTGCATTAAAAAATTCAAAATTTATTACGCTTTTGAATACAAAGGCGCACACTTTTGATTATTTCACTCCCTGTCAGTGGCGGGAACTTCATACAAGCCAAAAAGCCCGGCATGCCCTAGACCCTAGGTCCTAATGTATGAATTTCCCACACAATTTAAAAAGCGCGCCTCGCCGCCAAAACTTCGCGGCGTCGCGCCGCCGTCTATTGAAACATGAAAACATCCGTCAGAGAGACAAATCAATCCATCCATACATCGATGTGTTGGTATAGTGTCGCTCGTTCTGCATTATGTCAAAACAAGCAATGTACTCGCGCCTTCATTGCGCCGCATAACATGAAATAACATCATTGCTGTCTCGCTTGCACGCATGGGCTTCATATTTGGCTTGCGTTGCGCATCTCTTTTCTACGCTCAAATGTATAGAAAAATTGGTTGTGTGTGCGTAGCCAACATAGCAGACACACACACGCGCATAGCAGATTTTGTATGAGAAAGAAGCCGGGCATGCTGCAGTGTGAAATTCGTGCGAATAGACTGGCGCTATGAACCTAGGCTCCGATGTTTTGAAAGAGTTTTGTTTACCTTATTGTGCGGGCGAGTGAAATTGTGCAGTTTTTTCTTTTCTTGTCTTGATTTCGGTAAAATGAGTGTCGATTTAGTGCCGTATAATAATGTGAACTGTGTAAATCACTTAACTTTGCCGATAAAAAGAAAATAATTTCTTCGCCAAAAACGAAACCCGATTTGTGCATTTCACAGACAAGTAGACTTACTTGTCTACCATACCATAAAAAGCAGTTTAGTCTGCTCTTATTCTAATAAGTTGTATTGTTGGTGTTGCATATTTTTTCGAATGATAAGAACGTTCGGTATACTACTGTTTATGACGATCTAAAAAGCTGGTCAAATGCCATAAACCAAAACTCGCAGCCACATGAACGCGGTTATTTCATTTTGTAATTTTGGGTTAATAACGTAAAGAAACTTCCATTCGTTGCCAGTTATATTATGATAAAATATCGGAGCATAATTCGCGCGTGGATCACAATCGTTCCGTATTTTTTCAAAGACTTTTTGATATCTTTTAGCACAAGAACTGCCTTTTAGAGGCCATGATGATATAAGGTAAAAAAATCCACATCATATTATCTGGGCTTGCCCAGTCGTTAGACCCTAGGCACGCCACGGGGAGTCCCTGTCGATTTTTTATCTTGCTGTGGTGGATATTTGGAATAATACGTCTAAGTTCTGTTTGTAGCTCGTGGACACTTTCAAACCGGTTCCTGTAAACTAACATTTTTACATAACCCCATAAAAAAATATCTAACGGGGTTAGATATGGCGATCTCCGCTGCCACATCAAATGTTAAAATTTAATTTAACGAGAAACTTTATTCACTTCGGACAGCAGGGTATAACAATCTTGTTTTGGATGCATATGTGAAATCTTCTTCAAGAAATCGATCTTAGTAGAGCATTCTGTGCTCATTATTTAGACTTTCCTGTAATGCTATTGATAAAAGCTGCTCCGCAGTAGAAAAATACAGTATTTTGCCCACAACATACACCTGAAACCAAGTAGTAAATATAACAGGAATCTAAGGCTTAGTGTATTTTTGATAATACGATAATTAAAAAATTCAAAATTATTTAATTTCTTTAAGCAAATGGTTATATACAAGTTGTTGAAGATTTTTGCCTGTGCTAGGATATACCTAGCCGTAAAGAATATTATTGTGACGTCATTGCTTGTTCCAGTATGCTTACTATGTAAGAAGCGACAAGCTCGAGAAGCTGTCAAACGCGACATACTGATATTAGAGCCATAGAAGTTCTGTCAATATATCGCGTTTGACAGCTTCTCGAACCTATCGCTTCTTACGTAGTAAGCCTGCAGTCTTGTGGAGTTTCGACTGTTTTTACGAAAACATAACCTATATCACTTACCGCAAATGGTTTTGAACCTGGGTGAGCCCCAGGTTCTGAAATCGAAAGTTTAACATTGTCAGCAGCGGGGGATTAGCCGCACTTGAAATATTTTCGTCTCTATACTGATATATTTGCACAGTTTAAAACGATCTCATAAAACACAATAAAGGTAAAAGTCACTGCCTTGAAAACCACTATCACTATAAGTCTCATAGGCGGAGGATCGGGAACTTAACGCTAATATAAACAAATTAGCTATTTATTGTATGCTTGCAGACTTTCTGAAACGATAGCAAATAAAAATAATTGAACTTAAAAACAAACAACAAGCTATTCGTCAAGATTCGGCCATATTGTTTGGTGTTGCCAGTGTTGATAGAAATATTTATCAGTATACCCATTATAATATTCATAATAATGTTATTTGAAATCAACTGTCGACTACGTAATTGTATTATTGTTGTGATGATAATTACTTAAGTTTTTTTAAATTATGACTATTGAAATCAGGGCTTGTTAACCTGGTTAAAATTTAAAACCAGTTATTTTGCATCTCCATACATTGCGCAAGAGAGCGTTATCATTTCGGTTTCGCTCTACCGGAACCCATATTTTTCTGGTTTTGCTCAAAGAGCGAAATGATTTCGGTTTCTGTTCAATTAACCGGTTAAGAGCTGAAAATATCGCTCGCTCGCCGCCCAATATCATTTGTCTCCTTCTCTCTTCGAGTCTTTCCTTTCTATTTGTCGGCCTCGTAGCCTAGTTGGTAGTACAGCGGGCGGATAGATGGCGCGTGAGTGCAGATTGATGATAAAAACAATTCCGATAACTCCGACACCGTTTATTTCCTGTCCACTGTTTTAATCTTACAATATCGTTTCTTAAAAGAATTAGAAGGGTTAACAAGGCTGACAAACTTATAATCCAAATTTCGAAAGAGATTTTTAGCTGCAAAACAATACAATTTGAACGCCGGCGCCATTATTTTCTTCTGTGGCCAAGGTCCAATCGCGCGGCTCGGAAGCGTTCGGCTGCGCTCGGTCGCGCTCGTCAACATTGCCTTTGTGGACTACTATTAATTGGTACCTATTCTGTGCTTTCGGTCAAGGGCGGGTTAGCCCGCATATATATAAAAACTGTCTGTTTGTAAAACAAAAATAACAATAAAATTTAAAATATAATTAAGTGGCTACGCCACAGTAGTACGTCTGCCTACGAAGCACAAGGTCGCGGGTTCGAATCCCGCCCAGGGCAAACATTCGTGTGATGAGCACTTGTGTTTGCCTTGGGTCTGGATGTTGTATATTTATATAATTATGTATGTATATCAGCTATCTGACACCCATAGTACAGGCTCTGCCTAGTTTGGGGTCCGAAAGCCGTGTGTGAGATGTCCCACATATTTATTTATTTATTATGATTACGAAATTCAAATTGTGTAGTAAGTAAGTAAGTATTATTGTGTAGTATGATTTAATATATCAAAACGTTTCTTTATGTAACAGTCATCAGGACAAGAAGTAAAGTAAATGTTAAAATTTAATTATTTGTAAAATAAAATTAAAACAAAAGATTGCAGTGATGGATTGATTCTTCTTTTTCTCATGAATATGTACAGAAGCCAACACATGCAGTTGGACTTGCTGACTTGTTGGTTTGCACTACGAAATTCACCCCTGCCACTACGGAATACGGGCGATCTCAAGGACAATATATCCAGCCGCATGTGCTGGCTACTGAACAAATTTTACAGAGGTGTATTTTTTTTTCATTTTTGTTACATGTAGTATTGTATTGTATTATTTGGCATAGTTATCAGTTGATCAAATTTTGCTTACCATAGTTAGGTAAAACGTGGGTAAAACGATCTATTAAAAATATTTTAGCGACTGATGGATGATGAGATACTGTTGAAATGATTTATTCAAGTACTTCGAAAAATCAAATTATTGTCTCGTAGTTTGGACGCTTATTTTAGAAATAAAAAACTAAAATACTCATTAACTTGTAAGATCGCGCGGATGATAATAGATTACTTACTGATGAATGTGAAACGAAATTATTTATTTTGACTATTGGATATTTTATATACATCAACCTGGCAAAAACTATGCCTATTGGATCTTAAAATATGCAGTTTTATGCGTAGACTTTAATGCCGATTTTTATATGATCTACTGAACAACTCAAAAAATAAAATCACTTTCTCTAAGTACGGACCTCTATTTTAGGAATAAAATACTAAAATTTTAGTTATCTAACTAGAGCACGCCGATGAAAATGGATTACTAATGAATGTGCCTAACCGCTAGAATTGTTTTGAACTTAAAATATGCAAAAATAATTATGTGATAACGAATTTTGTGGCAGAAATATGTGTTAATGAGTTTTGTGCTAATTTAGACATGATCTGTTGAAGTACATCAAAAATCAAATTATTTTCTCGTAGTATGGACGCTTATTTTAGTAATAAAATACTAAAATACTCATTAACTTGTAAGATCACGCGGATTTTAAGGGATTACTTACTGGTGAATGAGAAACGAAATTATTTATTTTGACTTTTGGAAATTTTATATACATCAACACGATAAATACTATGCCTATTGGATCTTAAAATATGCAGTTTTATGCGTAGACTTTAGTGCCGATTTTGATATGATCTACTGAACTAACTCAAAAAATAAAATCACTTTCTCTAAGTACGGACCTCTATTTTAGGAATAAAATACTAAAATTTTAATTATCTTACAAGAGGACGCCGATGAAAATGGATTACTAATGATGTGCCTAACTGCTAGAATTGTTGTGAACTTAAAATATGCAAAAATAATTATGTGATAACGAATTTTGTGGCAGAAATATGTGTTAATGAGTTTTGTGCTAATTTAGACATGATCTGTTGAAGTACCTCAAAAATCAAATTATTGTCTCGTAGTATGGACGCTTATTTTAGTAATAAAAAACTAAAATACTCATTAACTTGTAAGATTGCGCGGATTTTAATGGATTACTTACTGATGAATGAGAAACGAAATTATTTATTTTGTCTTTTGGACATTTGATATACATCAACATGATAAATACTATGCCTATTGGATCTTAAAATATGCAGTTTTATGCGTAGACTTTAGTGCCGATTTTGATATGATCTACTGAACTAACTCAAAAAGTAAAATCACCATCTCTAAGTACGGACCTCTATTTTAAGAATAAAATACTAAAATTTTAATTATCTTACTAGAGGACGCCGATGAAAATGGATTACTTATGTATGTGCCTAACCGCTAGAATTGTTTTGAACCTAAAATATGCAAAAATAATTATGTGATAACGAATTTTGTGGCAGCAATATGTATATTATTTATTTTAGCAGCTATCACTTTATCCGAAAAAGAACATTATTTTTTGTACGTAGTTATAAGTTTTAAACGTTCCCTTTTTTTCCTGTCTTTTGCTACCTAGTTTTAATATTGTTATTTTTTGTTTAATTAAAAATATATATTTCATTCCAATTTTCTAGCAAAATTTTTAAGGAACCCACGAAATGATTATAGTAATAATTTTTCACCCAAAATTGGCATCCATGTTTTTTTTTCTGGATTTGGCGCTAGTGATCAAATTAATTATTTAATGTCACACGTCTTAAGTCACGGATTTACATACGTGCATCAACTTTCAACTCGATCGGTCTGAGGAAATAGGCATGATAATTTTTCGTCTGTTTTTTAAGTAACTTCAAATCTTTAACGTGAAATTGTAAAAAAATATATCAAGAGCGTTACAAGCCTTTTCATTTGATATGTCACACAGTACTACTTTGCAAATATATATTTTTTCAAAACCAAATTTATCAAATTAGGTTTTGAATAAAATCTCTAAAATCTCCAAATTTATATAGGTATTTAATGTCACACGTCTTTGGGTCACGGATTTTCACATATGTACAGTAAGCAGCACATGCGGCTGGACATGTGGACCTTGAGCGCCATTATTCCGTACTAGTAGAAGCGAGTTTCGTAGTGCGAATGTCCAGCCGCAAGTGCTGCTTACTGTACCTACCAATTTTTATCAGTCCGGTTTTTCGTACAATTGATTTAAGTAAATGCGTAGGTATTGCTTTACTTTTTCGGAATACATTTTCATTTAATTACCTAACCGACCCATAAATAATGTAATTTAATTTAATTTTTTGTATATCGCTCACTTAGTAATACTGTAACGTAAATTAATTATTTTTGTCTATTAAATCTTTAATTTACAGTCATTGGTTTAATAAATACTACCTACCCTTTAAATAATCATTTTCCTTAAACAAGACAAAATAATTATTTAGGTGTTCGATTTACAGTAATAAAATTGAATTTGAATCTAATTTTAATGCAATGCAACTGAAGGTCGAGTTGAATGAGACAACATGTGCGAGCGGCGCGTCCGTCTCGCTTACTCTACGCTCGCAATGCGTGTGGAATTAACCGGTTTTATTTCGGTTTTTGATCCGTTCGCAACGACATTTCACTCCGAGCGGAATTCAAAGAGCGGAATGGAAATATCAGGTTAAATACCGATTTTTAGCGCTCTTCAAAATACCGGTTTCAAGCCCTGATTGAAATTATGAATTATGAATTAGACTTGTAATTTTTACTTTTTGTCACACTGCTATCTGCCCCCTTCAAGGCCGTGCCGCAATTTAGACGTTTAGAGTCAACCAGGCCGTGCATGAGAGCATGCATGACAGCTGTTGTATTGTTGTAACAAAAAGTTCAATTTCCTGAAAATTTAATTTTTAGAGCATGAATGAACCGTTAAATATTTTATAATTTTGTGTATTTAAGTAGTGTTACGTTACGAATATTAGTATAGTAGAGAGAGAGTTGTATACAAAATATCTAAGTCTGCTAGACAGGTTGGTATGTAAAATGTTTTATTGTTTATTGGCGTATTTTTCAGCACAGTGAATTCATTATGAAATTGATTTCTTTTTTATGTATGCTGTGATTAATATTTGCTGATTGTAGCCTTCCTTACCTTGTTTCATTTCTCTTTTAATAATGCACTTAATGCTATAGCCAGTACTTTGTTTCCATTCAACCAATTTGAGAAAGATTCAAAGTATGAAAGGCCTATAGTTTCAAATGTTTGAATTGACTTAGGTATTCCATTTGACATTACATTGCAAAATATAAAATACAATGTATGTAGTGCATAATCCAATTAGAAATTGGTTGCTTGGTCAGAGAGTCAACTTCAGGGCGGCTTTTGCTAACATTTTTATCTTTGTGAAGATCTGTGTCGTATTTCTCAAAGCTATGATTTACAAATTACTAGTACAATGGATTAACTAATAATTTTCATAATAATACTAATATGCAATAAACATTAAATTGAATTTGTACATAATTGATTATAGCCACAATGATACAAGAACCTAGTTCGGATCCAAACAGTAATGATGATAATAGGCCCCTACCAACGCTGGCTATGCCAAATTATAAACAGTTGGTAGCTCAAAATGGAGGCTTGCTGACTAAGAAAGATTTATCTAAGTTCTCCCAGGAAAAATGTGAGTTCTGCGAAGAACTTCTATTTTGTAGGTAAGTAATTCAAGATTAAATTAATCTCACTAATAACATTATAAATGAAAAACTTTAGATTTAATTATCTTTTTTTCTGTTAAATCTTTTTCAAAAAAAAAATGGTAATTTTAGGGAGATAATACAAAACCCCCTTCCACCACCCCCCCCCCCCCCCCCCCTTCCCCCTTCACTCACTAAATATTATTAAAACTATAAATGTTTGTGAGACATGAATACATGATGTTAGAAAAAAAAACCAAAAGAACCAAAGTTTACGAAATTTGGTAAAATACTAAACATTTAATTCCTATGGAATAGAAAATACTTATCCTGACTACAATTTCAAACTTCCTAGAGACGACTCTACAGTTAAATATATTATGATTGTCCATAAATAAACAGTACAGTATAATATGTGTTAAGAATGTAAATTTTGTTTTTCAGTTACGATATGCTAGTCCACAATGCCAAGCACATTATTATTCCTCTAAGAGATGACTTAGTCAAATGTAATGAATGCAGCTTATATTTTGGGAACCCAATGGATCTTGAGATACATACAAAAATACAACATTTTGAAGTACCTGATATCTTAAAGAGTTTTGTTTTGAGTGAACCTGTAGTTAAATGTGATAATAGCGTAACTGAATTAGTAATACAGAATAATGAAAAGAAGTTGGATAAGATATTACATAAAAAAGCTATAGTTAAATGTGACAGTACGGTAACAGAGTTAATTAATGAAAATACCTATGAGAAGTTAAAAGATTTTGTGATAAAACAACCTGTTATATGCTGCGAAGACACAATTAAA
Organism: Teleiodes luculella; assembly: GCA_948473455.1. NCBI lineage: Eukaryota > Metazoa > Arthropoda > Insecta > Lepidoptera > Gelechiidae > Teleiodes > Teleiodes luculella. The sequence continues at coordinate 3,476,344 of OX419609.1, read as the reverse complement.
ATTATGCTGAATGAAAATGGCGATGATAAAAAAATTAATGGAGGTTTTGATGATAAAAAACCTGTTTATAAACAAGATATAGAATATGATATTAAAGCAACAGAAAATGTTGAGCAGACCATTTTTAATAACATCAGCAATTTAGAAGAGAATGATTCAATCAATATCAAAAGTAGATTGATTTTTGAAGACGATTGCAGTGATTTTGAAGATGATATTATTTCTACTAACGTGAATGGTGAGAAGAATAATGATATATGTGATTTGACTATTGATGATAGCGATGAAGATAATACCACTGTTGTACCAGATACAACCACCATTGTACCAGATCCAGTAACAGTTGAATGTGAAGAGAAGTATGCACCAGCTGTTCATTATGATGATCTTATAGATCCATGTAGGCTCAGATGCAGCAAATGCGGCCAGTCATTTTCCAATAGGTAATATATTCTTTGAAAATTTATACTTACAATGAAATTATAATTATAGCCTGATCAGAAATATAAAAATCCTGCTCTGGGAATTGGCATTATAAAATTTGTATTTTATTTTTCTGGTCGGGCTTTAGTTTTCCTATTCTCCAAGAGATGTCGCCGCTTGCTATATATTATTGTAGAAGTCATCTTCTATAGAAATTCTGCTTCAGCTATTAGTCAATAGATGGCGTAGTTTAAAATTTATACAAAATTATCTTTTCGTCATCGAGCACGTTATTTGGTTATCAATGTCGCTTAATATAAAAAACCTCGCCATATTGCGGAATTTCAATGGAACTAATTTTATACGGGAAATTGTTGCTATAGTCGTAAAAATATACATGTGGCGCCCCAGAGCAGGGTTTTTATTTCTTTGGTCAGGCTTTTATTTAAACATTGTGGCATCGTGTACCTGGAAATCATTTGTTCTAAATACTAATTACAAATTTGTTACATTTCAGGTATGACTTAATAACCCACGAAACTGAGGTTCATTTCAAACTAAAGAAACGGAGCCTTAATCGCTTAGCACGAGTTTGCACCGTTTGCGACAAGTACGTTGTCGGAAACCATTGGACACTAAAACATCACATGGACGAGAAACATCCTTTAGTCGTCAGCAAACATCAACAGGCTTTCAAACTTAAGTCCTGCGAGAAGTGTAACCTAAAATATTACTTCTATCCGAGACACTCGATGAACTACCACACCATTTATAGCTGCCATATTTGTAACAAAGGATTTCAAAATGAAACTCGACTCACAGAACATACACAAAACTGCAAAGGGCATAGTGTCCCCGAGATTCTTGAAAGTAGGATCGGAATGGAGAAAATTATAAAAGTTTGTGAAGTTTGTTCGATATTTTTGAAAGATACTACGATATTAAAGTACGTTCACCTTCGGGATTACAGTGAGGAGGGCAAGCGAGTTACTTGTGAGAGGTGCGAAAAGAAATTCTTTGTAGTGAAATTGATAAAGTTCATCAATAAACATACAATAGTCCAACCATATTATGAATACCAGCGGAAAAATTTGCCAAATACAAGTAATGAAAATAGATTAAAGAAAATCCAGAAGCGATTGAAACTAATGAATAAGAAATTTAAATAAATTATGATGATGTGATGTTGTCTATGTGTAAGGATGTCTTTTGTTGCTTTTTATTCAGTTAGAAGAGCTCAATTATGTTTTATTCAAAAAATGACCACTCAGTTGGAATTTAAATCCTGCAGATTTATTTTACTTTTAAATAAATAGTTTGTGATTTAATCTTTGTTTGATTTATATTGAATAAGTAGTATCTGTGCGGAAAGAGAACCGGCGCGCGGCGTATTTCTGTGAAACCCATTCTTTCTGAAATGGCATAATTTTTAAGTTGAAGTGAAGATTTTATTATTCTGATCGGACTGTCTGAATTTACTGAAATTCCGCTATTCGTCGATAGGTAGCGCTAAAACACTTTTCATCGACCTCTTCTGTACTGTTACTGTCCAGAATCCAGAGTCGTAAACTAAAATTAAAAAAAAAACATGAGGACGAAGCCACAGTATAAATATAGTATGTACTACGTACATTACAGTAGGGATAACTTCGCGGTTTTCTGGGATTGAACGAATGAATGAATGACATGCTGTAGGGTTGAACACTGCTTGTTTTTCTTGACCACTTGTTAAGTTTGCAAATAATTACTTAAAGTAAAGCCTGGCAAAATAAATAATAACCTGCTCTGGGGGCGTCACATTTATATTTTTATGACTATGGCAACTATTTCTCTTATAAAATTAGTTCCGTTAAAATTCAGAAATATGGCGAGGTTTTCTATTTTTTTGGTTGGCCTTTGTTAAAACGATTTAATTTGAATATAACAGCATTGAAAGAGACTATATTTTAATCCCCCGTGCTTTATAGAAGAGAAATATATACCTACTGAGTCCGATTACTTTAATAATAGCTCAAGGTCACGAACGACTACCTGTACTACAAGAGAAGTAGGTAGAAACATTCTTATTTACCAGTAACTACGTTTAAAAAAACCTCAAAACACTAATATACAAATTGTAAAGAATAATCTTAATAATAATCTTAATCTACTTACCTCATTGACACACTTGGTAATTTAAAATATTAATTTCTTGATTACTTAATTTAAACATCCATACACGGAACAATATCTCATCTCATGTTATTTGGCATTGCTTTTATTATTTGTTTCTCTAAATAACGCAAAAAAAAACAATATTTTGATTTTACGCCCGTTCGGGAGAGTGGCACAGCCCTGGCTGTTGCAGCCCGAAGTACCCCGAGATTTCGAAGCGCGCCAAAATGACACTTTTGTATGGAGTTACACTACGGTATACGGTGACGAAGCCTTGGGACGAAGTCATTCCGAGACCGGGTTTTACGCGGGAATCGAGAGGAAATGGCGGGTTCATTGTTTCGTCCTTTTTAAAATTAGTTTTTCATGGTAATTGTGGTGTTAATGTGGTGGAATTAGTGCGATAATGTGCCGTTAAAGAAGAACTATTCAATGAAAGTGAGAAATAATGAGTGGTTAGCTGTTTCTGGTTTGATACCCCGCGTTAAACTTCAGTATCATTGGAATGTAAGAACCACCCTTGCATTTCAATGATCTACTGAAACTACGGAAGACGTTTAACATGGACGCAAGAAATGACTAAAGACGACGAAATGAAACTGAAGAAATAATGACTGAAGATGAAGACATTAAACTTGGATAATGCAAGAAACTACTAAAGACTAGGCTGTATGGGCTTTGATCCCTATGCCTTTCCCATAAGGGAGAAATAAACTAAAAAAAAAATAAACATTCCGAGACCAACCAAAAGTGATAAAGGATAGTGGGCAAAAATGTATAGGCGGCACACCCACTTCCGCCACAGATTCGACTGGTTTAGTTTGAAAGGTATCATATTCATATTTCTTTGTGCCAATGCGCATCAAATTCTGCCCCGAGGTTCTCTATTTATTTGAAGTTAAAACAAGCACAATTACAAACATATTTTGTTTATTGTTGACAAAGACAAAGACAAAGACAAAAGTAATTTATTTTCCTAAATAGTAATACATAACATACTGTGTTCCTGGCCCCCAAACTAGGAAATCCTGTGCTATGGGAAGCCAAGTTACTTTACAAGAAATAAAACAAACATTTTATAATCATTATTCGTCGAAGAGCGTCGATGGCCTAGTGGCTAGGGCCAGCGCCGGTTCGATCCCCGCCACTTACCAATGTATTTTCGAATTTCGAATTTAAATGTACGTTTATTCGACGCTCTTACAGTGAAGGGAAACATCGTGATGAAACCTGTACACACCGCGAAGGAATTAATTTTTTAATTATCTGGGACACATTATTAGAGTTATTAATAATTATAAAAAATAACGGTAACCAGTGAAAAAAATATATATTTATTAGGTATGTATACATAGTTTTATGTGATGATCTGTCGGAGTGTCTGTCCGGTGAAGCTTGATTAGTCGTACCTTTTCAACACAATTTAAAAAAAAAACTGTCGGATATTTTACCATGGCGTTCTAATAAAAAATGTTCATTTTTAGAAGGTGTTTTCAGCCATAATTATTATATGACTGGCGGAGCTGGGTGTATTTTGCCCACCATCCTTTATTATCAAATGTCAGAGAAAAATCAGAGCCTTTTGTTTTGTTGTTCGTCGCCGAATTTTTAATTTAATCTTAATTTAACTCCGAAACATATAATTCTACAAAAATCTTAAAATGCAGTCTACCCTACAATTTGCACAAATAGGTGTAGCAACAAAAACAAATTTGTGTTACGCCTGTCTAAGTACCGATAGAAAATTAAATGTTTTGGGTGAACTTGAAGAAATTTATCTGCAAATATGCCCTTCTACTTCCTGGGTAAGTGATTGTTTGGTCAGGAGTCTGATTGAGATGCAAAGACCTACGTCGTGGCTCATGTAACGAAGCCAACAAAATTGTTGGTCAGGGAGTCAACTTCAGTTGTTGATTTTACATCTAAACCTCAATTCCTGTCTTGGATTATTTATTCAATAATTTATTTAGTTGTTTATTCTGCTCTTACGTTGTGTTGCGTTTCTTTAAAAACTGTACTGTACTGTAAAAACTGTTCTAACATACATCACTTTTTACCACACGAAAAGTCAACTACCTACCTATAGGTATAGTAAACTTCCCGGGTAGAATCATCTTATAAATTTCATTCCTATCTGTTTAGAATTTCAGACATGAATGTGGTGCTACCAAAAAAATTGTCAAGACTCTTTCATTTATTTATTTGTGACAATAATTCACAATATTTAATCATTTTTATTGACAATAATCGTTAAAAAGTTGTGCGTGATCATCCCTTAACAGTATTATTTTCCAGGATTTGGGAATACAACTGTGTTGGGAATGTCGAGCCCTGCTGAGGAATGTCAAACATTTTCAAATTAAGGCAAAAAATGCACAGCATACATTGCGGACGTGCAGCTCCGTAAGTTCTGTACTGTAATTTATTTATCATCAGTTGAAAGAACTTATTTCATCATACAAAGATTTTAATGAAACTTTACAATAATATTATAGTTTATAAATCAGAATAACATATAGGCTACTTTTTATTGTGGAAAAATACCTCATTCCATAGGAATAACAGTTAAAACGGGCGGAGCCGCATGGCAGAAAGCTAGTATTAAGTAATAAAATAAAAGTTTTTAATTGTATTCAAATTAAATTATATTACACCATGTAGGAAATAAAACGAACCTTATTTGGGATGATTTTTACCAATTTTATGATTAATTTATTGCAAATCAAAGTAAAAATCGTAAAAAACGATCAAAGCAATGCGACGTCATAAATATAAGCTCATTTGAAAGTCAGTTAACATCCCTATTTGTACACTTTCTAACTGTAACAATATTTAGAATGTTCTTAACACCTTTTAAAACTCTGTAATACTTTTATTAAATTAATTAAAAATTATATCCTTTACACTTTACAGAATTTACCCACAAGTCTGTCCAGCTTATCATTTTTTACAAAAGTTGAAGAAGACTACCCTAATTTAGATAAAACAGAAACGAAGAATCATTTACAAAAAATTGAAAAAGTACAAAAATATGAAATTGATGAGGATGAAATTGATTTGCCACAAGTGATTAAAACAGAGTTGGAAATTGAATATCCTGACAATCAAGAAGACTTTTATTACGATGAACCTGTTGAAGAAATTAAAGATGAAAATCTGCCAGAGACAATTTTGGAAAAACTGCAAGATATCACAGTAAAAAAGGCTAAAAAGAAACCAGCTGATCGCACCAGACCATACAAAATGACACACAGAAAATTTGATAAAGTTGTCACAAGGATACCTATAAATGAAGAGGATATAGAGAGTTGGATAGAAAAAGAAAAGAATTCTACATTTTATAAGCATACAAAACTGAAATGTGATAAATGTGTCACAACATTACATAAAAATAATGCAAAACATCATCACAAAGTTCATTCAAAGGTAAAATTAAATTTAATAAAGAGTTTTACTCTGTTCACCCCTTCAGGGAAAAGTGCATCATCAGTCAATCAGCACATTTGAACTGCACTATGTTGCAGATGTGTGACAGTGCTAAGTCATTTATGTACACTAAGAGTTAAGAGTAGGAAAGGTCCAAAAATAGAACCCTGTGGAACTCCTACTTGTAGCTTTCTTTCCATAACATGTATCATTTGAGTACCATGTTTTTAATATATGTAATTTTATTAATATAAGGTATATTCTTGTTCGCTCACAACTGTAATATGTTGGATCAATTTAAGCAAGAAGATTTTTTTTAATGTGGAGCACAATCAGATGCTTGTGATAGATCATAGAAAAGCATGAGTAAGAGTCAGTTATAGATAGAACTGCTAGATATAATCAACATCATAACCATCTTTCTATAAAATTTCAAATATTGATCTACAAAACCGTTTTCTTTTACAGTCAAAAGAAACGCCATTCGCCTGCAAAATATGCCAGCATTGTTTCGCCAGGAAATGTGAACTAGAATACCACCTTCAAGAGCATTACACTTATTATCGCTGTGATATCTGCGAGTACACTTGTTATAAACGGTTGAATATGAGATACCACTTGAAAAGCCTTCACAGCCGAGTCGTCAAATGTCTCCAGTGTGAACTCACCTTTACGTAAGAATTTAGTATTATTTTTAGGGTTGTCTCATTGAAAATGGGAACCTAGTATCACTCGTCGGGTGTCTGTCTGTCCGTTCGTGCGTCTGTTAGTGCCTATTTCACCCGAAACTCCTGGACCGGTTGAGTTGAAATTTGGTACACGTATGTGATAAAGAAAGCCATGTGACATTAAATAATTAATTTAAAAACAAATGGGTGCTGGTCACATTTGGGTGAAAAAAAATTGCAAACTATGCCATGTGACCACAGATGTGACAATGACTAATATTATAAAGAGGACAGATTTGTATTTGTTTTTTGTGTGTGTAATGAATAAACTCAAAAACTATTGAACCGATTTCAAAAATTCTTTCACCATTAGAAAGCTACATTCACCCTGAGTAACATAGGTTACCTTTTACTGCGGGAAAATGCTTTATTTGTACGGGAAAAACTGTTAACGCGGGCGGAGCCGCGGTGGAAAGCTAGTATCAAATAAAAAGGTTTTTTTACAATTTCACAATCAATACTTATAAAGTTATTTAAAAAAATCGGCGAAAAGTGACCATTCCCCATCTTATCTCCGAAACTACAGGGCCGAAACTTTTGAAAGTAGTTTTTTACTTCAATACTCAATTCTCTCAACTTGGTTTGAGGAAATCTTAATAACTTCATTAGTTTTGACGTCGAAAAGTGATTTGTAAAACTTTTTGACTTTGACTCAATAATGTATTGTAATGTTCGCAGTAACACGAGGAAATTCTACGACCACTACAAGAGCGCACACACAGTGTTCATATGCGACTACTGCAACAAGCGGTTCAAGACTAAAAAAGCGATCGAGGGACACATCTACAGGTTACTACCATTTTACTATCTCTTTTATAACAACTTTATTACTTTGTATTGTAACGAGGTGTTTTGTAATCTCATTTCCACCTCATTTTCCATTTTTTTCTCGTCTAAATTCAAATATTCAGTTTTGGAATTCCTTTGTCTCATACGTAATCATCGTCCATTGTAGCCAGCGTCCAAAGATAAAATAGAACTTGGGAAAGGACAGCTACTTTTTATTGCGGGAAAATTCCTCATTCCCACGGGAAAAACCAGTTAAAGCTCGCAATAATATTATAAAGAGGAAATATTTTATCTGACGACCTGGTGAGGGTCGCGGGAAGCCGCTGGATGCGGGCAGCGCAGGACCGATCGTTGTGGAGATCACAGGGGAGGCAGCAGGCAGCAGTGGACGGCTACAGGCTAAAATGATGACGATGATGAATATTTTATTGTTTGTTAGCATTGAAAAGGTTCTGAAACTACTGAACCGGTTATAATTAAAAATGGTACAAAGAAAGAATAGACCTTTTTTCAAAATGTCCTATTCTTGTGTCAAGCTTCGAACTTGGTATAGACCTTAGGGAAGGACATAGGGTACCTTTTACCGAGATAAGTTGCTCATACCCAGGGGGCCACTTGGGGCGGGAAGCTAGTTGATATAAGTAATTTAGAATAGAATAAAATTGTATACTTAGTAACAATACAAATCACAAGATGAACTCATCAATTATACAAACTTAACAAACGATTTGTATTGGACAAAGAAATGGAGCTGACTCAGCATATTAGAATAGAATATACTTTATTGCTTACCAGAAGTAAATTATAAAAAAAATACAATTAACAACAAACGTGTACAAATGGGCGGCCTTATTGCTAAGATTGTAACGAGGTGCATTGCATGCTACCTCGTTGCCTCGTTCCTAGTGTTCCTTCCTCGTTTCTCATCTCATTTACCATTTATTCTTTCTCTTAATTTGGATATTTAATTTTGGAATTCATTCGAAAATCATCCGTCAAATCATCCATTTTTATTTTTACTTCATCTCCAGGCCTCATGCTACTCGGCCATTTTCCACAAAAATGTAACTTTATTATCTTATCTTATCTTATATATAAAAATGGATTGTTGTTCGTTAGTCTGCTTAAAACTCGAGAACGGCTGAACCGATTTGGCTAATTTTGGTCTTGAAATATTCATGAAAGTCCAGGGAAGGTTTAAAAGGTAAAAAAAAACGAAAAAAAAAACGCGGGCGTATAGCCGCGGGCGGACAGCTAGTTATTTTATAAAAACCTTGCTAACAGTAAGGAGTTAGAGTGAATATATTTTAAATTGATCAGTGCCTAATTAATTGAGTTTTCACTACTACACTCAGTGCACCTCATCATATTCATCTTCATCTTCCTTCGAGTTGACGCTCCGCGGGCGCGCCCAAGTCCTGGGTAGCAATTTCTACCAGGCAACCCGACGTCTACTGGCCGAAATGATGATGATGATGAACCCATATTGTTACAAGTATAAAACTTGCAACACGTTTCACCGTAGATGGCACGCCAAGCACAAGTGCTCGCAGTGCAGCATATCGTTCGGCTCGTACCGCACGTACAGCGAGCATATAAAGCTCAAGCACCGCATCGAGCGCTCCGAGGCCACCTACTGCGTGCAGTGCGACCTACAGTTCGACACCGCGCCGCTGTTCCGTAGGCACGTGACTACTACGGCTGCGCATCGGCACGAGAACAAGAATAGGCGAGTACCTAACTATTAACTATACCTACTTCTATACAGAGGCGTAGCGTGCCCTGTATCTAGTTAGACATGTCACCACCACGGCCGCTCATAGGCACGAAAACAATAACACTAAATTAAAAATTTAATAACCCCCGACACAAAACCGTTACTTGATCCTTTCAACAACTAGAAAAGAGCTGATAATCTTCAAATGGCTGAAGATATTTTCTTGGATCATAGCTAAGAACACTCTCGATTGTTACACCTTACAAACAAAAAAAACTAGATCAAAATCGGCGCATCCGTTTAGGAGCTACGATGCCACAGACAGACAGACAGACAGACAGACAGACAGACAGACACACACGTCAAACTTATAACACCCCTCTTTTTCGTCGGGGGTTAAAAACAGGCGAGTACCTATCTATAGCTATGTGGAGGCAGAGGGAAGATCTTCCTTGGGTTATGGTGGTGAGCCCGGGGCCCGCGGTCTAACTGTACTTCGTTGCAACTTGCATTGCATTTATTCGATGTCTTGCGAAAACTCTGATACTCTTAGGGTAAAAATTTTTCACAAAAGAAACAGAAACGCTTGCATTAATTTAAATTTTGATTAGAATTTCGTGGTGCGAATGTTCAACCAAACGAGCTAGCTTCTGTAAGTACATTATAGTGATGCCTCTATACAATACAATACAAATACAAATATTCTTTATTGACACCAAAAGAGAACACATACATATTACAATGTTACATAGACAAACTTGAGTCAACAGGCGGCCTTATTGCTAAGGTAGCAATCTCTACCAGGCAACCTTCGTGTACTCCGTTCTGAAAGGGTTAAGAAAACGTCTAAACAGATAGTGTATGGCGGGTTGGCGGCATCAATCAATAAATCAATGTAGAGTACGCCATCTATGATTTGCCCACCGTAGTTTATTGTAAAAGTCCTTCCGCATGTGCTGGCTTCTGTGCGTACATTATACTGATGCATCAATCAATAAATCAATGTAGAGTGCGCCATCTATGATTTGTCACCGAAGTTTACTGTGAAAGTCGTTCATTTGCCCACAGGTACGGAGACAGGCGTGCAGAGGTGAAGTGCCTGGAGTGTCCGCGAGTGTACGCGCGAAAGACGTACATGATGAACCATTACAGGCAGGTGCACTCGAAACGGACTAAAAACCACTGCACAATATGCGATAAGGTGAGCTATCATCATCATCACCTGCCTTACTGCCGCGGTAACGCGACGCCAGCGCTGCGTTTTTGGGCCCCTCAGGCGTCGTCTCCTTCACGATGTTTTTCAATAACGACGCGCTAGGCCGTGGTCCGAGGCTCCCTTGAGCCGCCCCTAGACGCGTTGGTATGTGACTTTTTTTTGGGGTAGAGTCTTCCGCTCCCCCGCAAGTCCGGTGAAGCTTGATCCGTCGTACTTTTTCGACTCAAGCATAGGTCAATACCTTTCTTTTGTTTCATTAATTGACGACGCTTGAATGACGCTCGAAAGACTCCAGTGTGGAGGTCTGTTAAAGTAAAGTCCTACTAATATTATAAACGCGTAAGTTTGTGTAGATTGATGAATGTTTGTTGTTATTTGACGCAAAAAGTACCGAATGGAATTTAATAAAACTTTACAATAATACAGCTTTGCCAGACATTTTGCGGGGTGACCTTGCCACACATTTTGGCGTTACATTATTTTTAATAACTCAAGAAAAAAAAGGGAACTTTTGTCCGGATTTATATGAAACAGACCATAGATAACGGCATTGGCGCGTAGTTCAAGCTTGAACAATTTATAAATTTAACTAAAGGTGCCCTTACACGAGGGCAATTCCGGGCAATAATTGCTCGGCAACACCTCCGAGCACCAGGGCCTCGGGGCACCTTTAGATGGGTTTCATTGTGGTTTTGCCTTTCAGAGATTCACTACTGGCTGGAACTATAGGAACCACATGAAGTACAGTCACGAGCGACGCGAGAAGGAACGGAACAAGATCTGCAACGTGTGCGGACGAGGCTTCTATGTGAGTACACCACCAATAATAACAATTTGTTATCTATTACTCATATTGTATTTTATATTTTGTTATTTTTTCCTATCTTTTATGCAAGTTTTGGATTTTGTCTGTGAAATTGTATAAAATGTTCAAATAAATAAATGTTATGCAGGATATAATACGTCATAATATTATAAATCCTGACCAAAGACATAAAAAACCTACTTTAACTGCCACGTGTACGTATATTTTTGTGTTTATGGCAACAATTTCCATTATAAAATTAGTTCCATAGAAATTCCGCAATATGGCGAAGTTTTTTATTTCTATGGTCCGGCTTTAAATATCGTATAAAAAAACTATTTGTGGAACGTAATAATAAAATACTTAATGTTTTTTTTCTGTCCACAGAACAACAGGATCCTGGACAATCACGTGCGCACGCACACAGGCGAGCGCCCGTTCGAGTGCCAGCTGTGCGACGCGAGGTTCGCGCAGAAAACCGCGCTCACCACTCACGTGCGGTTCATACACCTCAAGAACAAGAGGAAACCGAACGCCAACTACCAAAACGCTCCTCCAGCGAAAGAGTAAAGATTTTGTTTAAAGGGCTGCCAAGAGATGGCGCTTTATACAATGGGAGTGTTTGTGTCAACTCTGCAATGCGAAGTTCGCGTAAAAAGCGGCGTTGAATAGTCATGTGCGGTTCATACAACTCAAGAAAGTCAAAGTCAAAGTCAAAGTCAAATAGTGTTTATTCAAAGTAAGATTTCACAAAATCATTTTTTGACGTCGAGGAGAGTTCACGATTTGGCTGTCTTCTGTGGAGAAGAACTCTCCGGAAGAAACTCCACAGGCGTTGCATCTTTTCAAAAATATTTTTACATAGGAAATTATTATTTTATACAATTTGATTAATATAACAAAGAGTGCAGACGAAATATGAAATTAAAGGAAGGCAACCAGTCAAAGTAGAAAAACTAAACTATATAAACAATAAAACAATCGGCAATCGACTAGAGCAGACCAGTCCCCCCAAGCAGCACCACGTTCACGGGTTTGACGTATGGGACAGCCATCGCCGGGCTCAACCATATTAGAGGGAACCCAACGACCCGGCCCACACGCCACCGCAAGTCAGGACACTTTAGTGAGCATGAATACTCAGTCAGCCAGATGTTATCACGACAATCTAATTAATTCCCAATTTCATAGTCGACCGCACTACAATGTTGCACAATTACGTAGGTTTTTACAAACAAATTTTAGTAATAATATTACCTTAGATTAAGCACAGCGTTTCTCGTGTCGAGCTGAAGTCTCTACACACCAAGCTTTCTTATCATTCAAATATTCATCCAATCCATAGTACGCATTCTTACATAGATGCCGTTTCACGTGGCATTTAAACCTTTTTTCCGGAAGATTTACAATATCATCAGGTATTTTATTATAGTAGCGTACACAGAGCCCCACGAAAGAAGTACTGACTTTAGCCAATCTATAGTTATCACGAGCTAGTTTATTTCCATTTCTAGTATTACGTTTGTGAATATCAGAATTCTTTTTAAATTCGTGGATATTTTTCCTAACGTACATAATATTTGCATAAATATATTGGCACGGAAACATATTAGAACAAAAGAAAACCAAATGCCAACTACCAAAATGTTCCTCCAGCGAAAGAGTAAAGATTTTGTTGGGATGGTGCTGTATCACGGAGGACGGAAAAGAGAGGAGATGCCAATAGGTATATTCTCATACATTTTCGTTGTGGCGATGCGCGGGGTGGAAGTGATGGAAGTGGGGGACGCAGAAAACGTGGCTCCGCCTATTTTATGAAATTCCACCTATTGGCAAGTCGAATTATAACAAAAAACACGCACTTGGCTTGTTCCGTGAAAGTATCGCTACCCACCGCTAGATGACACTTAGTGAAGAATTCAGTTAAATTCGTGAATATAAATTACTTACACGTAAAAAGAAAACTTTTCAGCAGTTTCGCCGGAGCGATCTAAATAGTTGGAACAAAGCGGCACACAAAATTTCATTTTATGAACACTAAATCAAAAGAAATTCACGTAATTCAATGCGCAAGCACACGTGTGCATCAATCGAAGGTGAAGTACAGAATGGAAACTAGGCCCCGCCCACTTTGTGACGTCATGCCTAATTGGGTGGCACAGGCCTAATTCATATTGCCATATCCTCTCCCTTCTGTTATCCGTGTGCTGTATACAATGGGAGTGTTGACTGAAGATTTACCGTTTTAGTTTCATCTATGCTACGCGAAGTTCGCGTGAAAAGCGGCGTTGAATAGTCATGTGCGGTTCATACAACGCAGGAAGAAAAGAAAACCCAACGCCAACTACCAAAACCTTCCTCCAGCGAAAGAATGAAGATTTTGTTTCAAAGTCAAAGTCAAAGTCAAATAGTGTTTATTCAAAGTAAGATTTCACAAATAATTTTTTGACGTTGAGACGGGTTCACAATTTGGCTGTCTTCTGTGGAGAAGAACCCGCCGGAAGAAACTCCACAGGCGTTGCATCTTTTCAAAATATTTTTACATAGGTAATTATTATTTTATACAATTTGATTAATATAACAAAGAGTGCAGACGAAATATGAAATTAAAGGAAGGCAACCAGTCAAAGTAGAAAAACTAAACTATATAAACAATAAAACAATCGGCAATCGACTAGAGCAGACCAGTCCCCCCAAGCAGCACCACGTTCACGGGTTTGACGTATGGGTTTTGGTTACGTTATGGTTTAAAGAGGCTGTCAAGAGATGGCGCTGTATACAATGGGAATGTTGACTAAGGATTTGCCATTTTAGTTTCAACTATGCAACGCGAAGTTCGCGCAGAAAGCGGCGTTGAATAGTCATATGCGGTTCATACACCTCAAGAACAAAAGAAAACCGAACGGCAACTACCAAACTAGCTAAACAGTGAAGCGACCAAGAGATGGCGCTGAGTGCATTGGGAATGTTGACTAAGGTTTGGCTCACGAAATCTGCAATGCGAAGTTCGCACAGAAAGCGGCGGGCTGGAATAGACATGTTCGGTTCATACACCTCAAGAATATTCGATAACCGGATGCCAAGAACAGTTCAATGACAACGGTAGTGCTGTATTATATATCCGATTTACTGGGTCTACAGCTCCATGTTTGTTTGAATGAAGTTTTTCCGAACATCATACATGTTTAAAATTCCCTAATTATAAATAGTTCCCTGCATGCGAACGCGGGCTATGTTTACTATCGTAAATAGCGGCACTAGAGATGTTCGACAAAATTCGAACATGGAGCAGGTCTGAGTCCATCAGTGGACGTCTTTCAGCTACGATGATGATGAAATAGTTAAGGAATATTATATCGTAGTACTAGGGACTACTATTTGGTATTCTGTGGTAGTACTAAGTGATTGAAATTGGCTAAAAGAAATAAAAATTTTGAAGCTAAGACTTTGTTTTATTGGTTCTTCTTAATAATCTTAACCCAGAAAGCAAAAAAAAAAAAATTTATATTCATTTTTACATCAATTTTGATAGTTGATCAGTGCAGCAAAAGGGGTACATGAACAGAAGCCGTACTTGTACAGAAGCCAGCATATGCGGTTGGACATTCGCACTACGAAATTCACCCCTATCGCTACGGAATACGGGCGCTCTCTACTGGCTACTGTACAATATTGGGGTATTATCGACACATGCGGGCGGGACATTAATGACGGTCTGTACTTATAAACGAGACCGTACGTGGCTAAACTAAATTGAAGGGAATGACAGGACTGTATAGGACTTTGTACTAATTAAAATTGTATGATGATAAGAGTGAAATCAAATAAGTAAATAAACAAGTGTATAATAATAAACGTCTTGTTCATAACAACATTTATTCAACGCAGATATTCTTATTTACATTTAGATTGATAGATTTGAATTTACATTTAATAAATACACTAATAATATAGGGCGACGAAACGACACACAACTGGGGGCCTAAAAGCGCCGTTATTGACGAATCATATCGCAATTCGCGCACCACTTTTGTAAAACGGCGAGTTATGGAGGATTCATATTCCAATTCATTAGAAGCGTGAATAGAGATTCGTTTTATATTGTTGGTTTTCCATACAAATCCGTAAAATGGTCACTCTTGGTGAATAGTATGAAGATTCATTTAATGATTTCTAAAATGTTAGTCAAGAGGAACATTTTAGAATTCATATTTGATTAAAAACATGATTAATGTCTTTATATTGAGATTATTATACGTGAAATATTTCAGAAATTGAAATACAAACAAAATTTAAATTAAAAATATATTTTTATGCTTATTATTAAAAAAAATATATTATGGTGGTGAATCGGATTTTTCATAAAATGGTCACTTCACTTAACAAATCATATTATTGTCTTTGTATTTTTTGTTATTAAAAAAAAATGCGAAAAATAATTAAGAAATAAATAAAATTTAATATAAAATGCCCCCCCTTTTTAATTTTTAATATTATTTTTAATTTGGAAATGTTATAAAAAATAAATTGCCCCCCTTTTTTCATTTTTTATTTATATATTTTTTTAATTAAAAAATTATTAAGAAAGGAAATAAATAAAATTCAATATAAAATGTCCCCCTTGTTAATTTTTAATACTATTTTTAATTGGATATTTTATAAAATAATTAATAAAAAATAAATAAATTGCCCCCTTTTTTAATCATTGTATTTTTTTTACTTATTGATAAAAAAATAAAATAAAATGGCCCCCCTTTTTATTACTTAATATTCTAATTAAGAAATTTTATAATTATCATTTAATTTTTTATTTTTTTTATAAATTGCCCCCTTTTTTATTTTTTATTTATATGTATTTTTAATTGAAAAATAATTATTAAATAAATAGAAATAAAATAAAATGCCACCCTTTTGTATTTTTTTATATTATATTAAATTTGGAAAAAATATTTTTAAAAATGCCCCCTTCCTCATTTCTATTATTTTATTACAAAAAAAATAAAAAGGGGTGTTTTACTATTATTTTTTTAAATATTATTAAATAATGAAGTAAAATTAATATAAAGGGGGTTTTATTTTTTATTATTACCTATTGTTTATTTATTTTTATAAAAGGTATTTGCTTTTTCACAAAAAACACAAGTACCAATATTTTTATTAAAAACAAGAATGTTCGGTGATTCACCAGAAAGCTGAATTCTAAGTGAACTGTAATAAGAATTGACCATTTTACGTTAAATATGAATCGGCTCGCGGTTCTCTTAGAATTCAATTTATGAATCCTTTCGCAGTTCACTTTTCTTAAATGGCGCTTTTAGGCCCCCTGTAGACAGGCTGTAGAATTAAGACTGTACAGTTCCTCTATCACCGCCATCTAACGGCAGTCGGCAGTATCACGATGGTGTAGTACCTCTATCATCGCCATCTATCGGCCATCGTCGGCAGTATTACGACGGTATTTGCTATCTATCGGTCGGCGGCGGTATCACCGGCGGCTCCAGCTACCTTCTTCCTGCGTTGCCCGCGGTGCACGAGGCGCGCATGCGTGTAGAGCGCGGGCCGCTGCTTGAACGTGTCGCCGCAGTCCTCGCACATGAACGAGCGGTGTTCCGAATGCGTCAGTTGGTGACCGCGTAACGTTGACAGCGTCTGTGGTGGACAAATGGTACTGCAGTTTGACAATAGATGGCGCCAAAACAAAGAATGTTATTTTAGTATGGCGATAGATGGCGCTAAAACCTAACTGAATATGACGTCATGGTTAATAATAATAATAATAATAATTTATTTATTTATCAGACTACAAAAAATTAAGTTAAAATTAAGTTAAGTTTGTATATCCAAAATATTGCATGCTTCATGAAAGACTAGTCAGTCAATATCCCTATAAGTAAAATGAAGACCTCGGTTCATGAGGATGTTGTCATGGGGAAGAGGATGCGGTTGAGGATGAGGAAGATGAAGCGAATGAGGAAAATAATAAAAAAAGATAAACAATGATACAGAGTGATGTGTATTTTTATTAGTTTTTGTTGGAAATAAAATAAAATAAGCGAATAAAATATTTTTATTTATTACGTTGAATGTTTATATTTTTCCAGTATTCGAATTTAATTATTGGAAGATTAACTTTAAATGTAATTATTCTAAGATATAAATTCCTCTTCAATTTCTCACAATTCAGGAAACGGAAGAGGAAGGGGAATTCTTAACTTTTTTTACGGGAAAGCAGTAGCGGATGAGGAGTTTCCGCATTATGAGGAAGCGGAAGAGGAATCCTCACCACCAGTACTCACGTAGAACTGTTTCCCGCAAGTAGCGCAGCGGTGGTCGCGCGACCTGCTCAGCCCGTGCTGTGTTTGCCGGTGGTTCTTCAAACGCCAGTCAGATATGAACAGCTGGAATATCGTACATCATAGGTAAAGCCGGACCTAAGAAATAAGAAACCTGCTCTGGGGGCGCCACGTGCATATTTTTACGACTATGGCAACAATTTCCCTTATAAAATTAGTTCCATTGAAATTCCGCAATATGGCGAGGTTCTTTATTTCTCTGGTCGGGCTTTAGTTTATTGACAATAATAATGATTATTTATTAACTCAAAACAAACATGTAGAAATATCACACTTCGCACTAATATTGTGTGTGTGTAATAGTGTGTATGTTTGTTACTTCTTCACGTCTAAACGGCTGGAGAGATTTTAATAAAATTTGGTAAGGAGTTAGCTAAGTTATTTAAAAATTTAAAAGAAAAAAAAATCAGTTAATATTTATACCTAACTAACGGCCCGCCCCGGCTCCGCACGGGAAAATGTTTATTGTGGGTTATCCTTTAGTATATTATGCATGTATTATACATATAAACCTTCCTCTTAAATCACTCTATCTATTAAAAAAATCGCATCAAAATTCGTTGCGTAGTTTTAAAGATTTAAGCATACTTAAGGACATAAGGACATAGAAAGCGACTTTGTTTTATACTATGTAGTGACATGCAATAAGTTGTCTTAAATATGAATGTGTTGTGTAGTGTTGAATATGTGTGTGTGTACAGGACCCTAAAAAGATGTAAAGGATCTGTCACACACACAGTCTTACCACAGTAAAACCAGTAAGTTATCTTCATACAAACGTGCCGCTGTTGGTTTGAATGTGTGCGTCCGCGCCGCGCGCCGTGTAGGCACGCGCTGTCACGCACACACTAGCATACAATAAGGGGGAATAAGGGGGGGGGGGCAGTATGGGCTCAATGCAAGCGTGTGCGTGACGGCGCGTGCCTACACGGCGCGCTCACATTCAAACCGATGCGGCCAGTTGGTATGGAGATAACTTACTGTTGTGAGTGTACTGTGGCCTCACCTTGTTACAGACGTCGCACTTGAACTGTGACTTGTGCAGGTGGTAGAAGTTGTAGTGTTTCTTCCAGTAAACCTTCGATGCGAACCGCTTGTTGCATTCCACGCACTCGTAACTACAATTAGTACAATAACAAAATTATTATACAGAGAAAATATGGTTTTAATAGTTTATTAACACCCGATCTTTTAATTAAAATGATTATTTATTCCCCGACTTATTTTTATAAAGGACTAGATTCCCGCATCGGCCTTGACCGCGTTAATAGTTTTTCCCGTGGGAATTTGGTATTTTCCCGCGGTAAAAGATAGCATATATTGTAAGGATACCTAATTTTTTGAAAATAAAATATAGCCTATGTTACTCAGGGTGAATGTAGCTATCTAATGGTGAAAGGATTTTTGAAATCGGTTCAATAGTTTTTGAGTTTATTCATTACAAACGAAAGAGAAAAGATTTGTATTTTTCTGTGTGTGTGTGTGTGTATGTTTGTAATGAATAAACTCAAAAACTACTGAACCGATTTCAAAAATTCTTTCACCATTAGAAAGCTGCATTCACCCTGAGTAAACATAGGCTACCTTTTACCGCGGGGTCAAGTCCGGTGAAGCTTGATCCGTCGTACTTTTTCGACTCAAGAATAGGTCAATTAAGAAAAACCAAAATAAAATGACCGCGGGAAAATGCCTCATTCCCACGGGAAAAACTGTTAACGCGGGCGAAACCGCGGCGGAATGCTAGTAATAAATAAAAGGGGGCCTATAACATATATTTCTTGTTTTTTTATTTTGGTCTACACTACTTACGTTTGCTCGGCATGGTTAGCGCTGGTCTTCAAATGGTTTCGGTACACGTAAATGTTCTTGTACTGCGTCTTGCAGGGCGCGCAGTAAGCCAGCTTCTGGGCGATCGCGGGGTTGTGAGTCACCATGTGCGTTTCCAAACGCGACTTGGTTTTGAACGGCTTTGAACAGATGTTGCATACGAATTCTCTTTTTACTTTGTGGATTCGGCTGTAAGGAGAAATATACAATTTATTTTGTATTATCTTTATTTATCTATCGTCGCTTTAGAACGGCCTGCATGCACCAAATTGCATACAATATGTTTTAACCCCCGACGAAAAAGAGTGGTGTTATAAGTTTGACGTGTGTATCTGTCTGTCTGTGACATCGTAGCACCTAAGCCGATGCGCCGATTCTGATCTAGTTTTTTTTTGTTTGCAAGGTGTCACAATCGAGAATGTTCTTAGCTATGATCCAAGAAAATATCTACAGTCATTTGAAGATTATCAGCTCTTTTCTAGTTGTTGAAAGGATCAAGTAACGGTTTTGAGGCGGGGGTTATTTAGAATATTATTGGTACTTGTTGCTGTCAAGACACTATTTGTTTGTGCTGTTACAAGTGAGTTGGCAAGTCAATATGGGCGTCATTAGACGCGCCTTGTGTTTTATTGTTTACCAATGTGCACCATGTTTTTTTTTGTTTTCTCTACATGCATCCATGTTTGATTTACTTGTTGTTACAAAACACAATCCTTGTGTTGGTTAGAAGTTAGAGGGAACAGGTTATCGGGAGTTGGTTGTGGTTTCTAATGAAATATTTCTAATTTCTAATTTTTCGGAGTTAAACGTTACTTTAATTATTGTTGATCTTGTTATCATAACTGATAGATATTTTCTCTTCAATTAGTTGCGCCTCTCTACTGGTACTGTCGGAAGATCAGCGCTGTTCGGTGATAGTCTGTTACTAACAGCATTACGCTGAGGCAGCGCCCTTTCACTGCTTTGATGTAAACCATGGTCCAAGAAAACAAGGTCTAACAATTAGACCACGTGACTGACACAAGCCTACGTCATTTTGCGCTGTTCATCCTTGCCTATTACACGCATTCGACAAGGATGAACAGGCAAAATGACGTAGAAATGACGTAGGCTTGTGTCAGTCACGTGGTCTAATTGTAAGACCTTGTTTTCTTGGACCATGATATAAACTATTGTTGTGATACCCACCTTTGTTTTTTATAAAAATGCTATTGTCATTGTATTGATTATATCTATCTATCTATCTAAATAGGTAGAATAGGTGGAAGAGGGTTTATTAGCCATGGTCTAAGAAAACAAGGTCTAACCGTTAGACCACGTGACTGACACAAGCCTACGTCAATTTGCGCTATTCAACCTTGTCTATTAACACGCATTCGACTAGGATGAACAGCGCAAGAAGACGTAGGCTTGTGTCAGTCACGTGGTCTAATGGTTAGACCTTGTTTTCTTAGACCATGGGATTAGCCCAGCAGTGGCCGGCAAGTTGCAGTAAGTTTACCGTATGTGCGACTTGAGTGTAGCGAGCGCTTTGAACTTGGCTCCGCAGTCGTGGCAGTAAACGGCGTGCTCTCGCCTCGTGTGGGATGACAACTCTTCAGGGGTCCTGAAATATTCAATTTTTGTTAAGGCTGTATGGGCCTTAATCCCTTTGCCTTTCCCATAAGGGATAAAAGAACAAAAAAAAAAACAATTTTTGTTAATCAATTCAATATAGCCTTATAAAAAACAATTAATATGTGGGGACATCTCACACACGGCCACCTGACCCCAAACTAGGCAGAGCCTGTACTATGGGTGTCAGACAGCTGATATACATACATATATAAATATACAACATCCAGACACAAGGCAAAGACAAGTGCTCATCACACGAATGTTTGCCCTGGGCGGGATTCGAACCCGCGACCCTGTGCTTCGAGCAGACGTACTACCAACTAGGCTACGGGGCGGTCATCTTCTGTCAATTCTTTCTTTTAAAAATTATGTGATTATTTACTGTGATGAAAGTCTCTCAAAGGGTTCTTTTGTTCGACGGCGCGTCATTCGAATCCAGAATCCCCATTACTTTTTGTATAATCAATATTTTCGTGTCAACATCTGCTGGCGTAACTCCTGTTAACAGCTCTTATTATGTCCCCACCGAGGGGCTCGAGGGGGTGAATACTGAAAAGGCCTTATAGACTACGCTGGCCCAGTGTGGGTTGGTCAACTTCACACTCAACCTTTGAATTTCTTCGCAGGTGTGTGCAGGTTTCTTCACGATGTTTTCCTTCACCGTAAGAGCGTCGAATAAACGTACATATGAATTCAAAATTCTTGAACCTGCGAACTTCCGGATGAAAGTCAACAACCCTAGCCACTTGGCTACCGACGTAACTCACCTGGCAACAAAAATGCAATAGTTACAATGTATATTCTCAACGTTGTCTCCGCCATGTTTCGTACGGGCGTGATTGAGAGCTGTCCACATCTCAGCTGTTTCGTGTTTGCACAACTTGCATCGGTAGCATACATAGTGCTTATCTTTGTGACGGTCCACTTGCTTCATGCACTTGAAGCGGACTTGGCATACTGGGCACTCGTACCGACCGACCATCTGAAAAGAGCAACGGTTGAAATCAATAGAAATGGTGAGCCGTTACGGGACACTGGCTGATGAAAAAAAACGAAAGAAGCATTAATCACGTGATCCTTTTTTAGAATTTTTTAACCCCCCCTCCCCCTTGGTGATACGTGGTGAGGTTTGAGACTACCCAAACATCACATGTATTTTTAGTACCTGCAAAGAATCTTAAAATTTTTAGAATATTATCTTTAAATAGGGTTGCCATTTACTAAAACTTGCTCCCAGGACCGAATGCGTAAGTTCCCCGGATTTTGGAGCTGTCACCCCAGACACTGTAATACTTTTTATTTTCACTTACATATAAATGAAAAAATACATTTTACACCGTAGTTGTTAAAAGAAAACATAAATTTTAAGTATTTTTTGCATGAAATACCGCGCAAGTTATTAGATAATCTGTGCACGTGTGATAATACCTATTAACTTTTATTTAAATTGATGGGGTCGGGCTTTGATGGAAAACCCAGAATTTTATTGTAGTCCAGTTTTTACCCGGACTATGATTTCAACCCCGCCCGGACGCCCTCCAAACTAGGACAAATCCGGGGAAACCCAGACGGATGGCAACCCTATCTTTAAATATGATAAAAATGCCTAGACAGAAAGGTTGCAGGTAAATACACGTGATATCTTACCACACACCCCCTCCCCCCTTGTGATATTTCGTGATTTTTGTCAAACCCCGCCCTTTCAAGCCTCATGTGATTAATGGACGGCCCGAAAGTAATGTTAGTTTGTGATTGCTCCAACTGATTTTACAGATATCTGCTAGATGGCGTAGTACAAGATGAATACCTATACACTTATTAGTGGTACTTAGAGAATAGTTTTCTTTAGTAAATATAGAGTGGCGGCCGACGCCTGCTCGCCACGATCGGCTCGCCACTGTCACCACGACAATAATCAGTTTTACTCCTCAATTATAGATGATAAACATCAATAATAAAATTTACATTTCTTAAATGTCTGTGCCTCTTATTAAAGAAACTTTTTTGTATTGTGAAAAATTACCTACTTTGTCATGTTTCTTCTCCAAATGAACATCGTAATTTTCCTTTCTCGTGAAACCAAGCACGCACGAATCACACTTAAACGGAATCTTCTTAAAATTCGGATGATCTCTTTTTTCTTGTCTAATTTTCAACAATTCTTTTTCCGTATAAACAATTGTTTCAAACTTGTCCTTTGCATTATCATCATTAACTTCTTCCTTCTGGCACTTCTTTGTTATTCGTTGTTTTATTGACTTATTGTTAACAAAATCAACGTAAACACAATTATTTTTATTATTGAATGAGTCTTCAATTTCTCCATCTGAATATTCTCTCTTCAATGGACTGTGAGATTCAAATTCTACGTCTAATTCTTCTTTGACTACGATATCGGGATTTAACTCGGTGCTTGTTAGTAATGATTCTTCTTTGGTACTCAAGTCTTGACTAGCTAAAGGATCATAACTGAAGTTGTACTGTATATCTGATGCCACTTGAATTGACAGTTTTGTTAAAGGTGCCACATTTACGATCTGAAATGTGGAGGAATGTTATAAGATTAATTTAATGTTAAAGAGTGTAGGTAGCCAAGTGGCTAAGACCGTTGACTTCCATTCAAAAGTTTGCGGGTTCAACCCTAAGCACATACTGATGTATTCTAGATTTTCGAATTCATACGTACGTTTATTCAACGCACTTACAGTGAAGAAAAACATTGTGAGGAAACCTGCACACACCTGTGAAGTCATTCAAAGGTTGTGTGAAGTTGATCAACCCGCACTGGGCCAGCGTGGTCGACTAAGGCATATTCAGTTTGATTTCAGAATATGCATTATAATGCTGCTATTATAAAGGTAAGATAACAAATAGTAAGGTTAAACAAATCAAAACAATTCATAAAATCTAACAAGTTTGAGATTAATTTCTGGTGTAAAAATCACTTACTAGCTGTTCTTCAATTCAATTTCTTATTGTATAGCCGTTCTTTGCTTTATGTATGAGTGTTTACATAAACCTAAGCTGGACAGAAGATACAATACATGAAAACATTATCACCTCATTGTCACGAAGAAGTTCTTGTGCTATTTCAACTTGTTTCCTAAATATGAGGAACTTTTTGATGACATGACTACACTCCCAGCACAAGCCTCCGTGGACTGGTAATAACTGAAACAGGTAGAATATTCAGCTGACGTGTGCACCTAGAAAATTTGTGTTTTATCAACTTTTATGGTGAAATGAATAGATACGAACCTCCCAGAATGAAATTGTTTGTAGCGAACCTTCTAATGCCCTTAGGGGCACCATAACTCGATCTTTACTGAGGCAAGCTTGGCATAATTTAATTTCCTCCTCCATGGCTTTATTTATTGCAGGTTTTTATTTAAAAAAGCAAATAAAACAAATATCACATCACACACAATAACAACAATAATGGGAGGTAGCAATAATGTACGACCCAGTAATTCATGAACCAATTTTAATTGTTTGCCTAATATTCTGTGTGCAATGATTTTGAATTATTTGCTGCGTTTTCCAGGCATATCTGTTCAATCTGATAATTTAGTAAATAATTTACGGCGGTACGGCATAATTTGGAATCCATTGTAAACGAAAGGTCAGTCTCTATTATGTAATGTGATCCTTGGATACTGGATTGGCCATGCTTTCCTGGCTGTACACAAATGTATAGTCACAAAATATTAGCAAGTTTCTTTTCCTTCTATGTAGAAAAGGTAAAAGAATGGAGCCATACAGACAGATAGATAGAATTCGTCTTCTTTCCGGCCTATCAGTATTCAGTTGAATAGTAGTCTTTCCCAAATGGTGGTAAAGCATGACCAAAGAAATAAAAAACCTGCTCTGGGGGCGCCACCTGTGTATTTTCATGACTATGGTAACAATTTACCTTATTTTGTTAAATTTAAATTCTGCAATATGGCGAGGTTTTTCATTTCTCTGGTCAGGCTTTAACTACAAAATATTAATTTAAAAAACAACACTGTTGATATAGACAAACTATTTATTTTAAAACTATAAAACACTGATTCTACTCAGACCAAAGACAGACAGACAGACAGACACAGACACTTACACAGACAGACAGTAACAGACAGTATAGTGTCTAGAGTTTGGCTATTGAAAGTAGACAATGAAAAAACGCGGCAAAATTGAAAAAAATCATCGTGGCAACCCCGATTCTATTTATCTATCTATCTCTAGGATTTACCTAATTTGATAGTTTTTTTTTCTATGTTTGCTTTGTTGCCATAGCGTCGGTGGCCAAGTGGTTAGGCTCGTTGACTTCCATTCCGAAGTTCGCGGGTTCAAACCTCGGCACGTACCAATGTGTTTTCGATTTTCGAATTCATATGTACGTTTATTCGACGCTCTTACGGTGAAGGAAAACATCGTGAGGAAACCTGCACACACCTGTGAAGAAATTCAAAGGTTGTGTGTTCGTGACCAACCCGCACTGGGCCAGCGTGGTCGACTAAGCCTATTCACCCTGGTATCAGGGTAGGCTCGAGCCCCTCAGTTGGGACATATTATTATATGAGCTGTTAACGAACTTTGTTGCCAGTAAAGCCTGACCAAAGAAATAAGAAGCCTGCTCTGGGGGCGCCACGTGTATATTTTTACGACTATGGCAACAATTTCCCTTATAAAATTAGTTCCATTGAAATTCCGCAATATGGCGAGGTGTCATATTTCTTTGGTCGGGCTTTACAATGTTTTCCAATCGATTGTCTACTTTCAATAGCCGAACCCTACTGGTTGTATATGTGTAAGTGTGCGAGGTGTGACGTCATGGCGCTCCTCTGGCGGAAGCGCTGCGGGCAGCGGGGGCAGGCGTGCGGCTTCTCGCCTGTATGGATTAATACGTGATGCCGGAGGCTCTGGTTCGTCTGGTAACAAAAAAAGGTTTCATTATGGTCATAAGAGATGGCGCTGCACTGAACTCTTATGTCAAATAAAATGAGAGGTTTTCATTTGGCACAAACAACATTACAATCAGAGCATGGTCCAAGAAAACAAGGTCTTGCAAATAGACCACGTGACTGACACAAGCCTACGTCATTTTGCGCTGTTCATCCTTGTCTGTTACACGCATTCGACAAGGATGAATAATGACGTAGAAATGACGTAGCCTCGTGTCAGTCACGTGGTCTATTTGCAAGACCTTGTTTTGTTGGACCATGAATGAGAGGTTTTCATTTTGACAGTTCTAAAAACAAAAGGTTTCATTATGGTCATAAGAGATGGCGCTGCACTGAAAACTATTGTCAAATAAAATAGACGTGCGTAAAAATCAAAATTGATAATCAGTAGGCCTACTATGTAAGTAGCGACAGGCTCGAGAAGCTGTCAAACGCGACATATTGACAGAACTATTATAGCTCTAATGTCACTATGTCGCGTTTGACAGCTTCTCGAGCCTGTCGCTACTTACTAGTAGGCCTGCAGAGACGGAGCCCCTCAGGCGTCGTCTCCTTCACGATGTTTTTCAATATCAACGCGCAAGGCCGTGGTCCGAGGCTCCCTCGAGCCGCCCCTAGACACGTTGGTATATGACTTTTTTTTGGGGTAGAGTCTTCCGCTCCCCCGCAAGTCCGGTGAAGCTTGATTGGTCGTACTTTTTCGACACAAGCATAGTTAAATAATAAAAAAAAGACGTTCTAATAGGTAGGAAAAGTCACAAAAGTTAATCACTGGTAAAACTAATGATGACCGGACCGGATTAGCGTTTAACGAAGTTAACTATTTGATTAACGGTGCCCAGCTATGACTATAGGATAAGGAAAAATTACTTACAGTGAACGCCTTGTTGCAGAACTGACAGACTTTGTCCCGCGGCCGCTCGCGCCCCAAGTGCACGAACATTAAGTGATCCTTGTATCTGGTGCGGTTTAGGAACGACTGGAAAAGGGATAAATTATATTATATTACAGCCATTTTTCATCATAAACGTGAAACCTTTATAATACATTTGAAATTTAAATGAAAAAAGAAAATATTCTTTATTGCACACAAACAGAAACACAAATACAGATACGAATAAAAAAAAAGACTTAATCACATTTCATTAGTGATTTAGTCACATTTCATTCATTTGTCACTTTATTACATTCGTCATCTTCAATAGTCGTTTCGAAGTAATAGTCACCAACACTACTGACCTTGTCATAATAGTCACCATAAACAATAGTACACAGTTAACTCCAAATAATCACTTCGTCACAACATCAATAGTCACAATTAGCTCCAAACAATCACTTCGTTACAGCATCAATGGTCACCCTATAACAATAAATAAGTCACATAAATCACAGTTAGCTCCAATAGTCACATCACTTGGTCACAGTCAAGTAGTCACAGTTAGCTCCAAAGAATATAATAATATAATATAACATGTGGGGACACCTCACACTCACTTCGTCACAGCATCAATAGTCACCCTATAACAATAATAGTCACATAATCATAGTTAGCTCCAATAGTCATATCACTTGGTCACAGAATACCAAATAGTGTCCCTACAGAAGCTGCACTAGGCGACATAATTCATATAAATTCGCTGGGCGAAAAGAAGTAGTTGCTGCATCTCTCTCTCTTGTATTGCGCCACTCTACGTCACACGTTTAGACAATGGGGAATTGGTCCTGGGTCGGCCGGCCGTAGGTAGTTATAGCGCGCAAGTACTGCGAGTGACTTGGTCACAGTTAGCGCCAAGTCACTTCACTCGGTTAATCACCTTGTCGCAGTGTTCACACTTGTAGCGGGAGTCTTTAGTGTGCACCCAGCGGTAGTGGTTCATCATGGTCTGCCTCTTGCTGTAAACCTTCAGGCATACAGGACAAGCCACCTCCTTGTTGCGTCTGAAACAAACTTTCAACTAAACTAAAGCCCGAATTCCGACCAGAAAAATAAAAAACCTTGCCAAAAATTAATCATTCTTTCAAGGGCAACTGTGTACGCTTTTACAATAGGGTCCCAACTGATATACAAAATTTAACACTAGAGAAATTCAAAATTATTGTTAAGGAGAAATTGATTAAGAAAGCCTTTTTACAAAATAACAGATTACTTACAGGATAAACATCCATTGGAATAGTTGCTTGGGTGACAGGGCTTTTCAATCGTACTTTACAAAACATTGTTATTAGTAATTATTATCATAATAATTGTAAAAATATGTTTAAAAGATGCAGCGCCTGTGGAGTTTCTTCGGCGAGCTCTTCTCCACAGAAGACAGCCTTTTTGAACTCGCCAGAAAAGATAATTTAAATGACTTAACTAAGTGATGAAACATGCAAATGTTAAGAAAATTCTTTGCACTCTTTGATTTCCTACTTCCTACCGCTCGATCAGTTTACGAGAAAAATAATCCTCTACTCTACCTAGTACTAAATATCTAGTTTGGCTTTCGTGCCAAACACTCGTGTGTCCAACAAGTCCACCGTATAGTGGAAGACGTTTACGACAACTTACTAAAACCCAAACCCCGACCTTCCGGAGCCGTTTTCCTTGACGTAGCGAAAGCGTTTGACAAAGTCTGGCACGAGGGCTTGAATTACAATCAATTATTATTAATTTGCTTCCCTACTTCCAAATTCCATGTCGGATGTATGTACAATGTATAAAGCATAAGATATATTTCCTTTAGATGCAGAAGGTCTTATTATTACCATTTTACAAGCTGGACCTTTTGCAACCTCGATATTTTGCGCCCTGGACCTTTTGCGATTTGGACCTTTTGTGACCTGGACATTTTGCAACTTGGACCTTCTGCACCTAAATGACAATTTCGACTCACTTGTCCCCCCTCTCCTTTATATGTACCGCAGCGCTCAACAGATGCTTTTTATAAGCGAATTGGTTGTTAAACTGTTTGTTACAAGGCGCGCAAAATGATAGCTCGCGGGGGTCGCTGGTGTGTTTCAGTTTCATGTGGTTAGATCGCTGGATGTAGCTCTTGAAGGTGATGTCGCAGTCTTCACAACGCTGCTCCTCGTGTTTTCTGTACACAAATATATTATCTAATATATTACTTATATTCTTATTTTTATTTTATTTTATTGTAAAGGTACAATAACAAGTAACAGAATAAAAATTACATAACAGAACACTAGAAAATACAAATTTAAATCGGAAGCTCTTATAAAATTGTACACAACATTCACCAAGACTTGTTAACATTTTAAAGAACGGACACTAAACTATTAATAGAAACATTACTATTATTTCAAACAAATACGGTTATTGTTGAAAGGAAGAAAAAAGGTTTGTAAGAGGGCAAAAGTATAGAATATAAATACATACAAGGGCAATATAACTATTGTAACTTATACAATGATGATCGGAAGCTGTTGACACTACAATCAAAATTATGCTGGGTTTTACTCTACACTTTACTTATAGTGGCCAATAATACCTTAAAGATTATATCGTTGCCTGGAAGAAATTGCTACTTAGCAATAAGGTCGCCTACATGTACACTTTGTTTATTATTTTTTTGTGAATTTTACTGTTCTGTTTTATTTTTCTGGTGTGCAATAAAGTATATTCTATTCTATAACGTTATAATCTTATTGCGGAGCATTAAACTACAAAGTGGCCAGTATTACCTTAGTTTACCATCTCTAATTGTAATCATACACTTAGGCAACAGCGGACAAACAGACCAGCAGACAGGTAGACCTATGGTAATGTATCCTGGATATATGATGGCTCTGGATTTTCGGGAGTAATAGTTAAACACCGTTGGAAGGTTTGATCTAATCTGTCTATATATTTTTATGTATATCTATATCTGTCCACAATCTCATATACACTAGCGACATCTCGCCTTCCGGGTTCGAACTTATATCTACAGTATAAAAGCAATATTCGAGGCGATGCAAATTAGCCTGATCTATAGTATCCTAGTACGTTAGTTCATACAAGTACCGGGAGATGGCGCCAGTAGGAATACAAAATAAACTACTGTCTGTGACAGGTAAATTATTACAATTAGTAAATTAGTAAACTAAGGTAATACTGGCCACTATCAGTAACTGGCCACTTTATAGTTTAATGCTTTGCAATATTATTATAACGTTATTATTTTATTTTACAAGAATATAAATAAGATTACTACTAAGTGGCCAGTAATAACTCGGCATACCCTACATAATGTACTAATTTATTTTTTGGCTAATCAAGTATTATTGTATTGGTCCTGCCTGACCTGTGAATGTGCTCGTGTAGCGAGTGTAGCGAGGAGTATCTCTTGCCGCATTTGTCGCAGCAGCTCCAGCGCGAATGACTCTTCAGGTGCACGTAGAAATCGCGGGTGTTTCTGACAAATAATAAAACACTAAAATAAAAAATAATAATAACCCACGACACAAAACCGTTACTTGATCCTTTCAACTACTCGAAAAGAGCTGATAATCTTCAAATGGCTGAAGATATTTTCTTGGATCATAGTTAAAACTAGATCAAAATCCGCGCATCCGTTTCGAGCTACAATGCCACAGACAGACAGACACACACACACCTCAAACATATAACAGCCCTCTTTTTCGTCGGAGGTTAAGAAATATAATAACGTGGGACACCTCACACACGGCCGTCTGACCCCAAACTAGGCAGAGCCTGTACTATGGGTGTCAGACAGCTGATATACATACATACATATATAAATACTAGCTGTCCGCCCGCGGCTATACGCCCGCGTTGTTTTTTTTTTCATTTTTTTTTACCTTTTAAACCTTCCCTGGACTTCCACGAATATTTCAAGACCAAAATTAGCCAAATCGGTTCAGCCGTTCTCGAGTTTTAGCGAGACTAACGAACAGCAATTCATTTTTATATATAAGATACAACATCCAGACACAAGCCAAACACAAGTGCTCATCACACGAATGTTTGCCCTGGGCGGGATTCGAACCAAGACCCTTCTCTTCGAAGGCAAACGTACTAGCAACTAGGCTACGGGGCCGTCAAAATAATAAGGTTTAATAATTCATCAACATCAATTTTCATCCGAAAGACGTCCACTGCTGGAAGATTGCACGGGAATTCTCCAAAACAACTTGCATCGATAATTTATTATATTATAACTAATCGTAGTTATAGTATAATAAATTATCGATGCATTTGTGTCTAGTACATAATAGTACAAAGTTCCAAGTATTTATTTTTAACATTAGGATATTTACATACACCACTTAGTTATAAGTTAGTTACATATTCTTTTCTGGCGAGTTCACAATTTGGCTGTCTTCTGTGGAGAAGAACTCGCCGGAAGAAACTCCACAGGCGTTGCATCTTTTCAAAATATTTTTACAACATTTACCTTCCCGCTTCTGTACGAGACGGATGGACAGATAGACATTATGTACGTGAACAAACCAGTTAAAATCCGATTTGACCCGTAATTACAATAACATCTCCAACATGTAGAAGCAACATGTTACAGGTGTATTTAATTAAAAAGCGTTCTTGCGTTACAAAAGTTATAACAAAACTTCTACTTTATTTCTTTATGATAAACTAGCTTTCCGCCGCGGCTCCGCCCGCGTTGACAGTTTTTCCCGTGGGGATGAGGCATTTTCCCGCGGTAATAGGTAGCTTATGTTACTCATGGTGAATGTAGCTTTCTAATTATGGTGAAAGAATTTTTTAAATCGGCATAGTAGTTTTTGAGTTTATTCATTACAAACATACACACACACACACACACAAAAATACAAATCTTTCCTCTTTATAATATTAGTATGAAGTATGATATGATTGAAGCGTTGGGATAGGTAGAGCAATTCGCTCCCAGCAAGTCCGGTGAAGCTTGATTCGTAGTATTTTTTCGACTAAAGCATAGGTCAATAAAAAAAATTGAGGCGTAGACGTTAAACATAAGACTTACTTAAATCTATCTCCGCAGTGTACACACCGCACCCGCTTGGCATGCGCCTTGTTAAAGTGATAGCGCATATGGCGTGCGCAGTGGCACTGGTAGCCGCATACACTGCACTCGCGCACGCAGTAATGCCTCCTGATGTGGCCGGCGAGGAGACTCTTGCGGGGGTAGTGGAGCCCGCAGATGCCACATGAATACGGGAGACATGCTGACTGAAATAGAAATGTTAACAGCTCCTATTATGTCCCCACCGAGGGGCTCGAGCCTACCCTGAAATAAGGGTGAATAACTGAATAGGCCTTAGGCTGCTTTTCCACCAGAGCTGTGCGAGGAAGCTAAGCGGTGTGCGAGGAAAAAATCGACCAATAGAATGACTAGGCTAGGAAAATGAAGTGATTCTATTGGTGGTTTTTTTCCTAGCACACCGCTTAGCTACCTCGCACAGCTCTGGTGGAAAAGCAGCCTTAGTCGACCACGCTGGCCCAGTGCGGGTTAGTCAACTTCACACACAAACATTAAATTACTTCGCAGGTGTATGCAGGTTTCCTTACGATGTTTTCCTTCACCGTAAGAGCGTCGAATAAACGTACATATGAATTCGAAAATCGAAAACACATTGGTACGTGACGAGGCTTGAACTTGCGAACTTCCGAATGGAAGTCAGTAGCTCTAGCCACTTGGCCACCGACGCTCTTGAAATAGAAATATCAATTAAGAAATAAAATATATATATATAATAAATAAATAATTTCTCTGGTCGGGCTTTACAAACTGTTATGTAAATTTCAAAACACATTGGCTGTAGAGAGACATGTAAATTTAATATTTATTAATAAATACTTACTGTAGTATGGCACTCTCGTTCATGACTTTCCTTATCTTCATTTATTTTGAGTTTCTGAAGACATGTGTAGCATTTATTCTTTAGACTTTTGAAATAATCGCTATTCTTTTCGCTTTCTAAACATTGTTTCAACTCTTCATCGTTTATCCTGCGTTTCCTTACATAGGTCTTCCATTTGAGCGACTGGTATGTTATCGTGTACTGCTGACTTCGTTCTTCAGGATAATTTTTAATTATTGTTTTTTTTCTTAATTTTGTATTACGATTATGAGGTTCAATATCGATTTCATCATTGTAATCTGATTCTGTGTATTCTTTGGCTTTATCACTGTCTTTTTCCTCAAATTCATCAGTTTCTTCAACAAGTTCTTCAGTTGTTTTATTATTTTCTTCTTCTGATTCCTCAACTAATTCTTCATTTGTTTTAATATTTATTCCTTCAGATTCTTCAATTGTTTCATTATTTACTTCTTCTGATTTCTCAACAAATTCTTCACTTGTTTCAATATTTATTTCTCCAGATTCTTCAACAAATTCTACATTTGTTTCATTATCTATTTCTTCAGTTTTCTCAATATTTTCTTCATTTGATATACCTTTTTTCTTTGATACATCTAATCCTATGTCTTCTATATCTATATCATATTCCTTAGAGTTTTCAACATCAGTGTCGTTTTCTGAACCATCTTCAAATGTATCAAAAGTTAATATTTCTGATATGGATAAGTTTGACAAGCTTGTCAGGGGGCAAGACTGAAACAAAAATCTTATTTACAGGCACAAAAACTACTCACAAAATGCCTAACAGTTTAATAGTTTATTTAAAAAAATAATTACAGGTACAACCTATTCATTTAATGGAGTCCTTAATGTTCCTATAATGTTAAGAAATATATCAGGAGTCATCACAACTAAAATCGTCTGATGGTGTAGTAAGTCTCATATACGCCGAGGCAACAACATGAAACATTGTTGCATGCTACATAACTGTGGCATGTGAAATCTTGTGGTATGCTACAAATAGAAAATATTTGCGACATTTACAGCATGTAATGCAGCAGCCTATTTTACATCGAGGCAACAATATGCTAATTTAATAACTAATTTGATTAGTATAAGGACTCCGTTAAATTAATCGACATTACCTTTTTTTTTTAATTTCGCCACAAGCCAAGATCGGTGATTGGTTTTAAATGCATCAGAAGTTGGTTCATGTCATTGGCTAAAAGGTGAACAGTATTTCTAATGAGTGCTCAGTAGCATATTAGGAGAGACCAGTCCAGTAGTGGACTGATACGGGCTGATGATAATGAGTTCTATTTCATTGTTACCCAAACAGTACTTATCCTATTATTTTGTGGTACACTACATCAGGGATTGGAACCGTTTTCATACACTTGTTAAATCACGCTAGTTCAAACCCCATCCGACTATAGCTCTATCTAAGATCACTAAGGGTAGGTATAGTCTTGGGGGAACATAATATGCAAAGCAACCGGCAGCCCTGGCCTTCGCCTGCCACAAAAACAATTACTTTAATAATTACAAAACCAGTTGAAACAGGTTTAATTCCGTTCTTTATCAAAAACCGGGTAACCAGAATATTTTTGGTTTGTTTCATTAAGTTCCATCTATTGCCGGTTAATTGGGGAACGGAATTATATCTGTTTTTCGAACGATATCAACAGGGATTTCAAAACCGGTTTCGATTCCTGCACTACATGGCCTAGTGGTAAATCACTTGGAGGTTCCACATTTAAATCCCAGTGGATTCCTCATCGGACACTTTCACCAATTTTGGTAGGGCATTGCAGACTAAATCACATATTGTCTGAAAACAGATTCCGTGCTTATGTAGTTGAGGCTCAATAATTCTGACACTACGATGCGTGAGGTAGGTTTACCTTGAAACCCACTAAAGACTTAATAATAACCTTTTATAAGGCAAAACAACTTTATGAAATTCATTCGTTTTCGTCTTTATGTTACGGGTATAAGGTTAAAATTAAGGTGGTAATATAGTGGACACTGCCTTGTAAAGGGCCAAAGCAATTAAAATCTAGGAAACATTACCCGAACATTAATAGAGCGTTTAGACAATCGTTTGTGTGACTTCTGGACCTTTTTTCTGAATTCATGCACTTTTTTCAGCAAATTCAGGCATTCCCAGCACAAGTATATGTCAGCAGCATTTACCTAAAAATTGTTTATTAAATTACAAAGGTAATATTTCTCTCATGCTTAAAACTAAAAAAATTCTAAAGGTAGCCGTTCGAACCGAGCGTCAGCGACACTGACGCTGCGACACGAAAAAGGGTAATGGACTCTAAGTTAATGTATTTAAGGTTGACTTTGGAGGCATGCGACAGTGACGCGAGTGACGCGGCGTTACCGGTGTCTGTGTCGTCGCGCCAACTCACTTTTAAGTAAATTCATTCTTAAATACATCACCTTACAGTCCATTATCCTTTAGGTAGAAATAGATGTCAACTTGGGTAACTTTGGTCAGTTTTGGGCAAATTGGTAGGTCGGGTCAAGAGTACTCAAAACCGACGAGCATGCATGAAGGGAATAATGAATGTGGATGAAGCGAAAGAAGTTAGTTTGGATCGTAGCAAGTGGAAGGAAGTGGTCTCTGCATACCCCTCCGGGAAAGAGGCATGACTTTATATGTATGTATGTATGTGCTTTTGGGTCACTTTGACTGCTAGTTAGTTATTAACAATAACATAATATGGAAAATATATTTTATTTTTATTTTCGATGGTAATATTTTAAAAAAATATTTTTCATATTATGTTATTCTAATTCTAGATCTCACTAATATTCTATTGTGAAAGTACTGTGCGAATACTGCTATGTACAGCCAAACATCGCTATGTTTGGATGGTTAGATGTCTCACTGAGACAGTCTCAGTCTCACCCAGTTACATGTTTTACTACTGAACAGATTTGGATGAAATTTGGAATACAAGCTGGATAAATCCGTAAAGGGTTAGGGTGTAGCGAAGGGGGCGTGGA
Organism: Teleiodes luculella; assembly: GCA_948473455.1. NCBI lineage: Eukaryota > Metazoa > Arthropoda > Insecta > Lepidoptera > Gelechiidae > Teleiodes > Teleiodes luculella. Next base: position 3,440,515 of record OX419609.1, on the reverse strand, counting down.
ATTGGGACATACAAAAATTTTGAAATTTTACTATGAAGCTAGGACTTAGACACAAATTTATTTGGTGTTGATTAATCAAATAACCTAAAAAGTAGGTCTTATTTTCGTTTTTTTTTCTAAGTCCTAAAAAGGTGAAAAGGTCAATGACCCCGACATATTAAACCGTAAAGAAAAACAATGATTTAGGTACAGACAAGGTTTTAGTAGTTAGTACAATAAAGTTAAATAATTCAAAAATACTTACCAAAACAATGCTCTGACATACAATTTCGTAAATATCAGTTAGATTTCCTAAAGAGTTGAGGGTTCTATTCCGACTTAAGCACACATTGCAAATAGATGATTTCCACTCGGCGACTTGGCTTCTCGATGTGGATTTTCTAGTTTTCATTTCTTCAATTTCATGTAAAAATGAATCTACGGGGATGAAAAAATAATAGCAAACAGATTTGTTGTTTGTTTGTTTACAAAACAAGTTTTTATTTTTTCTGCTAGCTGTTAACCCCTGTCCCTGACGGCTCTACCTACACACTCGACGAAACTCGAGAGCTGAAAGGGACGCAGTTATGCGCATGAGTGAGCTCGGTGTATTTGCATCTCATTCTAACGCATAACTGCGTCCCTTTCGGTTCTCGCGTTTAGTCGAGTGTGTAGTGCCGGCTATCTGTCAGTCAATGCACTTTTTTGGCAGGTATTTCACTGGCGACGACGACAAAAGACGAAAGGGACGCAGTTATGCGCAAGAGTGAGCGCGGTGTATTTGTATCTCATTCTAACGCATAACTGCGTTCCTTTCGTTTATTGTCTTTGTCGCCAGTGAAATAGGTGAAAACTTGTCTATGCATACATTTTGCTAGTCCTTTCGCTACTCGATAATAGATGGCGCAACTAGCTTTCACATTATTATGGTTCTCAAATCGTATTGGTTTTGTCGCGTCGTGCACTCGTGCGTGGACGTGGACGGACGGACGGTGGACCGCCGCCGCTGAGTGGCCTTTTTTTTATCTGTACTTGAGACGAAAAAGTACGACGAATTCAGACTAAAACAAACATATTTGATAATAATAATAATAATAATATTTATTTGTATGCTGATTCTTCCGGCAGAGTTTGGAGGATCTTAATAATGTATCTTGAAGACCATTTCATGAACCTACCCCCAAATTCACAAATAAAAATATTTGATTTGATTTGATTTGCTTATTCAGACTAAACTAAAGCCAAACGGTTCGTTAAAAATATTTTTAAATTGACGAATTTAAATTTATAGTCGCCATAAAATAATTATATAAAACAAAGTCGTGTCAATTATTACATCATTTAGTACTGCGAATAAGAACGATGCGATCATGCGAAATCCAAAATGTTCGGCTTAATCGGCCTTGTAGCACAGAATAAATAATACCTAGTACTAGGTACTTGTAGCCTACTTAATTCATTGTCGCGGGTTCGAATCCCGCCCACCTCTGGGTCCCTGAGCCCTGGCAAACATTCGTGTGATGAGTACTTGTGTTTGTCTAGTTTCTGGATGTTATAAACTTACTCCCATATAGTACAGGCTCTGCCTAGTTAGGGGTCAGATGGCCGTGTGTGAGATGTCCCACATTAATTATTTAAAGAGTTGGGTTAGGTTAGGTTAGGTTAGGTTAGTTAGGTTGCAAAACTCGCACTCGGCACTCTGTAACAAAAGCATGTAAAGAAATGATATGTTACAAAGATCAAAAAATTCATTTTTTTAAATTTATTATAGGCCTAATGAAAACTTAATGTAATGAAATGACGTCATATAAGAAACTAAAAAGCTTTGCTCAAACCAAGACCGACTCTCGTTCAAACGAATGTACAAGTCTAAGATAAAAGAGATCAAACAATCTAAAAGAGGCGATGCGATATCAGTTACATTTTAAAATACGATATATCCAGAAAGAAAGTACTTAAGTGAACAAATGCATTCAACTCGCGCACATCCAACATTGACCTTCGATAGGTCCACGCCTATCAACAAACAACGTATATTCAAATTGCCTATACCACGTAGGTATGTTTTTTTAATAGTAGGTGGAAAGTAATTTCATTATCAAAGTCATTGCAAACAAGCGCCGTTTGTTCGTATTTTTTATCTACTAAGTATCTACAACCATTTTATAAAGAACCTCGCTCGACTATTGTTTTCTAGAAAATTTCTGAAACCATTGCTCTTTGGTTTTCGTTAGGTAACTACCTATATTTCCTTGACCAAATCAAATTTATAATATGGATTCTAAATTCAAAATGTTCCGGTCACTTTGCATCGGTCATACGGCAAATTTATGAAGACACCTTGTATAATACTGATAAGTTTGACAGACGGGTCTTCGTTTCATGGTCACTTTACGCACACGTTATACGTCACAGCGACGAGCCCCCGCACACACCTCTACAACTTGATCTTTCAGCTAAAAAGCACTAACAGAGCTTAGAATTTGTTTGGTTTTTTAAAACAAAATAACTGACTATGATTACGTTATGTAGGTATATTATTTAAATGCATACTATGTTTGTTGATTTAGGTACACATACTATGTTTGATTGCACTTTTTGTGTTGAAGTTATGATAGATAGGGCTCAGGTGATTTCTGAAACACGCTTAGGTGAGCAATCCAGGCCTACATACAGTTTTTTGGTTTCATAAGATATTATCTTAGAAACAGACGATAAACCTAAATACCTATTAAAAAAAAAATTAATTGAATTTTAGTAACTCTTAGTTCCGTTACGCTTTCGCGACTAATATACAGAACGGATTGCGATAAAAGTTGGTAAGGGAATAGTACCACGGGGAACAACATAGGATCTGTGACATAGGCCACTTTATACAGAACATAGCGCTGCAGTAAAATAAATCTTATTCCTACGGGAAAAATGGTTGACGACCTTTTTTAACCGCAGAAAGGAAAGCTAGCCGGCAAAGGAAAGTATTTTGTGTAAGCCATAAAAGGCAGCGTCGTCGTGACGTTTTAACTTTACTGTACTTAATTAAATTATTTGTTCTGTAACCAATGCCCTATTACACTAGATTTCCGCCCGCCTTTAACAGTTTTTCCCGTGGGAATAAGGAATTTTCCCGCAGTAAAAGATCTATAAAAGGTCTATTCTAAATTTCATAAAAAAAAATCAGTAGTTTCGGAGCCTATTCAATTAGAATTATTATAAATTAAATTATTTTATTTTTTTACACCTTGTGTTACATTATTGGAGTTTTAGTGGCCTATGTTAGCCGGGGACAGTGTAGCTTACCAATAGTGAAAAAAAATAATTAAATCGGTTTAGTAGTTTCGGAGCCTCTTTGATGCAAACAAACAAACAATCAAAATCTTTCTTCTATAGGTAAATTACTAGTATAGATTATAACTGATCCGGCAAACGTTGTTTTGGGGTGGATCACCCTTATTTTCTCACTTACAGTCAAAGGTAAAAAAAAATAATATCAATCTATTCTCAGACCTACCGAATACACGTAAAAATTTCACCAAAATCTGTCAAACCGTTTCATAGAAATATGGCAACTAAAACTGTGACACGAGTAGGTATTTTATACTTTTACACAGAGTTTTCAGCACTTTAGCGCTGAAAGTAGACGTGGTACAAAAAAGCGGTAACCGGTTGTAAGAGTGACGTCACTTTCACGAAGACTGGAGACACTGGCTGGAGACGCCGAGTGCAAAGTGGTCGGTTCAGTTCAATCCGCCTTCATCACTACGGTTCAAAATTCGAATCGCGTCGAACGCGTTACGTCCAACACGCGCTTGCACGCCGGCCAGTAATATAAAAGAAAAAGTAAAAATAATAAACTAAAATCGTAAATCTAAAGAATATCGCTTAAAAACTTTGCGGATTCAGTGATTTTCTCTTAGAAAGTGTGTTATAAAAATAATCTTACGGTTTCTTGTGCGTGAGGTGAAGTGATTTTATCCAAGACTGGCCAGAATCTTGTTTGGATTTGGAATTCCGTCGACTGCGCCGGCGGGATGGCGGTAATTTTTTTCTTGTTTATTTTTTCTAATGGAAATGGGTGGGTTGAGGTTGAGCCACCACTTTATGGCTTTATGAACTAAAGTTGACTCTCTGACCGAAATTAGTTATGTATCTTATTGCATTAAATTATTATAATTATATTTACTTACGTTTTTAAGTAACGTGAAAATCAAAGTATAATTATAATAAGATAAATGGAAATTATTTGTAATTACATCGATTTTAAAAACATTTAACAATATATATTTTTTATGCTTTCTTCTCTCGTTACTTAAAAATATACATTTTAAAGGACATGGCTTCTTTTGGTCTTTTATTCACAGAAAAATCTAACCACTATATAGAAAAAATATATAGATTCTAGACATAAAACTGAGTCCACATGTCCAGTTGTGGAATTTAAGTGCCCCCCATTTAGGAGATATTAATTTTTTTCAATGTGAAAAAGTTGTCCACTCAGCAAGTCTATAAAACGCACCTGCCACTACTTATCTCTTTCTAACACCTAGCTAAGGCTACTCTTGTCTTCTCTTTCTTACAAAATAGTTACTAAACCGCGAAAACGATTTATTCTGTATTCAAAACTTCAAAAATGAGCATAGCATGTGCTGTAAATGTCTCGCATAATGTCACTGAAAATCGTTTTCGCGGTTTAGTTAACTATTTTAATAACCTTGTAAGAAAGAGAAGACAAGAGTAGCCTTAGCTAGGTGTTAGAAAGAGATAGGTAGTGGCAGGTGCGTTTTATAGACTTGCTGAGTGTACAACTTTTTCACATTGAAAAAAATTAATATCTCCTAAATGGGGGGCACTTAAATTCCACAACTGGACATGTGGACTCAGTTTTATGTCTAGAATTTATATATTTTTTCTATATAGTGGTTAGATTTTTCTGTGAATAAAAGACCGGGCCCCATACGATTTTTTTCCTGTCCTTTAGGAGCATTGATGGTGTGGATCAATGCTCCTAAATTTAGTCGCGGTGCCTCGGATTGTATTATGTCAACTGGTGGATTCGGCAAATGTCACAGGTTCAAATCGCACCATACATATCAAGCTAAATACGCATTTAACGGTTTAACTTTCAGATCTTGACTGTACTATGTAGTAAGTTTTATATAGATGTGCTATAATGTAAGATATTCTTGACGGTAAAAAAGTCCGTACTTATATACTTATAAAATACTTTGTGACAAAAAAGGTAAAGGAAACCGTGAGAAACTTTCACACATCGGCAAAGAAAATCAGTGTTTGTGTGTGAAGTAAAGTAGGCTAACTCGCACAGTGTGTGGGTTAGCGTTTTTGAATAAAATAGTCGAAGTTGTTAATACAAATAAAGTTCGGCAAATCAAAGTAGACAATGAAAAAACGCGGCAAATTTGAAAAAAAAATCTTCGTGGCAACCCCGATTAGGTATATGGATCTACCCATGGTCCAAGACAACAAGGTCTAACAATTAGGCCACGTGACTGACACAAGGCTACGTCATTTTGCGCTGTTCATCCTTGTCTATTACACGCATTCGACAAGGATGAATAGGCAAAATGACGTAGAAATGACGTAGGCTTGTGTCAGTCACGTGGTTTAAAATTGTAAAACCTTGTTTTCTTGGACCGTGGATCTTTAACTTTGTTGCCAGTACAATGTACAATTTCATCGATTGTCTACTTTCATTCAAACTCTACGTGTTCGTATCATCATCATCATCATCTCAGCCGAAAGACGTCCACGTCCACGTCGTGTTCGTATGTATAATATGTATTTTATCTTTCTCAGCTGAAAGACGTCCACTGCTGGACAATGTATTGTATTGGTTCATTTTCCCGCGGTTTAGTTAGACTTTATTCTTCCGCAAGGTCTATTCTATCTTTGTGTCAACTCCGCCCGCTCTCACATTTTTTCCCGTGGGAATGAGAATATTTTCCGTGGTAAATCGTAGCCTACGTTCTTTCTCAAGGTATATTCTATCTTTGTGCCAAGTTTAATCAAAATCGGTTCAGTAGTTTCGGAGCCCATTCAATTATTATTAGGAATACTTTATTTTATGTATTTTTTTACACCTTGGGCATTATTGAAGTTTTAGTAAGGATTCCTAAAACTTTTTTGAAAATAAAATATAGCCTATGTTTACTCACTCAGTGATCATGTAGCTTCTCAACGGTGAATGAATTTTTAAAATCGGTTCAGTAGTTTCGGGGCCTATTCGATGCAAACGAACAAACAAACAATCAAACCTTTTCTCTTTATAATATTAGTACAGAATAGATATAACAGCAAAACAAAATTACACAATGTTTTACTTTTAAGCTTTAAGTAACTAACTTGCATAGCGATTGATAGCATTTTTTAAGTTTATTTTATTGCAAGAATTCTTAAGAATTAGATATTTTTTACAAACATATATTTCTTATCAACAAGGTTAACTCGTTCAAAATGCAACAATATTATCAGTGGCTGTATTTCATTCTGACTGTTTGCCAATTATAATATTTGAATATACTGCATTTGGTTAAAATAAAAGCCTTAAGTGTCGGTACGCATCATGAGAACAGCCTTTTTGTTTCAGCAATTCCCGATGATAATAATTGATTGATTCCCGATAATTATTATTAAAGCAGCGATTCTTAACACTTGCCGGATAGTTCGCAAATTCCTCCAAATAGATGAAGACGTGACAGACAGACAGACCCAATTTTTCCGTTTACTTGGTCAAGGCCCGTAAACGGAAATATTAAAAATTAATACCGGTCAAAGCCGAGAAAAAAAGTACAAAGAAAATAATAATACCTATAATAATTTGTATTTATTCATGCAAGTAACATATGGCGGCCCCGTAGCCTAGTGGGTACCAGGTACCTAGTGCGTCTGCCTACGTAGCACAGGGTCACGGTTTGAATCCCGCCCAAAGCAAACATTCGTGTGATGAGCACTCTTAAACGGAAAAAAAGTTACAGTTACATCAGTAAGACCAATGTAACTAGACACATTGCGATTGCAAATAACATAAAAAATCACAGCACACAGAACTGATTATTTATGCAGATTAAAGAGAATTAATTGTACTTGATTATCATAATGGCTCACGCTCCAATTCATGAATGTACAGTAGCCAGCACATGCGGCGGGACATGTTGACCTAGAGAGCGCCCGTATTCCGTAGCGGTAGAGGTGAATTTTACTAGTGCGAATGTCTAATCGCATGTGCTGGCTTCTGTACCTAACTGTTTTTTTTTTGCCGTCGGATGACTTGCGTTTTATTTTCTTTGTTTATTTATTTGATTCTATAAAAATAAAAAATGCTTATAAATACTCAATCTTCCACTTCAAATTGAATATTTATATTAATTTGATACACTAAAATAGCTATGCGCACTGCGGCTTCGACCTACGTTTACCACAGGAATTACTACGATGCTAACTAATTCTTTTATTGAAAATCAACAAAACAATTTTATTTAGCGCTATAAGCGGTGAACATTTTAATAGGTATATGACACAAATAGATATGTGAGCTTTTATTTAAAACAATAGCTTTTCTTTTACTATAATCTTTTAGAATGGACTAATACCGTAAAAAATTGGTTGTTATCCGCAACATAGTGGTAATACATACTTTAGGGCGATTGCGAACCGTTCATCGACACGGCCGTGTCGTTGTCAGGAGGAAATCCCTCTGAGGGACGAAGAGGAGCTGAAAGAGGGTCCAAAGAGGGTCATAGAAGAGCACCGAAGATAGCAATGAGAGTGAAAACCTCAGTAAACCTCATAAGATCCTCAATGAGCCTCTTCTGGCCCTCAGTTACCTCACAACTGGACCTCTCCCTCCGACAAACCTCTTGACAACGACACGGCCGTGTCGATGAAAGGATCGTGCTAGCCATGAAACTGAACAACTTTCCCCGAGGAACATCAGCTCTTTTCTTGTTGTTGAAAAGATCAAGTATCTAACGGTTTTGTGTCGGGGGTTATTAATTTTTTTAATTTAGGTTACTAGCGACCCGCTCCGGCTCCGCACGGGAAAATGGTTATTGTGGTTATCCTTAAGTATATTATGCATGTATTATACATGTAAACATTCCTCTTGAATCACTCTATCTATTAAAGAAACCGCATCAAAATCCGTTTCGTAGTTTTAAAGATTTAAGCATACATAAGGATATAGGGACAGAGAAAGCGACTTTGTTTTATACTATGTAGTGATTTCGAAACGTGTGCGTGCGCCCAGGGTAAATTATCGGGGTAGGTATTCGTCGGCCAATATGTTTCTTATCTTATTACATTGCTCGTTAGGATTGAATAACAACAGCGTCGGGATAGAATTACTGCCCACCGCCTCGTCGATGGAGGTCCAACCACAAAACCGCCTACTCATATTAGATTACCCGTTATTTTTACACGAACCTTTTTTAATAAGCGCGCTTTTCCCACCGTGTGAATGTTTGACTAACAAACGTGCTGGGGTCGCCACATGTATTTTTTATGTTTCTGGCTTTTATTTTTCTGGTCGGTCATACTTTAGAATAGTTGTTTAAAAAGGTTCAATTTTATTTTTCAAAAATTAGATTGACAACTTCCAAACGCTGCATACTTGGCGCGGCAGTGGTATTTATTATATTTAGAAGTACATAATACTTAAATTAATTTTATCTATAGTCTGCCGCAGAAATAACAGGCATAGTGCATGGGCGCTCGGATGACGATTTACTTTGTGTTAAATGACTTTTTATTAAAAAAAACTTTTTTTTTTGGTCAAACCCCCGAAGCGCGCAGTTTTTTCTAGTTTTATGGTAAATTAGGTACCTACCTACCTACCGCCCTTTTTCTCACATGTTTGGACAAAATGTTTGTCTGGTAGAGCTTCTAATATAATATGACGTCATAAGTGTTTTTTTGATACCTTTGAATTTGAATTTTAATTAGAAGAAGAAAGAAAAGAATTACTTTGAACAAAATAATTTAGTGCGAGAGATGATGAGGCATGATGACGCGTTTTCGGAATATTATAAGATCCGTACGTTAAAGGAAATTGTTCCTTTGTAGTGGAATATTGATGAAGAGATCTTTGCCTTTTTAAATAAATTAACCGCGAAATCGGGAAACAAAGATCTTATATACAGTAACTCGTTCTTATAAATAGGTTTTCATGAGTAAAATTAGTTGTGGAATAAATCAAATCTTTACCTTCGTATCAATCACAACCACCGCAAAATCATTTTCCTATAAATCGTCTTGAAACTGAAAATATAGCTCAGTTCTTTATATTATGTTCTGTAGAGTAAATATAATTTTATTCTGTGGCGCCCGCGCTCGTAAAAGATACCTTAAAAAGAGGATATCTTTATCTTTAAGATATCTTTTATAATAATATGTTCTGTGATTTATTCTGTGGCTCAGTTTAGCAGTACCTATACGCACACAACAGCGTGGGTCTATACGCACTGCACTACAAGTAAGGCTAGGCTGCACTCGTGAGATACAATAAGGAATGTTACTAAGTATGTAAAATCACTTGAAACTTTGTTACAGTAGAGCTTTTATATATACAGATACACTAGTTTTTGTTTCATTAAAAAATATCAAGTAGTTTTGATTTTATATGCATTCAAAGTTCCCATAAATATCGAGTCCCGCTGACAGTCACGTGACCGCGTGTGACGTCACATAGCAACACTCCGCTCCGCAGTAGTTTACTCGCGCAGTGTTTTGCTTTATTTCATCGCTTCCAGTTATATGAATTGAATTAAATAATAGATGAAGGGTTCGAAAATGGACAATCAAATAATCTACCTAAAATAGAAGGACTTGGTTGCTCATTATTTAGCGACAATAGTGATTTCTTTGCCGTCGAAAGGCGAAGAGTAAAAATGCAAAGGTAAGTTAAGTTAAACTTTTTATAATATAACTCTCGAAAATAGATATTATATCTGTTCTATAAGTATTCTTTTATTGAAGTACCTAAAATACTCAAGTATTTCATTTCGTAATGCCACTAGCTATAGCTAGAAGTAGGTATCAGAGACCTTAGGTTTTAGGTAATGTAATATAGGTCAATATAAAAATAATAAAACAAAATATACTTTATTGCACAGAACAAAAACAAATACATTAACAATACTCAAAAAGGGAGAAGGCAAGTGGCAGCCTTATCGCTCTAAGCGATTTCTTCCAGGCAACCATTAGATCTTAAAACCGAAAACTACTAATCCCTACTTAATATTACAGTCTGTCTGTTACGCAGATAGAATAGACCTTGGAGACGGACATAGGCTACTTTTTATCGCGGGAAAACAACTGATTCCCACGGGAAAGATTCGGGCGGAGTCGTGAGGCGGAAACTTGATATCTACGAGCTATCTGACCTTGGGGTTTGATAGAATAGACCTTGGAGATGGATATAGGCTACCTTTTACCGTAGGAAAATCCCTCACTCCCACGGGAAAAAGGTCACCGCGAGTAGAAAGTTTTGATAAAACCTGGTACATAGATATAATAGACCCTAGGGATATGTATAGGCTACATTTTACCGCGGGAAAATACTTTAATCCCACGGGAAAAATAGTAGTACAGGTGAAAAGTTTTGATAAAGATTGGTACAGAGATAAAATAGACCTTGGAGTAGGATATAGATTATCTCTTACAGCGGGAAAATACCTTATTCCCACGGGAAAATGGGAGGTCTGGCAGAAAGTTTTAGTGAAACTTGGTACAGAGATACAAAATATTTTAGGGGGGATAAAAGCTATTATACCGTGGGAAAATATCTCATTCCCACGGGAAATATACCTAGTAGCGCGGCGGGAATTTTTGATGATACTTGGTACAGATATAGAATAGATCTCGGGGGGATGGATTAAGTCTACCTAATACTAGTAGCGCGCGCGGCTACTTTTTCAGGCTAGAAATCATCTCATTCCTACGGGAAAAGTCGAAATCCAATGCGGTTGTAGCCACGGGCGGGCAGCTAGTAGGTACATAAAAAGGTAATCACTACTTATACTTAAGTCAAAATGATCTTCACAACAATAAACTGTGCTTCGATTTCTAACAGGATCTGATCTCTTCATAGCTTGTAATCATTTACTTCGTATTTTGACATCCATTGGAACGACAAAAAATAACTTTTCCGGCGCATTGATAGCCGTATTTGTACATTTTGGCACAACACATGATTTTATGGTATTTGGATTGTTATTTTTTTTTTATTCAGAAATCCAAGTACAAAATACCTAATAACGCAAGGCAGCCGTACGGAAGAGCGGGAACGGACTGAGCGAGCGTTGCATTATGACGTCACGCGCTTGAACGCGGAATTTCGTCGCGCGCTCACTTTAAACTTCTCTATCTTGGAAACTAATTGACGTATCGAAATAATTCTTTCACTAGTATTTTTTATTTTAAACGGAGAATTTATAAAGCTAACATTTAAAATTAGTGAACATTCTCTTTTGATATTATCACGTGTCATCATGGAGCCAATAATAAATGCATTGTCAAGTGCCAACGCTAATAAAACGTCGCACTTTGATCAGAATCGGATGCGAGAGATGATGTAGAATGATGAATGGATGACGCATTTTCGTAAAATTATGAGATCCGTACGTTAACGGAAATTGTTCCAATTATAACCTAAACCTAGCTTCCCATCCCGCGGCTCCGCCTGTGGTTTTTCTCGTGAGAATGAGGTATTTTGTTTTTACGTGGTAAAAGGTAGATGTCCTTTTTCAAAAGTATTTTCAATATTTGTGCCAAGTTTCATGAAAATCGGTTCAGTAAGTAGTTTTGGAGCCTATTTTGGTATTTTTTTTACACCTTGGGCTATTTTTGGAGTTTTAGTAAGGATCACAACTTTTAATTTAAATAGAATATTATTATTATAGCCTATGGTGTAGCTTCCCAATAGTGAAACAATTTTAAAAATCGGTTCAGTAGTTGAAGCCTATTCAATGCAAACAAACAAACAATAAAATCTTTCCTCGTATAAATTAATTAGTATAGTAGCCCGGAATGAAAAATGACTTAAATGACATAATCCTAAAATTAACTAAAAATTATTAAAAACTTATAGACTACCTATTTACCTATTGGTAAGGTTTCATGATATTTTTACCAACAATTCTGTTTTTACGTATTACCACCTGAATAAACACTTTCCGACACTACTGGTAATAAATTTACAGTGTCGGTTTATTTTGCAGACAGTTCTTTCGTAGGAAGGAAACAGAAAAAAACCGGCCAAGTGCGAGTCGGACTCGCGCACCGAGGGTTCCGTACAAACCTGCAAGGTTTACAAAGTTCTTTCATTACGACAATCGAGTCATAACTATGGTAATCTTATTGCAAAATGAAATTCATAACATTACAATGGGGAAAGATGGAGGAGCATAAATTTAAGACAAAGATCTCTTTATCGTTTAAGTAACTAAGTACTAAGTAAGTATTTCAACTTGATAGCTCTACGCGTTCATGAGGAAAAAAGTAATAAGTTTATATTTATTAAAAAATATATATTTTGTAATGTAACTAAAAATTTAAGGTTTTCGGAATTTTTCCTTTATGTGTGCTATAAAACGTTGCTTCATGCCAAATTTCAAGATTCTAGGTCGACTGGAAGTACCCTTTAGGTTTTGATTCCCTTGCGAGTACTTGCGAGTTTCAAAATATGCAGCTTAAATTGCTGTTTCTTTTGATTGCGTTGACATAGAAGTTTGATTTTGTTACAGCTTAAAGGTATTATAGACCTGAGTATTTGGTATGAATTTCAATTTAATACCTCTACGCGTTTATGAGGAAATGGGTAGTAAGGTTAAAATTATTAAAAAAATATATATTATGTGATGTAACTAAAAATTTATGGATTTCGTAATTTTTCCTTTATCTATGCTATAAGACGTTGCTTCGTACCAAATTTCAAGATTCTGAGTTCACGGGAAGCACCCTGTAGGTTTTGATTCCCTTGCAAGTGTCGAAAATTTGCGGCATAAACGGCTGTATCTTTTGATTGCGTTGGCTTAGAAGTTTGATTTTTTCACAGCTTCAAGGGACAGTAGACCTGAGTAATTGATATAAATTTCAGCTTCATACCTCCACGCGTTCCTGAGAAAAAGGGTCTTGACAGACGGACAGACGGACAACAAAGTGATCCTATAAGGGTTCCGTTTTTTCCTTTTGAGGTACGGAACCCTAAAAACAGTCTAAACCGGTCCCTGTTCCCGGCAGTTAACATTCCTTATATATATAGGCTGTTTGCTTTGACTTTTAAGTAAGGTAAGTAGTATACTAGTGAGTAGGTGATAAAATATGTTGTTGTATTGAATAGTATTAAGTAAGTTGACGTTTTGTACATAGCAGTATTTTGCACATGACAATCGATATGTTTCGTCAATTTCTTATACTTATAAGTTAAATTTTTGACCGAAATAATAAATCTGATTTGAGAGCGCTACTTGTTTTTTACTTTTTCTATTAAATTTGTTCCATAGAATTTCAATTATTTTACTTTTTTTAAAATAAAGCATTGTTGTTCCTTAGAGTATTATTGAACCAATCCGAAATAAGGCCTTTGTAATAAAATAAGCGACTACAATGCGTAAATTATTATTTTATAAGCCAGAAATGATACTTTCGTCAAATCGTTCACAATAACAACGACGACGTTCGCAAAAACAACAACATTCTTTACTAAGACGAAAAGCGTTTTTAAAACCCTATCGCTTTTTTATTATTTGTATAATGGTTAGTACGTATTTTGGGTACAAAATAAAGTCTGTAAGTAGGTACATAGTTAATCATTTTTACTTCAATTTGAAAAAGCATGAGCGAATTTAAAAGTCGATTTCCATCCAAAGCAAACTTTTTGTAGTATCTGGCTGTTACATATTCTTGTGCGACTTATTTTCGTGAACGAATAATAAAAAAACACATGTATGATCTATTTCACATAGTTTTATTGTGGTAGTACTTAACGAACAGATGGGAGATGTTTCAAAGAAATGTTTAAACATTTAACTAACACATTGAATAAACTGCCGGAAACCGTATAATTATTACTAGCGTAGTTAATAATACTAAAAGTAAATATTTTTGCATAGAAAGGATAGCAGCGTTATTTTAAAAAGCTTATCCAATGAAATCATACAGAGAAAAAAATACATTTAATTTTCTTTTTACCCTTAATTTTTTTTACAATATTTTATTCGGGTATTGGGAAAATCAAAATTAATCGTTTATTAGATAAAACTGTTAAATTAAAATTTAGCGTGTTGGCTCCCAAAAAGGCTATCGTACTAGTTACAGTCAGTAAGGGAACTCAAAACGACTACGAACGAAGTCGTCTTAGGATAATGACACAATGAAAATCTTTTTTTGGCCTTTTCATCATTAACTCTATCCATCTGACTAAGCGTTCAGTTTGTCGTAACTGACAATGTGAGTCACTGGTGGACTCAACTGTGTAATAAAATTGGTGTTTTTGTATTCAAATGGCGGTCGTGACGGTATGTAATCAGATCGGCCGGTTTGGAATAGAAAAAAAATAAACAATTACAGAGCAATGACCCCACACTTTAACAAGAAAGTGAATTCCGGTCTTGACTGTATTTGATTGAAGTAAAAAAGGAAAAAGAGTAATGTCGGTGTGACGGTGTCGTAGGTATTATGACCTAAGATGTTTTAATTTTAAAGGAATTTCTACGAATTTAAGTGGATGTCTTAAGTGGATAATTTTTCCACTTTAGTAGTGATTTGATCTCCTTCTGTAGGCTTAGACGTAGTAACGTAAGAAGCGACAATCTCGAGAAGCTGTCAAACGCGACATAGTGACATTAGGTTCATAGTACTTCTGTCACTATGTCGCGTTTGACAGCTTCTCGAGCCTGTCGCTTCTATAACGTAGTAGACTTACAGAGGTGCATTCTAGTAAAGCCTGTTTCTTTTAATTGAACTACGCTTGTGTCAAAAAGGTACTACCAATCAAGCTTCACCGGACTTGCGGGGGAGCGGAAGGGTCTACCCCAGAGTAGTCATATACCAATGGTCTAGGGGTGGCTCGAGGGAGCCTCGGACCATGGCCTAGTGCTTTGATACGGAAAAACATCGTAAAGGAGACGTGTCGTCACCTGAAGGGATCCGTAACTAGTAAAGTTTGACCTCAATGGAGTCAAGCGCCCCCGGAACAGGTCTTTTGTTTCTCTGGTCAGAAATTTACAGCCTCTTTTTATCAGCGAAGTGCTGGGTTAGGTCACCGTATACATACTATATTTATTCTGTGGTTAGGTGGTCAATGGAGACAGTATGTATGGTCCACAGACTGCATTAAGCTGTGAAGTGTTGTAAGGTTGTGATGTGAAAATGATGAAAACGATCGACAGACGCCTATTTTCCAAATTAACAAATCGAAATAGAAAATAATATGTTTTTTATAAAGTTCTTGTTATACAGGCTCTGAGACTACTGATCACTACTGGTTGGTTTTATAAATGATGGTTTTCAGTTATTCCCATAACATCTTCATTAGCAATGCCCGACCAGCATTTTTTCACAGACATAGACTAGGTACCTATTTTTTTTCTTTTCCGTTTCTTTTGGTAATGAATCGTTAACTATTTATAGCGTTTAGAGAAGTTGTATAAAATGACATAACGTCTGCAAAGGATGGCGCGAAACCGGTATAGCGTCGGAACTTTGACTTTGACCTTGATCTCCCACACATGTCGGCTAGTTTCGAAGAAATTCCGTCATCGTCAGAGTGAGCGGTTTTAAGCTTATAAAAGGGCACATAAGACAGTATTACTTTCCGAAATAGGAATTGCCGCGTTTGGCTGCTGGTTCGGTTTTTTATTAATATAATATAGTTAAGTAGGGTTGGGTTCGGTGGAACGCTGCTACTAGTTACCTACTAGAAGTAGAAATAAATTTGCCCCATCATCATTGTTTCAGTCGAAAGACGAAGCTCTTGCCGAAATATCTCCAATTCTCTACAGCAACAAGTCCTATTTGGACCGCATTCAGTAGCTTCCACCGACCCTCATAATTAGATCGTCGGTCTAACTTGTACGGGGCCTAAACACGCTGCACCCTGGTTCAGGCGGCCGGCCATTCAAAAACCTTTTTGCCCCAACGGTCGTCGCGGCTACTTAAGTTTTGCGATTCTTCGCGCTATGTTGCATCGGTAGATTTGAATTGCCTGTGGATCCTGATTCGATCACGCAGGGAAACTTCAATCAAGGATTGTCCTCTGCATTGCGCGTACGTTTATGCACCTGAATATGGGTGATTTTGTAGATAATGTAAGGATGAGAAACTGGGGTAAGTGCTTATAAAAGAAAAATATATAATTCCACTCTAATAGCACTGCAAACCAAAAGGGATGTGATTAACATACTCATTTAATCATTTCCGATCTCATCCATTCTCTACAGTTTCTACTGGCCGAGCCGTATAATCACTGCACAAACATTTATTGTTTACCTATCAATATTATCACACGGGCTACAGCCAGCCTTGGAAGATTATTTTAAGGCAATCCAAATATTTTCACTTCGACGATTACAAAGATCTATAGCTTTCCGTCCGCGGTTGCGCCCTCGTTGTTTTTTATTTTTCCATATGAACCTCTTGTGAAATACACCGAAATGGAAAAATAAAAATCCCATAAGTAGATCGATTAGGAAACTATACCGAATGGGACACTATGGACCAAATTATTGTTCTGGATCGTGGACAGGCTCCTGAATACTCCCGATGATCCAGTAAAGATTGTCATGGATGCCGTTGGATGCAGGACCGATCATTGTAGAGGCTCTTGTCTATCAGTAGAAATAATTCATTTAAACATATTTTATGACATAATCATGCCGTTCTAAAAGCGAACGATGATGGAATTTATTCAAAACCAGCCGAAATTCAGCCGCTTGCGCACGTGTGCTATAGATCAAGGTCAAGTTCAGCCGCCATACGATTTCGCACCAAAATTTCATACTTTGAATGTTCTTATGAGTTAAGACGATATTTTTATACAACTGCGAATTCCGGCTTAGAAAAGAAGTAACCCGAGTGAGCATAAGTATTTAGTTTTAGAACAAGCTAAATTAACTAATAACAGCCTATCTTGTCATATTCCACTTAAGATTAAGTCGGGTCACAGCTTCAACTTCAATAAGTGTTTTTGAATATTAATAAATTTGAAATTCCTCACTATTTCCGTTTGTGTGGAAAAATAATACCTGTCTATATAATCTAGAAGTTCTTATCCCTATGGGATGAGGGGTCTTCGAAGAATTCGGAATTAGTCCATCAGTGGCCTTGCCGTTCTCGGGAATATTCCCACACTAAGAATGCTACTTACCGTTTGAGGCCAACTAGGACGAGTCAGTGAGATCTACCCTACCCGACCCTATGGTCGGTCGGGTCGTTAGATACCTACCGGAAAACACCAACCCGATAACTGTGATTGACGATAAATGTGATTGAGGGAAAGAGAAAGACCGATTTCAAGGTTTTTACTCACAACGGCTTGTTGTGCGACCTTACCTCGGATAAAAGTTCGCATTGCAGCTATTATAACGATACTACGTAGATACATATTGTTTCTGTAGAGTGTATAATGTAGTCGCATTCACTCACTTTATTAATAGGTAATATATACCTATACATATAGCAGTGAATGTGGAGACATCTCACACACGTCACGTCATTTGACCCCAAGCTAGGCAGAGCCGTACCAAAGATAATATAATACTAGTTACACTAGTGCCGTACTATTGGTATCAGACAGCTGATATACCTATTATTACGCATATAAATATACAACATCCAGACACAAGGCAAACACAAGTGCTCGTCACACGAATGTTAGCCCTGGGCGGGATTTGAACCACGACTTTGTGCTTCGAAGGCAGACGTACTACTACCAACTAGGCTTAGGGGGAGTTCGGGGCCCTCAAATGTCATTATGATAGTGTTAGCAGTGTTAGCGAAGATCATTATACGCGTCACGGAATGCAGTCTACGTAAATAACGTAAACGTTCGGGTCACGCGCATCTATTTACGTCTGCACTCACGTGAACTCTCCAATGGGCCTGTAGGCCTACTACTTATGTAAGTAGCGACAGGCTCGAGAAGCTGTCAAACGCGACATTTTGACAGAATTGCTATGGCTCTAATGTCATTATGTCGCGTTTGACAGCTTCTCGAGCCTGTCGCTACTTACATAGTAGGGGGGGCCACAACTTAGCGCGACGCGCGGCGCGACCTGCGATCTGCGGAATGTTGCCACTGACCCATAGTCAAAATTAACATGAGAAGAGAACTAATTTTTTTTTCATTTCTAAAAACCTGCTAAATAAATGTAGTACCGAAATTAAGAGATTGATTTAAAGCCGTGAAAATACCGAACTTTTGCTTTTGCAAAAAGTAACGTTTATCTTATTTTACTTAGAAAACGACTTCAACACTGTAATGTAGCACAAATAAGATTGAAAATACCTACGCAAAAGTAACGTTTTGAGTCGTGTAATGCAAAGTGCTCAAAAATAACGTAAAATATTACAATACTAACTAACGGGTTGGCAAATTTCCCACCGCAGGTCGCCATAGAATATACCTACTAACCTTCTTGCACACTAGAAAAAAAAACAGCACAATTGCCACTGCTAAAGGAATAAAAAAAATTATTCAAATCAATGGATTTAGTGAATGCAACTATGACTGGATAATGACACTGGCCTATCTTTGCGTTGCTAGATTTTCAGGTTTAACTTAACCCAAAACGATACGAGCGTGATTGTTTTTCGGTTGGAACATCGAAGAGATATTATGTATATTGAATAACCTCCATACAGTAGGGAAGGTGACAAACAAACAGGATCATTTATTATTCATTATGCATAATACCTTTCCTCACTCACTGGTCGGCGGATATGTATGTAAATGTATGTCTATGTTTACAGTTACCCAGTGGAAGCGATGACATTGTTGTTGAGTAGACAGAAAAATTGACGATATCAACGATAGTGTAATTAAAAAAACGGTCAAGTGCGAGTTGTACTCACATGGAGAGGGTTCCGTACAAACGATGCTCTTCATCATCAGCCGAAACAACTGGACCGATCGAGTTAAAATTTGGTACACGTATATGTAAATCTGTTACCCAAAGACAGACGTGTGACATTAAATAATTAATTTGCAACATGAAGGATACTTTTGGATGACTAATTAGGTTTATAAAAATAATCATGGCAAAGTAGGTATATGTGTGTGTCTGTGTGGCATATCAAATGAAATGACTTGTTGTAACGGTCTCAAATATTTTTTTTACAATTTAACGATAAATGGTTTTGAGATTACTTAAGAAAATTGGCGAAAAATGATCATGTCCATTTCATTCAAACAACTGGACCAATCGAGTTGAAATTTGGTACACGTATGTAAATTGTAATCGTTACGTACGTATTTTGCGTTGTAAAATTACAATTCTGTATCTACTTATGTGGGAGTAAAATAATAAAAACAAAAAACTTCAATGGCCCAAATATTTGTTTCCTTTAACTCATGATTGACTCACTTTTAAATTTGCCATCTTTCAGGGTATGAACCTTCGCCTAGCGTTTGCCGTGGTATCGTCTGCCTGCTGGTCGGCCTTCCAGCACGGTTACAACACAGGAGTGCTCAACGCGCCCCAGTCTGTACGTATTTCACACAAACTACAAGCTCAAAACAACAACACTACCTCATCAAAACAACGACAACCTCAAAAAACCTGCAACACAATAATTACAATTTCACTACAACAATATACTTGTCTCTGCAGAATTTATAAGTTTTATTCTACACGTACACATCCACTTCTGTGCCTCGACACAAGAACAAAACTATTACAACAATTACCTTCAAAACCTTACAACAATTAGCTACTATATTCACTGCAACAATTTTTACATAACAACCATTGATAATAACAACATAACAACAAAGTTCAATGCACTAACGAGTAACGAGAGTATTTTCCTAAAATTACATGAATCCTATTTTGATCCTTGTTTTATTTCTACTATACCTACCTACGAATCTAATAATGACAATACATTCTAAAATACTGAGTTATTCTTTAGATACTTCAAGAATGGCTCCACAAGGAAGCTTTATCCGGCACCAACACAACAATTCAGGCGAAGGAAGATCCCAAAGTGATCACGGTGCTAGCGGTATGCGTGTCAGCCTACTGTGTCGGCGGGATGATCGGCGGCTGTCTCACCGGTTTCATAGCTGACAGGTGAGACAACACTATTATTATTGCTATACATCCCTATCACGGGGCAAGGGTCTCTCCTACAGAGTGCTACCAGTAATATCAGAGAACAGAGATTTTGGCCGCGGTCGTTCAAGATTGATAGACCATGACGAGCTTTGGTAATTTTCACAATCGATGAAGATTGGATAGTATCTCTGGGCACATAATCCCTGGGTAGAATACGAGAGCGCTTAACCATCGAAATTTTTAGGGTTCCAACTTCCAGCACTTTTGATCATATTTTGCACTAAGTCACCAAGTTTCCCTGGAACAGATAGGTATTTTTTATTTGATCTAGCTCCTTATTTTCGCCTAAATCTAACTACACTGACCAACAGGACAAAAAAAATTTGTACCTTCAGGACTGTGGTGTTTTCCTTTCTGCGGCAGCGAAGGCACATATTTTCTTCTTGTTCTTACAATCAATAAGTTCTTAATATCTTACCTCATTCTTTGCACTAATCAAATGTCTCCGTCTACCAGATGCGGTCGCAGGGGCGGGTTGCTGCTGAACAACGTTCTGGTGTTCATAGCTGCTGGGCTAGAAGGATCCGCCAAGGTCGTCGGCTCCGCTGAAATGCTTATATTGGGCAGGTGGGTGCGTCACACACAAGTCACAACTGTGGCGTATGGCCTATCAAAGATATATGCCACGAAATAGAACAGAAAACAATGGTTTTGCATGCTAAGCTGAACATTTGATACCTCATATTTGTATCTTTATTAATGGTTCTAATCTAATAAGAAAGTTCCAGGTCACCCAAAACACCCCAAAGTGCAAAAAATGTGATGAGATTGGTGACCGATAAGCCGCGATTAGACTACACAATTTTTAGGACACTTTTTCAGTTAGGTTCCTTAGTAAGGACAAGTGTAATTGCAGTTAGTGTCCTAATGATCGGAGCCTTACTGCAATTACACTTGTCCTTACTAAGGAACCTAACTGAAAAAGTGTCCTAAAAATTGTGTAGTCTAATCGCGGCGGGCAAAAAGTTCTCAAATGACGATCACCAACCAAAGAAAGGGCAAAAACAAAATTAAAGACTTTTGACCCACTTAATTAGAATCACAAACTACAAACCTTTAGTTGATTTAACTTATAAATAACCAAGTGCTCTCCAATCCGAGCCATTCGTTTCAATAATTGATCTCATGAACAATGCCCGAGTGTCTCAGTGTTCTGAGAACGTCGTGTCACCCGACACCGTTGTGCTGCATTGTTGCGCCTGCGTGGGTTTACACGCACGAGTTTAATATGCATACGAATGAGCCGAGCAAAGTTTACATGAATGAAAATTATGTTGTGTACTTTTTTGAATGAAATATTTTGTTTAGAAATGTTGATTGATAGAGGTGGAGCTAAACAAAATCCTTATTAATACTTAAAACGTGGAAAATCGGTCTATCTGTTAGATTTTTATTTACAGGTCCTCTGAATGAACGAGCGGAGACTCAAGTCCGGTGAAGCTTGATTGGTCTTACCTTTTCGACACAAGCATAGGTCAATTCAAAAAAATTAAAAATAAAGGCCGGGTGGATTAGGATAAAAATGCGGGAATTGATATTTTCCCAATACACCTTTACTTTTAAAAACATTATAAATATATGGTGCTAGTAAGAAGGAGGAAGTCTCTGTATGCCCTTCTACAAAATAAAAAAACGGGACAGAAAGGTTGCCTGGTAGAAATTGCTGTTTACTCTACTGTTTTGGTCTGTCTTTCCGTATTATGTGTTGTCTTACTGTATGTGTCAATGAATGTACATACAATGAAATTCATTGTTTTCAGGTTGGTAATAGGTATCAACAGTGGATTGAACGCGGGTCTTGCGCCGATGTACCTCGCAGAAATATCGCCCGTGTCGCTTAGAGGGTCGGTCAGTATATTATATCGTATTATATATTTCATCACACTAATATTATAAAGGCAAAAGTTTGTAAGTGTGTATGTGAGTGTGTATGTTTGTTACTTCTTCACTTCTATACGGCTGGAGTGATTTTAATAACATTTGGTATGGAGTTAGCTGACACCCTGAATTAACACATAAGCTACTTTTTACCTCGGGAAAATACCTCATTCCCACGGGAAAACCTGTTAACGCCGGCGTAGCCGCGGGGCGGAAAGCTTGTTAGATAATATTTAACAAACAATATAGGTATAAGAGTAGTCTTTATATCAGTGCTCAAAAAATACCTATTTAATTTAGAGAAAACAGTTCGGGCGATTTCCGTCGACAAGTTTCATTCCACCATTTTTTATATAGGTACCTATTTTACCATTAGTTTTACCTACTCTCCGATCTATATTACCTTTACTTATCCGAATATTATTCATTTGTTTCCAGATCGGCACGGTATACCAGCTGGTGATAACGATGACGATTCTGCTGTCCCAAATCCTGGGTCTGTCTTCAATCCTGGGCACGGAGGATGGCTGGCCATACCTCTTGGCCCTGACAGCCATACCGGCTGTGGTGCAGTGTCTGACGCTGCCTTTATGCCCGGAGTCCCCAAAGTTCTTGCTGCTCAATAGAGGACAGGAGTTACACGCTCAGAGAGGTGAGAATTATGCGATGTTTTTCTCTGGCCATACCTATTGGCCCTGACAGCCATACCGGCTGTGGTGCAGTGTCAGACACTGCCTCTATGTCCGGAATCCCCCAAGTTCTTGCTGCTCAATAGAGGACAGGAGTTACACGCTCAGAGAGGTGAGATGAGAATTATGCGATGCTTTCTCCTAAACTGTATGGGTTCGATAGAAAGAACACAAAATACTTTTTGGATAGGCAATGTAATTATTAATTTTAATAAGTAACATAGGTTAATAAACATTAACAATGACTGAATAAAAAAAAATGAAAAAAATATATAAATTAGATGTCGTTGCATTTGCATTTTCGTTATAACTTGGGTGACTGTTTTTTATTTGGGATGTGTGTGCCAGCCAATTCAATCTTTATCAAGTACTAAATACCAATGCGTTTCATGAAAGTTGATTCTACATGTTAATTTTTTTTATTGCTTTTCAGCACTCAATTGGCTAAGAGGTGACATAGCGGTACATGGCGAAATGGAAGAAATGCACCAGGTAAGCAAGCCAGTCTGATCCTAAAATTTTAAATGTATCTAGGTCATTCCCAAGCATTTTAAAATAACAGTGAATTGATGACATACCTATTGCCTAGTTAGAAACTGTGGAGCCAAAACTAGCAAGATTCTCATTTTTTTAATATGGTACATTAATAGCTTAAAGAAAATCACTAAACATAATTTTAAAGGTGCGAACCAACAGATGGCAAAAAAGCGAGCTGCGGGAAGATATCCGACATTTATATGCGTCCTAATAACACAGATTTCCCCCAATTACTTTGTAACAGGCAGCTCACAAACTCGAATATCACCCCGCAGCCCGTTTTTTCTCCCACCTTACCGCCTGGCCACAGCTACCCGTGGTGGCGGCGGCGAGCGGCGCAAAGAGCGATGGAAACAAATGTAGGCAATTGTATGAAGCAGGCCACAGCTAGTCGCGGCAGCGGCGGCTACCAACCATCGCACCGCCATTCGCGCCTCCGGTGTCTTCGCAGATCGCGCCGCTGCGCTGGTCGCGGGAAGTTGTGGCCAGGACCTTATTAGATGATTCCCAAGTTTTTGATGATTGCCAGGAAGCAGAGAAGAACAAAGTGAGCAAGAAGGTGACCCTACGCGAGTTGTGCGGTAACCGTTCCCTGCGGCAGCCACTGCTGATCGCCAGCACGGTGATGGTGGCGCAACAGCTGAGCGGCATCAACGCCGTCATCTTCTTCTCCACCGACATCTTCAAGAGTGCGAAGCTGGACGAGACGCAAGCGCAGTATGGCACGTTAGGTGAGAATATACTTATATTTTACGCAGAATGAACTCTTCTTTCTCCGGCCTTATTCTATGTTTAGTTGGGGTCGGCTCTCCTAATCATCCTTCGCCAGCAATTCCTGTCCTGGGTCGTCAAAGGATCCATGTCCAATTCCTCAAGGTCCCTTTTTATAGAGTTGAGCCATGAAAGGTGAGGTCTACCGCGTCGTCTTGGTTCACACTGCATTTCGAGAGGCTTCCAGGTCATGTGGCTTTCAGGCCTTCTCATCACATGACCATACCATCTTTTATTTTACGCAGAATGAACGAATTATAATAAATCAATGAATAGATATACGAAAAAGCAAGATCGGTGCATCTCATTTTAGATGTGTACCGAATCTTAACCCTAGTAAAGTTGGTTTTGAATTTCCTGTGAGCTTATTAAAAATCTGCTAACTCCGTTCGGAAAAAGAGCTTGTTTTTTTTAATATAACAACCAATACTAGGTCAGAATGGCTACATTTGAAAAAAAAGAAGAGATTATGACCTATTCACCCAGATATCAGTGTAGCTCGAGCCCCTCGGTCGGTGGGGACATATATGATGTGTTAACGAATATCTTGTCACAGTAGTTAATACTCCCGGACCCGGAGCAGATCTACCTACACGGCAAGTAAGAGAGTGCCAATGTATTTTTTTCTTGTTGCAGGCATGGGAGCTATGAACGTGGTGATGACAGTCATCAGTCTGTTCCTGGTGGAGAAGGCGGGCAGGAAGACGCTGTTACTGATCGGCTTCAGCGGGATGCTACTCTGCACTGTGTGCCTCTGCGCCGCCTTGAAGTTTGTGAGTAGCAAAGAGTATTTAACACTGTAGAGACACCAGGATTTCTGAGGTAGGTTAACCTCGAAATCCACTCTATAAGAAGAAGAAGAAGTCGTAATACATGCAAATCTTAAACAAATAAAATGTTCATAGGATATCCAGCCGAGGAACAAAATATAACAATGTAATTCTGTTTGTTGTTCGCAGTCGTCGGTGGTGTGGGTGTCGTACGTGTGCATCGCGCTGGTAATCCTGTTTGTGGTGATGTTCGCCGTGGGGCCCGGCTCCATACCCTGGTTCCTCGTCACTGGTCAGTACTCACTCCCACACACACAGACATACACACCACCCATAAACACAATACCAGTACAACTCGGGGCACGGCTCCATCCCCTGGTTTCTCGTCACTGGCCAGAACCACTCGCACATACATACACACACACACACACATACACACACATAAACACATAATCCCAATCCCAGTACACCCTCGGGCCCGGCCCGGCTCCATCCCCTGGTTCTTCGTCACTGGTCAGAACCACTGACACACACACACACACACACACACACCCATAAAAACAATTACCAGTACACCACGGGGCCCAGCTCCATCCCCTGGTTCTCCTGGAACCACTCGCACATACATACACACACACCCATAAACACATAATACTAGTACGACTAGTACACCCCGGGACCGGCTCCATATCCTGATAAGTGTCTAGTGTAGTGTACGGAGTGTCTCAAAGTATCAATAGTATTACCACAGAGAAGTGGAATCCAAGTAGGTACAGTGATCTTATGATTAAGTATACCTATTATATTAGTTAGGTTATAACCTAATTTTTTTTTTATTCTCTTTGGCCATTCTGGACAGGCGAAGGGAAACTCAGCCCATACTGCCTCGTCAGGAATTTTTGTTTTCTTTTTTTCATTCATAAAGGCCGAAGCCAAGTATTCAAGTAAGTAGTCACATAGTCAATCCAATAAAATCATGTCAAATCCAAGAAGATCATGTAAAAGCCGAGAAGATATGTGTCAAAGTCAAAGGTCGGTCATCTACCTATTCGAAATAAGAATTTACAAATCTCTTTTTGACGTCAAGTTTTAATGAAGTTACTAAGTTTTGCTCTGCCCAAGACTGGCTTTCATCTCACACTAATGAAAAATTAACTCTTATTTAAAGAGGCGATGTGATATCAGTTTGAACAGAACTGGCAGGTTCACGCAATGTGTGCGCTGCTGTGGAGAACAACCCGCCGAAGAAACTCCACAGTGAGGTGGGTGTGTAGTGAGGTGTTGTTATCATGACCGCGAGTAGTAGTAGTGTTGTTATCATGACTGTACCGAATATGGTTTACATAAGACCCGGACTGGGAGGCCCGTTAGTTAGCTAGTTGTAGTTATAAAATCTTTCCATGCTATGCAAGTAAGTAATTGATGGTATTCAGATCTACCTAAACCACCTTTGAAGGATTGATTAGGTCCTAATCAATTTACGATAATAACCGTGATTAAAATAGTAGTTAGTCTGTTATTATGATAGTTTTTTGCCATCCAATGTCTTATTATGTATGATACGCCTAATAAAACCATCCAATCTATCAGTTTAACATATCTATATGATTATTCCATATACCTACCTATGTGCTAAGTCAATCTAAACACTTTACGGTGCGCGTGTTCGCCTTATCTCGCAATCGACTTTACCTACCTAAATATAAAGAAACGAAGAAGGAAAGAAAATACTTTAATTTGGCATTTTACCATAAAACAAATTGAATTGAAAAGTGATTTGTAAAATATTACTTCGAATAAACGCTTTTTGAATTTTTGGAACCTCCGTAACGACAGACGAGCTTTGAACACCCCACCCTCCACCAAATGCTTACACAATTAAAAATTTTTTATTATATAGTTTATTGCTTTTTCAACAGATGTCGTCTGTCAACTAGGTATATTTTATTCGAAGCGAAAAATGAAACTCATTGAGCTTGGGCCGGGACTTGAACCCGTATTGACGTGAACCAATAGCGCACTACCAATTATGCCATCAAATCTCCGTACAAGCCCAACCCAACGAGCCTTTTCGCTTTGAATAAAAGATATAAACAAGTACTTAGTTAAAAAATATATGATTAGGTACATAATTGTCTAATCTCATCATCATTACCATATAGTTAGTACAAGTTACGTACGTGGTGATTTGTTCTCATTGTATATTGTTTGGTAATAATTACAGAGCTATTCAACCAGTCGTCGCGGCCGGCGGCTGCTTCAGTGGCTGTCACCATCAACTGGACCGCCAACTTCATCGTGGGGCTCAGCTTCCTGCCGCTCACGGTAAACCCACAAACTTCCCACAGCTCATATTAGGGGCTCAAGCCTACCATGAAATCAGGGTGAACAGTACTCCTACCATGAGTTGATAACCAAAGTAAACGCGCTCGATAGCGACAGCGTCGCGATTTTGTATGGAATTAAAACTACGCCATCTATTGACAGTTATCTGAAGTAAAATTTCTCCATACTAAATGCACGTTTACGTAGTCGATATCGAGCGCGTTAAGTTTCGTTAGCAACTCATGGTAGGGGACTACTATTTGGTATTCTGTGGTAGGGGTACAGGCCTCAGTCGACCACGCTGGCCCAGTGCGGGTTGGTCACGAACACACAAACTTTGAATCTATTCGCAAAATACACAAACACAGCCCAATCAGAGAAATGAAAAGCCCCGCCATATTGCGGAATTTCAATGGAACTAATTTTATAAGGGAAATTTTTGCCCAAGTTCGGTGAAGCTTGATTGGTCGTACCTTTTAGTTAGACACAAGCGTAGGTCAATTAAAAAAACAGGGATTTTTGCCATAAACATAAACCGAATCCGAATCGCGAAACTTAAGTGGCAGTGGGCAGGGCACATTGCACGTAGAACCGATGGCCGTTGGGAAGAAAGGTTCTTGAATGGCGGCCACGCGCCGGAAGACGTAGCGTGGGCAGGCCCCCTACAAGGTGGACCGACGATCTGTAGAGGGTCGCGGGAAGCCGCTGGATGCGGGCAGCGCGGTAACGATCATTGTGGAGATCTTTGGGGGAGGCAGCAGTCCAGCAGTGGACGTCTACTGGCTGAAATGATGATGATGATGAAACATAAAAATATATATACCTACGCTACGTGGCGCCCCCAGAGCAAATTTTTTGTTTCTTTGGTCAGGCTTTACAACAACACAAATGTACAAAAGGCGGCTGTATTGCTAAGGAAGCAATTTATACCAGGCAACCCTAGTAAGTAATTTTTTATAGAAATAAAACGTGTTTTTGAATCTTGTTAGATTTTCGCAGTTGAACTGCACTAAAATGAAAAAAAAAAATACTGCACAAACGTGCAAAAGGCGGCCAGATTGACAAGGTAGCAAATTCTACCAGGCAACTATAAAAATAAAACGTGTGTTTTTGTTTTAGTACTACTGGGAATCGAACCTGTTCATCGCGTTCGCGGTGCTGCAGCTGCTGTTCATCGTGTTCATACAAGTGAAGGTTCCCGAGACCAAGAATAAGACCGTCGAGGAGATCACCGCCATGTTCCGGCAACACATGTAAACACACACACACACACACATACAGATAAACACAAACACACGCACACATACAGACAAACACAAACACACACGCACACAGATAAACATAAACACGCACATGCACACCGTTGACTTCGATAGCTGTAGGGCTACTATGTAAGTCGACAGGCTCGAGAAGCTGTCAAACGCGACATAGTGACATTAGAGCCATAGTAGTTCTGTCAATATGTCGCGTTTGACAGCTTCTCGAACCTGTCGCTACTTACATAGTAGGCCTACTGAGATGAGGGTGAATAAATGACAAAGCTGGTTAGTAATAATAAGAACTGGTACTATAAACTTTATTGCAAGTTTGTCCAAATGCCAAAATGACCGTTTTGTCCTAACTGCGGCAGCGAATGCATAAAGTGCGGTAAAGCTTGATTCATCGTACTTTGCGACACAAGCATAGGTCAATTAAAAAAAGTCGACTGCTTCCCACTTCCCTGCACCCCTCAGGTGCGGACAGGCCGCAACACACACAGATACTCATGAACACAAATTCACATACACAGATAGACACAAACACACAGCAAAACACAAACTCAACACTCATCCACCCACACACCGATATAGATAAGCACAAACACTTGAAACACTTATACACACACAACATGCAACCATACACAGACACGAATAGACACTAACAACACGGACAGATAAGCACAATTGACTACTATTTGGTATTCTGCGGCACAATACACACACACTTACACATACCTACACACACGAAACACTAATTCATACACACACAAGAAAAACACGAACCTATACTATCATGTGTGGGCTGTGTGGCATATATAATTATACTAGCGACCCGCCCCGGCTCCGCACGGGAAAATGGTTATTGTGGGTTATCCTTAAGCATATTATGCATGTATTATACATATAAACCTTCCTCTTGAATCACTCTATCTATTAAAAAAAACCGCATCAAAATCCGTTGCGTAGTTTTAAAGATTTAAGCGTACAAAGGGACATAGGGACATAGGGACAGAAAAAGCGACTTTGTTTTATACTATGTAGTGATTACACAGTAATGTACGCGATCATAGGAACAAAAACGACAAGGATAGTATTTTTTAACTTAATAAGATTTTAAGTGTAAACTTATTTACACAATGCGATCATTCATTATAGAAACAAAATTCGGAACTTAAAATCTGGTTCAAACGTACCTACAAATATTCAAAATACATTTTTTATACATCATAGGTTTATTCATTATAGTATGATCTCAGAATTCAGAGAACACTTTAATGACGTCATTTCAGAAGTTAAAAAGCGTTGCTCATACCAAGACCGGCTCTCGTGTCAAACGAACGTACCTACAAGTCTAAGCAATAAAGAAGAGATCAAACAAAGAAGCGATGTGATATCAGTTTGAACATAACTGGAACATATACATGTGAGTCAATTTCAAAATAGATGACCGTTACACAAAAAAGAACACAGCGGAAACAGTCTTTCGTTACACAAGTTACACAAAAGAATTTCTAAAGGTGAGTTCATATTAACGTTTTTAAGTAAGAAAATACCATTTATTAAGTAACAAATCAACTTTATTACAGAACAATTCTTCATTATATCTAGGTCAGGTAAACAAATAATGCAAATTAAAAATATATTGTGATATACACTGAAAAAATACTGGTTTTTGCAGTGAAATACAGCTTTATTTTCTGTGTAGCGTTACACAAAGTATTGTCTCACGCAAATGTGTTACACAGAAGAACAATAAAACCTCGCGACAACAACAATATCAACATCACTTCAAAAAAGTTGCAGTAAAGTCTTATTAGATTGGCTTAATTACATTTATATTCTGTTACTATTACATAAAACAACAATATTTAACAAAGATTTTCTATTATTTAGAGTAACTTATCTTTGAAATTCGCGTTAGACAAAAAACATTTCTTGCGATAAAACTCGAGCAGCACACATTTAACTACACCACAGTGAAAAAAAAAACATGGCCGCGCTGTTATGTTAGATTGGTAGACGTATAGTGCGCCACTTCAAATTAAATTAAGAATGCGTTCAAATAAACTAAACTCTCGTGATATTGACGTTACACACTGGAGTAACACAAAGTGATAGAAAAGTGGACGTGTGATTAAATTCGATTTCTTATTTTCATGTTCTTTTTATAATATAGTAAGTCAGATTATATACCCAGTACATAATTATAACGATATTCGAACGGTTTAGTCATCAAAGGAATATGAACCTGGAAGAGTATATTGTATACCTACCTACACATACCATACCTACCTACAGACACACTCACGCATTTTAGCAACAAAGTTAGCAACCTACGAATTGTAATCACATTTATAGAACAAAGTCGGAAATCCAATCAGTGTTACGAAAATTGAAAGTAAAAACATCGTGTGGTTTTTGCGGAACCGGGTTTGGTATGTTTCCAAAGTACGTTTAGTATCTCTGCTCACCCCGTAAGGGAAAATAGTGTTTTTTTGCGACTTATTTATTATTTACTAGTAAAGGTCTCACCAAATTAATTCATACTGGAATCGATAGTCGTTATACTGAAAAGTAGACTGCATTTTATTAGGTATTTCCTTAATCCGGACCAAAATGGCGGATCGTTCGTTCGTTAACAGCTCATAAATGGCGGATAAAATCCATAAAATATGGTGAGAGTAAATCTGAACGAACAATTATATAAGTAAATGGTTGTCACAAGGCAGCTATTATTTATGCTGTGTTTTTAATAATTAGTCATATTCTAATACTGAATGCATTTCGCTCTAATCGAAATAATTTATTTTAGTACCTATCCATTTCAATTACTTTAATATAAGCTGCTTGTTTTCAACACAAATTAGTATGTTAAGAATATGTATGTAAGTAAGTAGTTTTATATTTTATCAGATCTGCTTAGACTGTAGTTGATACTTGTTAAAATATTGAAATAAATATTTTCATAGACAAACAGTTTGCGGTTTTTTTAATGAACAACCTTAATATACCTACATATAATTTTAGATATATTTAAATCCAGGTTATTTAAATTTACTATTTTAAAAATTGCGCCAAGCAATAGTTAGAAAGACACAAAACAATAATCCAGCACCCAACCGTCCAATTCCCCGAACGCCCACTTCCCTCAACAGGTCCTTATCGACCGTTTATAGCCATATACCCGACAGACAGTTTACCTGTAATGTAATACTTGACCCAAAGTGTTTGGATCAAACCTAAGTATGTCGGAGGACATATATTGGCAAGATCTATCGATGATAAGAAAATTCAATAAATTTATGTATAAGGAACGCGGAATACGATTTTTTTTGTTTTTCACGATAGTAAGTTTTAAGTTTGCATTCTCATTTTCACTTTGATATCTGAGTGTATTAAATAATTTTGAATTAAAAATTTATGTAAAGCCCGACCAGAGAAATAAAAAACCTCGCCATATTGCGGAATTTCAATGGAACTAATTTTATAACGGAAATTGATGCCATAGTTGTAAAAATGTACACGTGGCGCCCCCAGAGCAAGATTTTTATTTCTTTGGTCAGGCTTTAGTGTGTGTTTTTAAGAAAGGTAGAGCAAGATTTTTATTTCTTTGGTCAGGCTTTAGTGTGTGTTTTTAAGAAAGGTAATTATTAAAACAACCAAGTAATAAATTATAAATTATTATTATTTTGTTCACTTTTGTCTGACATTATACCAAGATTATAGATATGGTATTACAATGGTAGGTTGTCGTCACAGCTGTTGATTTTTTAATTGACCGCTTGTGACGTAATCTTCACGGTAGTCAAAGAAAAAAGACGAAAGAGACGCAGTTATGCGCTAGAGTGAGCGCGGTGTATTTGTATCTCATTCTAACGCATAACTGCGTCCCTTTCGACTTCTGTCTCTCGCATGGTCTAAGAACGTCGAATGTGTGTTAATAGACAAGGATGAACAGCATGATGTCGTAGGCTTGTGTTAAGTCACGTGGTCCGAATGCAAGACCTTGTTTGTTAGACCATGGTCGTGGGTCACGGTTGTTTGGCTGTCATTTGGAAGGCGGCGAGCGCGGGCATATACTGTTTGCGAGAGGCGGATAAGTTGAGCTGAGTGAAGTAAAGGGCGCCGTCCACTGCTGATGTGAAGACAAAAGACGAAAGGGACTCAGTTATGCCACAGAATAAATAATAGTACTAGGTACAGAAGGCGCACTCTCTGATAGCAAACGTGCGAATTTAATTCTAGCTACCACGCCACTAACGTTCAAATTACATTAAACGCGTCGAACGTGACCCTGCCTACCGTTTGTCGTTGCGCTCGTATTAAAACAAAATGCACCTTAAGACTGCGCGCCGCGAGAGTCCTTATTACCACAGACTAAATAATAGCGTCGTCGGGCCGCCCGGCGTAGGTACATTCTGAAGCTCTAGCGCGGAGTGCGCCGAGCATGGGTTATGCGCAAGAGTGAACGCGGTGTATTTGTATCTCATTCTAACGCATAATTGCGTCCCTTTCGTCTTCTGTCTTCTGTCTCTCGTGAAATAGGTGGGTCACGGTTTGGCTGTCATTTGGAAGGCGGCGAGCGCGGGCATGTACTGTTTGCGAGAGGCGGATAAGTTGAGCTGAGTGAAGTATAGGGCTCCCGGGGACGGAGTATCTAACTCGGCCGGGGCCAGCTGTAACGGCGGCGCGGTCCACTGCTGTAGATGTGAAGACAACTGCCAGATAAAGAAAATTATCTAATCACCGTCATCATCATCGTTAACAGCTCATGTATGTCCCCACCGAAGGGCTCGAGCCTACCCTGATATTAGGGTGAATAGGCCTTAGTCGACCACGCTGGCCCAGTGCGGGTTAGTCACGAACACACAACCTTTGAATTTCTTCGCAAGTGTGTGCAGGTTTCCTCGCGATGTTTTCCTTCACCGTAAGAGCGTCAAATAAACGTACATATGATTTCGAAAATCGAAAACACATTGGTACGTGCCGAGATTTGAACCCGCGAACTTCTGAATGAAAGTCAACGGGCTTAGCCACTTGGCCATCGACGCTCTCATCATCATCATCTCAGCCGGAAAACGTCCACTGCTGGACAAAGGCCTCCCATGGTCCAAGAAAACAAGGTCTTACAATTAGACCACGTGACTGACACGAGCCTACGTCATTTTGCCTATTCATCCTTGTTTAATGCGTGTAATAGACAAGGATGAATGACGTAGCTTGTGTCAGTCACGTGGTCTAATTGTAAGACCTTGTTTTCTTGAACCAATTATTATTTCTAACCAACATAAAACCTACTTTAACTACTTTAACATTGGAAAAATACTGCTAATAAGAGCAGTAACAATATGACTAGCGACATCTAGTATAGAATGAAACCATAGATAAAAAGTAGCGACATCTTCCGTTAAATTAAATTACTGTTTCGAAAGCGGCATCTAGTATCGAGTAGAAGTAACATAATATGCTTTTTAAATGAAGTAAAACAACCAAAGATCAGAGATTTATTCCGCCTAGTCTGTAGTATTTTTTTACGACAACACGACAAGTGGTCTCTTTTAGACAACTGTACCGTATTTTTCTGTTTGTTTTTTGCTTAACACGAAATGAAATAGTTAATTTTAACTTTTTATCACTTAATTAAGTCAAGTAGAGTAAAATTTACAGTGTTAAGTAGTACAGTCTGGCAAAACGCCGTGAAATTAATAGGGGCGTCACTTCCTTTAAGGCGTTTACGGTGTTGTCATTTTATATCATGCTGTCACGCTCTAACTTATGGATATTTTTGAGAAGTAAGATTAGTTCCATTTCACGTCTTTTTTGTCACACTACTGTAAGTAGTGGTACTAAGTATTTTTTTTTATTATCTTCTATTCTATAAGTAAGC
Source organism: Teleiodes luculella (assembly GCA_948473455.1). Taxonomy (NCBI): domain Eukaryota; kingdom Metazoa; phylum Arthropoda; class Insecta; order Lepidoptera; family Gelechiidae; genus Teleiodes; species Teleiodes luculella. The sequence continues at coordinate 3,406,072 of OX419609.1, read as the reverse complement.
GTTTTAAACATCACACCTGGCTAGTCTGGTCGTTGTTGGCAGCTATAACGGCGACGTCCCTCGCGAGACTGCCCTCCAGTGACATGCCGAGAAGCAGCGCGAAGCTGCAGGCTTGAGACGACATCGCTTCCACCACCGCCTGGTACGCTCCGGGAAGCTTTAAGAAGTCCTGGAAACGGTTTCAAGTTAAAGCTCCTATAAAAAAAAATATATTTTTTTTTATTTCAAGAATATAGGGTAATTCCATGGTCCAAGAAAACAAGGTCTTCCCATTAGACCACGTGACTGACACGAGCCTACGTCGTCATTTCTACGTCATTTTGTCATTCATCCTTGTCGAATGCGTGTACTGAACAGCGCAAAATGACGTAGGCTCGTGTCAGTCACGTGGTCTAACGGTTAGACCTTGTTTTCTTGGACCATAAGTAGTTCCCATATGTTCCCAAAAGAATGACAGAAAGGAGATGTATAAAAGTGGTCTTTTATTCTGACAAAAATTGAACAGATAAGTAGTATACCTACTTAGAAAGCTTATGTAAGTACCTAGATATCTGGATAACTAATCAGATTATTTTATCGAGTCTCCGTTTTCGTAAAAATTGCAAACTTATTGAAGATAAAAATTTACAATGAAACGAACTATCAATGAATTTCCACTTGTTATTATTCTAATGTAATCTTTTTTGTATTATAATCTTCCAGTCAAGATTGGTTTAACCAACATTATTTTTGTTTGTGGATTTTTTTTGCAGTATTTTTTAAGAAGATCATATTTCCAGCAAAGCCTGACAAAAAGAAATGGAAAACGTGCTCTGGGGGCACCAAGTGTATAATTTTATGTTTATGGCAACAATTTCCATTATAAAATTAGTTCCATTGAAATTCCGCAATATGGCGAGGTTTTTTATTTCTTTGATCAGGCTTTAATATGACAATAATAAAAAAATAAAATAGTTTTAATTTCAGGCACTTGCACACACAAACAACAATGGTCCCATATTATTTAAATAACTTAAAACTAAATTAAAAACTATTCCTAAGATAGTTAAGTCGATTGATATTAAGTATAATGATGTTGACTCGCGTAAAACTATTGCTAAGATAGTTAAGTCGATTGATATTAAGTATGTATAATGATGTTGGCTCGCGTTCTCCGTACCTTGACGAGCACGGGGAGGCTGGGCACGAGCACGTCGCCCGCGATCTTGGCGTCCTTGCTGAGCAGCTGCGCCGGCGACAGCCGCGACACATCCCGCCGCGCGCGCAACAGACGGTCTAACTTACACTTCCTGCAATACACAGTAAGTGCAGTTACACTAACGTCAAAGATTTCAGTACATTTTTTAGACTGTCCAGTATTTTCTACTGTAAAGAATAATTTATTTAAAAAAAATCACGATTTTGTCACATACATGAGAAATAAAGACTTTATTTAAATATTGAAACACTTAAAATCCAAAACACTGTCAATTAACTTACAACTACAGAAATAAATAAATAAAATAAATAAATAAATATGTGGGACATCTCACACACGGCCATCTGACCCCAAACTAGGCAGAGCCTGTACTATGGGTGTCAGACAGCTGATATACATACATATATAAATATGCAACATCCAGATATAACACAAGGCAAACATAAGTGCATAACATTAAATTAAAAGTTTTAAAAACCCCTGTCACTAAACCGTTACTTGATCCTTTTAACAACTAGAAAAGAGCTGATAATCTTTAAATCGCTGAAAACTAAGATCATAGCTAAGAAAAGAACACTCTCGATTCTAAAACATCGCAAAAAAAAAATTTAGATAAAAATATGCGCATCCGTTTAGGAGCTACGATGCCACAGACAGACAGATAGCCACGCACCAAACCTATATCACCCCTCTTTTTCGTGCGTGACTTGGTAATATTACAATACTGTTTTTTCAAGTACTGTACACAAGATTTAGTTTCGTTTAAAAATTGTATAATTTGTTTCGATCCGATGCCGTGCCGGTAGATGTGGTTGCACCTTCATAATACGTCTCTCTCTAATACTCCAAAAGAATGTTTTTCTCACTCTATGCCTACCTGTCATCGAGATAAGACGCGGGCTTGATGATGCTTTCCAAGTATAATGCCATCTCTTCGTCCACCGGCGTCGCTTTGTTCACTTCCTTCGAGAAATTCACTGTGTCTAGGATTATGCCGCCTATGAAATAATACAAAAAAAATATAAAATAAAGACTCCTGAAGCAATTTTACCCCTTTTTACTTCAAAACTAAAATGGTAGGTAATATGTCCTTACTTAAAGCTTGACCAAAGAAATAAAAAACTTATATATTTTTACGACTATGACATTACCCTTATAAAATTAGTTCCATTGAAATTCCGCAATATGGTGAGGTTTTATTTCTCTGGTCGGGCTTTACAATACAATATTATTTATTCACACCCGAAAATATTAAATACAGAAAGACAGAACAAAAAGTCAAAAGGCGGTTTTATTGCAATAGTAATATAGCAATAGCAATCTCATGGTCCAAGAAAACAAGGTCTAACCGTTAGACCACGTGACTGACACAAGCCTACATCATTTTGCGCTGTTCATCTTTGTCTATTACACGCATTCGACAAGGATGAATAGGCAACATGACGTAGAAATGACGTAGGCTCGTGTCAGTCACGTGGTCTAATGGTTAGACCTTGTTTTCTTAGACCATGAGCAATCTCTACCAGACAACCTATAGAAATAGCGCAGGTAAATTTAGGGTTGATGGTTTTATTAGTTCGTCGCGTCGCCGTGAGCTGTGGTAAGAAGACAGAGGGAGGGGTTTGTGTGACACTCACAGTGCAGCAGGTCGGCGGCTCGTGGGAAGGCGGTGAGGAACTCGTCCTCGCTAGAGACCAGCTTGCTGAGGTTCCTGATGCATCACCAACAGCAGAAACCCACCAGCTCTTTAAGACAGAGGGAGGGGTTTGTGTGACACTCACAGTGCAGCAGGTCGGCGGCTCGTGGGAAGGCGGCGAGGAACTCGTCCTCGCTGGAGACCAGCTTGCTGAGGTTCCTGATGCGCTGCGTCACCAGCGAGCAGCATGAACCCACCAGCTCGATGCTGCTGCGGGTGTCCGTGCTGTATCTGCAACCCCACATTCAATACCAAAACTATTGCCACTGGGCAGTCACTCCATACAGAAAACGCTTTTTTTTTAAATTGACCTATGCTTGTGTCGAAAAGGTACGACCAATCAAGCTTCACCGGACTTGCGGGGGAGTGGAAGACTCTACCCCAAAAAAGTCATATACCAACGCGTCTAGGGGCCGCTCAAGGGAGCCTCGGACCACGGCCTAGCGCGTTGATATTGAAAAACATCGTGAAGGACCATACAGAAAACGCGTTTTGACAAGCTACTTCTTTTTGAATATCAACTACATAGTCAATGGTGCTAGGCGCTATGTAAAACACCTCCTCCACCACCGGCGGAGTCCTGCGTTGCCTGCGGGGTGCGGGGCGTGGGGCGCTATATCGGGCGGGAACTCATTTTAGCGCGGGGGAGTGAGTGTCCTTTCTGTACGGGTTAGTACTATTAGTTTCTTCTGTGCTATTGTTAAACCTTTAGAAGGCAGTGGCCACTATATTGCCACTTTAATTTTAACCTTACACCCTCAACATAAAGTCTGAACTAGACAGAGCCTGTACTATGGGTGTCAGACAGCTTATAAAATCCCTGATTTCCATATTTTTCTGCGACATAATACGCAACGCGGGCGGGCGCAATAACTGTACGATTTGTACCTACCTATATTATTCATAAAAAAGCTGTTTATGTATAAAACAACAATCAGACAATGCAAACACAATATCACACGAATGTTTGCCCTGGGCGGGATTCGATCCGCGACCCTGTACTTTGAGCGACGACGTACTACCAACTAGGGCACAGAATGCCAAATAGTAGTCCCTACAGAAGCTGCAATAGGCGACATAAGTCATATAAATTGCAACCCTAGCTCCGTTATAATAAAGTGCAATTCAGATCGCACGGCGCTAGGCGAAAAGAAGTAGTTGCTGCATCTCTCTCTCGCGTATTGCGCCACTCTACTAACACGTTTAGGGAGTGGGGAATTGGTCCTGTCCTGGGTCGGCCCGAGACCGCTCGGCCGGGCGGGAGGTAGTTATAGCGCGCAAGGACATGGAGTGACGGAGGCCTGCTACGGGGTCGCAAGATTACGCAACTAAACAGTACCAGGCCCGGCTCACTCCGCGCCTGAGCTCCAGAATGTACCTATGCCGGGCGACCGCGTATATGAGGACAGTTAGTAGGAAAAACGCGCGCGCTTGTGACGACGCTATTATTTAATCTGTGGTAATACGGACTCTCGCGGCACGGTCTTAAGGTGCATTTTGTTTTAATACGAGCGCAACGTCAAACGGTAGGCTATTATAGCCAGGGTCACGCTCGACGCGTTCAATGTAATTTGAACGTTAGTGGCGTGGTAGCTAGAATTAAATTCGCACGTTTGCTATCAGAGAGTGCGCCTTCTGTACCTAGTACTATTATTTATTCTGTGACAGTACCTAGTTGTAAGCACTTACTTCCACTGCGCGCGGTCCTGCGGCCGGTGGTCGATGACCTCTGTGACGTAGCCGACCAGGAACCGATCCTGAGCAGCCAGCACGTGGTGGTCTACCAGCGTCACGCTAGTCTTCACCTTCGCACACACCTGCTCCAGGTCATAGTCGTCTCTAAAGCCGGGAAAGGGGAGAATATGTAGATCAACGCTGGTGGGTGGTTATAGACTAGCATCGGCCGAGGCTCCGCCCGCGTTAACAGTTTTTTCCGTGGGAGTGAGGCATTTTCCCGCAGGAAAACGTAGCTTATGTTACTCAGGGTGAATGTAGCTTTCTAATGGTGAAAGAATTTTTGAAATAGGTTCAGTAGTTTTTGAGTTTATTCATTACAAACATACACACAAAAATACAAATCTTTCCTCTTTATAATAATAGTATGACTAGCATCAGGCCGAGGCTTTGCCCGTATTAACAGTTTTGCCCGTGAGAATGCGGCATTTTCGCGCCTCATTTTCCATTTCCTTCTCGTCTAAATTAAAATATTCAATTTTGGAATTCTTTCGTCATCTTCGTCCATTGTTCTTTAGTTTTTCCCTTGATTACCGGCCTTGACGGTCGTATTTCTTTTAATTTGTGTAACTTTGTAAAATATTAATATAAAAGTAATTCAAACCGCCGAGTCTCTATTTTTCTATTCTTTTTTTTTATTTCTTTCTTTTTCTTCTTTATGTTTCTTTCTTTCTTTTTCTTTAAATCAATCAGTGGCCGTTCTGCGTTGTTATTTCTCTACAAGTGCGTGTTCTTCAATCTACAGCCACAAGGACCTGTAGGCCTACTATGTAAGTAGCGACAGGCTCGAGAAGCTGTCAAACGCGACATATTGACAGAACTACTATGGCTCTAATGTAAATGTACATAGTAGGCCTACTAATGCGCCGTCAGACGTTCAACACTGTTTCATATAAATCCGGACAAGAGTTCATTGACCTCTTTCTTTACTTTGAAATTATTAAAAATAATGTGACGCCAAAATGTCTGGCAAGGTCACACGGTACACCCCGTCTTCTACTACGGTATGCCAAATTGGGATTTTTTTGTGATAATTTTCCTATAGTTTTATCGTATTGTTTGAAAAAATGTGCGCATTGTATGCAGGAGGCAATGACCTTTAGTCCGGATTAATATGAAACAAACCATAGTCCAGTCCAGTCCAGCCCCCGTAACATGCAGTGCTATGACAAAAGTTTGTCGCACATTTAACAGTAAGGTAGAGGCACAGAACATTTAAAAGAGGTTAGAATGGCGATAATGCGCCGTCCGTATGAAATCCGGTGTCGCCTATTCCACCCCACCTTTCACCTCCACTACATCTGTACTTAATTATAGATGAAGTTTACGCATATACATATTTGCAATTTCAAATCTAGCCAATCATAGCGCCGCTCAATCACGCGATTTCTAATGGAACGAATCATACGCATGCACGCATACCGATTCAAATTTTTATAGCTATGTGTGAGTTAAACAGCGCGATCGCGTCTTTGCGTAAAGATATGAGCGTTGCCATGGCCTAAGAAAACAAGGTCTTCCCATTAGACCACGTGACTGACACGAGCCTACGTCATTTCTACGTCATTTTGCCTATTCATCCTTGTCGAATGCGTGTAATAGACGAACAGCGCAAAATGACGTAGGCTCGTGTCAGTCACGTGGTCTAACGGTTAGACCTTGTTTTCTTAGACCATGAGCGTTGCTCATATCCTTGGCGCGCCTGCCCCGCCCACAGCGCCTTTCTAACCTCTTTTAAATGTTCTGTGTGGTAGAGGGCTGGTCTGTAGCAGTAATCACCTGAACACAAGTTTGGTGTCGTCGATGCCGTGTTCCTTCAGGCAGTACACCACCTCCGTCTTGACGGGGAAGTCCCGTCGCGCCACGTTCAGGATCGGCACGAAGATGTCGTCGCGATACGAGGACTCGTCGCGGCTAACCCGGGTGCACACCTGGACAATACCAATAAAAAGCCTCGCTACAACAATGTTATATTATTATTATTATTTTTATTATTTTTTAATAGGTTTGGTTACAGGTGACAAATTGCAACATCGATAGCGAAAACAGGAACAAAATAACAATAACAAATCTGTAGCCCACTTACAACCAAACACAACATTCACTGAAATCAGTAGATATATGCAAATTTAATTACAATTCTAAACAAATAATAGATACATAGATAAATATAATAATTAATTATACAGTTGGTTTTATTCGGATTATATTACATAATAACTAGCGACCCGCCCCGGCTCCGCACGGGAAAATGGTTATTGTGGGTTATCCTTCAGTATATTATGCATGTATTATACATATAAACCTTCCTCTTGAATCACTCTATCTATTAAAAAAACCGCATCAAAATCCGTTGCGTAGTTTTAAAGATTTAAGCGTACAAAGGGAGGGACATAGGGACAGAAAAAGCGACTTTGTTTTATACTATGTAGTGATAGTGATATCCTACTAATATTATTTAACGCTAAAGTTTGTGAGTACTCAATGGATTCTAATGAAACTTTACAGTAATCTAGCTTGTACCACAGAATACTAAATAGTTATACCTACATCAGAATAACACATAGGCTACTTTTTACAGCGGGAAAATACTTTATTCCCACGGGATAAACTGGTAACGCGGGCGGAGCAGCGGGGCGAAAAACTAGTTATTTATACTTATACAAGATTTCCGCCGCGACTACGCCCGCGTTAACAATGGCGGCTTTTATTATAATTAAGTTTACAGTGCCTTAGTAATATTATTAGTGTTATACTGTAAATTCTGTTTTAGTAAATAAATAAATAAAAAATAAATTATTGTAGTTTAATCAAAAATTCATTCAGTAGTTTTTGCGTGAAAGAGTAACAATTAAACATCCATACATCCTCACAAACATTATTATTATTATTTAATGCTCACCCACCCCACATTTGATCTTCATGTGTTCCCAGTGTCGGAACGCAGCGTAGACGAGAGAGCACACTGCTGAGTCTAGATCACAGCTCTCGTTGCCCAGAACTAGTGATAGGTCTCGGTAGTTATTGGATTTCTAAAACATTATCCACTTTAATATTATTTTATTATAATATTTTATCTTAATAAATATTTGTTTTATTTTAGTAATTTAATGACTACACAACACATGATCAGGAGGAGAGAGTCACCTTTGTGTGCTTATTGTAATGTTATAGAAGATATCTTCCACTTGTTGGTGGAGTGTGATCGGAATCGTGACCTAAGAAACAGGATGTTCCCTCTGGGTCTGCATGGTGGGCAGGTAAATGTACTATTAAGTTCTTCATCGTCGAAAGATGCGAGGTTGTTGTATTTGTTTTATAATATGTCGGTTAAGAACCGTTAAAGGTTCTCCAAACCATCGTCCAAAACTATGAGGCTGGCATTGTCGCCAAGAGCGTCAAAAGCCTCAATAAAAATTTGATATAAAAAAAAAAAAAAAAAATGACTACACAAAAAAAAAATTGGTTTTAAAAATAATTAAACAAATTTTAAAACTATTTCCATTATTTGTTTTTTTTATTTTTTATTCAACAATGACTGACTTTAGATCCTAACCTGCATATTTTTGAATAAAAAAATATGCCCAGAATGTTTCCCAATTTTATAGCTTTCATTAATTATAAGGTATCTTGTGTTTAACTCACAAAATTACAATGATTATATTTACAATTATTGTGCAAATAGTAATTATTTCACCCATATTCAAATACGATATTCACCAGTTTATCCAACGTTGTTGTAAGATAAGTATCCATTATGTGAGTGCGGCGTCTTCCTTGTGATATCTAGATGTTTAAAAGAACTTTAGTTTTCATTTTATTGAGCTTTTCCCATCGTGTTTTCTAAATTTTGCTAAATTGTATCAAAACCAAAACACAAGCAAGAGCAAGTGAATCAATCTGTCATAAACAGCTGATCTAAACGTCAAAAGGTTTTGTAAACATCAGTTTTAATAGTTCAGCTATTGGACGACAGATGACACTTTACAAATAATTTTAGATTGCGTAACAGATGGCGCAATTAGAGTAATTTGATAGATTTTTCGCAATGTTTTTCCCTATTATTTTCTTCTGTGCTTTTTGCCCGTGCAGTGGATTACGATCTCGACATGCTAGAAAAAGAGGAAGTACCTATTTTGTTTTTTCCGCGACTTAGAATAAGAGGAACGGAAGGTTCTTATTTTGGTTAAAAAAGATCTCATTGTTTGCAAGCTCGCGTCGGTTTGTGCATATAATATTGAATGCAATTTAAATATTTTACTTGTGTAAATAATTCATAGAAAACTTTTGATAATCCATCGCGTCAGAAATACGTAGTTAAATAAGTAGTAGGTAAGCAAATACAATAAAAGTGGAAGTTTACGCTCGAAATGCAATAGTTCAAAACATCATAATTAAATTTTCATATTTTAAAACGGTTTAATAAATCAATAAACCTTTTGAAAAAACCTAGCTAGAGCTAGAGTAGGTAAAGTAAATATGAATGAAATTTTACCATCAAGTATTTATATGAATTAAACAATAATGAAGAAATACTTCATATGTTATTCGTTATTTGGTAAGTTCTTTCGCTAAGTTAAAAATACATAAATAATAAAGACGCACTAATTTCCCTAACGGAGTGAGCAGAGCCCTAATCGCCTCTATTTATGCTCACGCTTGGCATCATTATTAAGAATAAGAAACATTTATTTGCGGGACCACACAACACAACGAATAATACAAAATTTAATAGTGCCTACGACGACACCACACAGAAAGGGCCTCACTCGTCATCATTGCAATCCATTCAGCGGTATAGAAGTGAAACAAATGAACTAAACGATTTTTTTTAAATAAAGATACCTACATACAATCAAGTTGCTGGATGCGGGCAGCGCAGGACCGATCATTGTGGAGATCCTTGGGGGAGGCCTTTGTCCAGCAGTGGACGTCTATAGGCTGAGATGATGATAATAAATAAATATTTATGTGGGACATCTCACACACGGCCATCTGACCCCAAACTAGGCAGAGCCTGTACTATGGGTGTCAGACAGCTGATATGTACATATATAAATATACAACATCCAGACACAAGGCAAACACAAGTGCTCATCACACGAATGTTTGCCCTGGGCGGGATTCGAACCCGCGACCTTGTGTGTTCGTAATGATGATGACATACAATCACGCCTCTTTCCCCAAGGGGTAGGCCATAGACCATACTCCTTCCTTCCACTTGCTAAGACTCAGACGTACTTACATACTTCTTTCGCTTCATCCACATTCATTAATCTCATTATGCAAGCTAATCGGCTACTCCTGACCTGACCCTTTGTCAGAACATCCCCCCCGGTCTTCCAATTTATAAACATTTTTTTATAAAAAGCGATGGCTGACCCATACGTCAAACCCGTGAACGTGGTGCTGCTTGGGGGAACGTCTGCTCTAGTCGATTGCCGGTTGTTTTATTGGTTATATATATAATTTAGTTTGCCTTCCTCTAATGGCAAATTTCGTTTGCACTCTTTGTTATATTAATCAAATTGTAATAAAATAATAATAATGTAAAAATATTTTGAAAAGATGCAACGCCTGTGGAGTTTCTTCCGAAGAGTTCTTCTCCACAGAAGACAGCCAAATCGTGAACTGTCCTCGACGTCTAAAAGTAATTTGTAAAATCTTACTTCGAATAAACACATTTTGAACTTTGAACTTTGCCTTCATTTTCTTCAGTACAGCTAGCGAGTTGCGTAAGCGCATCGATACTAGAGCGGCTCACAGACAACAGTTATGAGTACGACGCGGGCTGCCCTAGGACCCTGTGCGAATCCGTCCAGGTCACTCTGTGCCTCCGACTGAAGGACCCTTTGGCCCATTACGCTGCCTCCCAGTATCTGATTGTTCAGGACAGGTGCGATGTGAAGAGGTTGAGATGCTTTCAAGGTAGGCCAATCACATTAATATTATAAGGCCAAAGTTTGTGAGTGTGTATGTATGTTTGTTACTTCTTCACGTCTAAACGGCTGGAGAGATTTTAATAAAATTTGGTATAGAGTTAGTTGACACCCTGTATTAACGCATAGGCTACTTTTTACTGCGGGAAAATACCTCATTCCCACGGGAAAACCTGTAAACGCGGGCGGAGCTGCGGGGCAGAAAGCTAGTAAAAAATATTAATAAATTCACAGTGGGGACATCTCACACACGGCCATCTGACCCCAAACTAGAGGTACGAGCTACTGTCTGATATCACCCATAGTGCAGGCTCTGCCTAGTTTGAAGGCCGTGTGTGTGTGTGTCCCACATATTTATTTATAAAATCTTTACATTTAATTCTTATAGGTCTAGAAATAGCTGAAGTGGATATGGTACATTGCGAAAGAAAGAAAGCCAGCGTGCTAGATTCTATGGACCGTAAGTGTTTTGGGAATATTAATATTTATTATGGTGAGCAAAAATTTAATGATTTAAGTAATTCATGTGAAGTAGATTAAAGCCTAGGGCGGCAAGTTTTGGGGGCGGCAATTCAAAGGTAGGTAAAGTTTTTAACATTGTCATGATTTTACGAAAGTGTAGCTAAGTTCTTTTTTTTTTAATTTACCTATGCTTGTGTCAAAAAAGTACGACGAATCCAAGCCAAAGTATTCATGTACCAACGCGTCTAGGGGCCAGGAGAGAGCCTCGAACCTAGGCCTAGCGCGTTGATACGGATAAACATCGTGAAGGAGACGATGTCTGAGGGGCTCCGTCTCTGATTATTGGTTTTGATTTTGATTCTAGCCGCGCCCCCGCCGGCGGGTACGGGCATTGTTACCTGCAGGGGTAGACTAGATTACAATGTGACAACCCATACTGGGTGGGGTAGATTAGATATATAACTCTACAATTTCATTATTATTTATAGAGAAAATAAGACTGCAAGAACTGCTGACATTGGACCGACTAACGCAGGAAAATATAGACCAGAACACTCTTCAAGCAGTACCAAGAAGGAAGCGAGAAGAATCCGTTAAGTGGTTTCTTTTTACTAGTTTTGTAGCCCCAGATGCTCACCGGGACCTTGGCGAGCCGTCAGGAGCGGCTGATCACTGGAGTCTACTAGCCCCAAGTGTGTGCAAGTTTCCTCACATTGTTTTCCTTCACCGTAAGATCGTCAAATAAATAGGTAGTTCATCTCAGCCGAAAGACGTCCACTGCTGGACAAAGGTCTCCCCCAAGGATCTCCACAATGATCGGTCCTGCGCTGCCCGCATCCAGCGGCTTCCCGCGACCCTCACCAGATCGTCGGTCCACCTCGTGGGGGGCCTGCCCACACTACGTCTTCCGGCGCGCGGTCGCCATTCAAGAACCTTTCTGCCCCAACGGCCGTCGGTTCTACGTGCAATGTGCCCAGCCCATTGCCACTTAAGTTTAGCGATTCTTCGGGCTATGTCGGTGACTCTGGTTCGCCTGCGGATCTCATCAATAGGTAGTTACGAATTCGAAAATCGAAACACATTGATACGTGCCGAGGTAATTATGAACCTGCGAACTTCCACCGACGACGGCGATGCTACATCATACTAATAAGAGTATAATAAAGAGGAAAGATTTGTATTTTTATGTGTGTGTATATCTGTAATGAATAAACTCAAAAACTACTAAACCAATTTCAAAAATTATTTCACCATTAGAAAGCTACATTCACCCTGAGTAACATAGGCTGCCTTTACCGCGGGAAAATGCCTCATTCCCGCGGGAAAAATGGTTAACGTGGGCGGAGCCGCGGCGGAAAACTAGTCGTATTTATATTTTTAAATTAATTCCAGATAAATCCAAGCGTAACCAAACCAATGCCCAAGCCAAAAAATGGTGAATTGCAAATGAGAAGAAGCCTCGACCACTGGAAGAACCATTATGCAAATAAAGTACAAATAGCGAAACTCGAATTGAAGAGGTGGAAAAAAAACGTAGAATCAATAACAAAAGACGTTCTAAAGCATTGTTATGGGATAAGTAGGTATCCCGTAAACGCGATAAGTTGCTTTCGGTTCGGCCCGTCTGTTTTTTTTTTTAATTTTCCTATGCTTGTGTTAAAAAGGTACGACCAATCAAGCTTCACCGGACCGTCGCAGGCAGACTTTAATATAAAATAATTGAAATCATTATAATATTATAAAGAGGAAAGATTTGTATTTTTGTTGGTGCATGTTTGTAATGAATAAACTCAAAAACTACTGTTATGTGCCGATTTCAATAAATTCTTTCACCATTGAAAAGCTACATTCACCCTGAGTAACATAGGCTACTTTTTGCCGCGGGAAAATAATAATAATAATAATAATAATAATAATAATAATAATAATAATAATAATAATAATAATAATAATAATAATAATAATAATAATAATAATAATAATAATAATAATAATAATATGTGGGACATCTCACACCCACCCACCCACCCACGGGAAACACACTTAACGCAGGCAGAGCCGCGGCGGTAAGCTAGTCCCTACTATAAATTATAAACGCAATAGTAACTCTGTCTGTTTGTTACGGTTTCACGCTAAAACCACTGAACCGATTTTGATGAAACTTGGTACGGAGTTAGAATAGACCTTGGGGAAGGATATAGGCTGTCTGTTACCGCGGGAAAATACCTTATTCCCAAGGGAAAATCGGTAGGTCGGGCGGAAAGGTTTAGTGAAACTTGGTACAGAGATGTAATAGATTTTGGGGAATAGATTTAAAAGCTATTTTTACCGCAAGAAAATACGTTATTACCATAGGAAAAATCTGTTGGAGTGGGTAGAATCGGCGGGTGCAATCTTTGTACATGATTTCAAAGCAAATAAAGTTTTTTTATTATTATTAATTATAGAGCCGCAGGGCGAAAATTTGTGTATATTTTAACTTTCTCAATTTTTTAGGACCGGACGGAAGATCGGCTCTGAGGACACCTCATCCATTGAGTATACGTGATATTTTGATGATCAATGATAAAGATGATAATAAGTTACACACTGTAACGAAACGTGGAGATACCTTGGTTAAAAGAGTTAACGAAAATAAAAAAGGTAACCAAAAAAAAGAACCGTTCTCTTTTACTATTGTTTTGTCTTGGCTGCTTTATTTTTTCTCTATTTAGACCCCTTTTTCCTTTTACAAAGGTTTACTTCCTGTAATATTTCGAAGAAATTGCGATCCGATTGTTGCGCCTACTTTGATTGACTTATTTATCGACGTCGGCTGTCTAAAGAGAACTTGTGTAAGCGAGCGGAGAGAACCTTTATCTTGAATCACTCTATCTATTAAAAAAGCGGTTGTCAGTAAAGTCGGTTTACCGACGATAGTTGAACGTGACAACGCCTGCCTCTTTGTCGCTCGTTCCGCGCTTTCGCTTACACTTCAAGCCTTAAATGGAACGCCTCAGCCGCGCGGTAACGCCGCATTGCGTCATGTTTTATCGTGCGTGCAGCCGGCTACATCGTTGTCACGTCAAAAAACCGCATCAAAATCTGTTGCGTAGGGGTAATGACCAATAGCTGACCACAAAAATATATTTTAATTTATGAGGCTATCATGTATGATATTTTTTGTTTTATTTGTATTATGGCAAAGCAAAGTTCGTCAATTGACATCCGGAAGTCGCCTTCTATTGCGTAAAAAATAAGGCGGTCATGTATTGGTAAACGAGTATTATTTCAGTTTTTACGTACCTAAGTATAAATAATTTCGTACTTATAAAATAGTTCGTACGTTTAGTTTAATATAAGTGATCTAGGAGGATAAGTACTTAGGTTATTAAGCGCGTGTCAGCCATGCTCGTGCGGTAGCTTTAGGTAACGTTTACCAAACTGAACCAATAACTGGACCATAAGGTAATTTCATACAATTTAAGTCATTGTATGTAACTTGATTAAATAAATTATTATTATTATAATTTATTAGTAGTTTATACGATGGGTGTTGAAAAAGGGGCGGAATAGGGCCTGGGGCCTAGAGCGGCTAGGACTGCAAATCCGCCACTGGCTCCAACAACCAGTTTCGTCCAAAATCAGAATTGATAATCAGAGACGGAGGTAACCCCTCAGTCGTCATCGTCTCCTTCACGATGTTTTTCAATATCAACGCGCTAGGCCGTGGTCCTAGGCTCCCTTGAGCCGCCCCTAGACGCGTTGGTATATGACTTTTTTTGGGGTAGAGTCTTCCGCTCCCCCGCAAGTCCGGTGAAGCTTGATCCGTCGTACTTTTTCGACTCAAGCATAGGCCAATACAAAAAAAGACCAGTTTCGCGACAGAATAAAAAATAACACCTTTATTTTCTCAGCTCACGCCTCCAGTAGAGTCCTGCGTAAGAATAGAAAAAGTACTACAGCTAAAAGAAAAATTCAGATCAAACAGGCGTTAAGACATCATGATGCAGAACTAGAAGCTTTGAAAAAGGAGCATGCGAATCTACATAAACAATTGACTACCGTTCAACATAAAGCAAGGCAGGAGGAAGCAATATTGCATAAGTGTCTTCATGAAAATAAATATTCGCCGTCCACCAAGCCCGGACCACCAAACATATCAACTGAGAGCGATACCTCGGTAACATCGGATAGCGATGAGGTGACACCATCAGAAAGCGATTCAGATAGTGAAAGTTCAGAAGAATCAAACGAAAAAATGAAAAAAGGTAAAAAACACAAAAAAGGAAAAGGAAAAAAATCTAAAAAAAATAAAAATAAAAAACAAAAACATAAAAAGTCCAAAAAATCCAAAAAACATAAAAAACCCAAACCGCCTAAATCAAAGAAACACAATTTTAAGATACAGGAGAAAAAGAAGAAGAAAGAGGAAAAGAATAAGAAGAAAGAACTGGAAAGAAAAGAGAAGGAGGAAAGAAAAGCAAATAAGCACCAAGAACACAACAAGAAGAAACTATCACATACGCAAACTGAAAAAGGTAAACAAATTCACATGATCACATAAAGGAGAAGCATCACGTTCTATACAACATTTGCCCACGTCCTACAACAAGATTTTTAAAAATAAATTCTTATACTCGTATATTTATAATGCTGACAATGAATTTTATAGCCTCTTTTATGTTTTTTTGTAGGACTTGGGGTAATTTTGAGCCGTCTTCTTTTTGTACTTACTTCTTACTGCAGAGTAAAATCAAGTCCGGTGAAGCTTGATTGGTCGAAAAAGAAGCAGAAAAAAGCATAAAAGAAAGACAATACCTAAAGTTAGGACGTTTGACCTAACAGTAAAGAATGAATGATGGACATTTGTAGCTTTCCGCCGTTGCTCCACCCGCGTTAACAGTTTTTCCCGTGAGAATGAGGCATTTTCCCGCGGTAAAAGGTAGCCTATCCTACTTATGGTGAATGTAGCTTTATAACGGTGAAATAATTTTTGAAATCGACCCAGTAGTTTTCGAGTTTATCCATTACAAACATACACAAAAATTAGTTTCATCGGTAGATTCCTCCTTTATAATATTGTACGCTATTTTATTTAGACCCGGTATAGACAACACATTTAATTTCCAGGAAGTATTTAAAATAGCACAGGTTCAAAATATTGGTCATTGTTTGTATGTTATGTCCTAGTCAGTTGCAGAAAGGTTCATTAAAGTTAAAGCTTCTTTAAATCTATTGCTGACTCTTTCCTTGTCAACAAGATAAAAAGGATAAACAATAGGTTTAAAGTAGCTTTAATTTTATGAACCTTTCTGCAACTGAGTTTCTTTCCTAAACTTTATTTTCTTCTTTTTTTCAGGAACCAAAAGCAGAGAAATTCTGGAACCGGTAGGTATTTGGGTCTTTGCATCATCATCATCATTTTAGCCGAAAGTCATCCACAGGATGCAGACAAGCAGGATAAAAACCTCCCCCAAAATTCTCCACAATGATCGGTCCTGCTTGGCCCGCATTCAGCAGTTTCCCGCGACCCTCACCAGATCGTCGGTCCACCTTCCTTTTAATAATCAAAGTAATTGGCTCAGAATCGCTAAACTTATGTAGCAGTGGGCATGGCACATTACGCGTAGAACCGATGGCTGTTGGGACAGAAAGGGTGTTACCAAACAATATTATTAGACAAAATAAATAATAAATATGTGGGTACATCTCATATCACACACGGCTATCTGAGCCCAAACTAGGCAGACCCTGTACTATGGGTGTCAGTCAGGGAGCTGATATACATACACAAGATAATAAAACTATAAGTAGAGGTCAAAAATCTATAATAGAAAAAAAACTTTAAAATCCGAGTCAGGGGGATGTAAGAATTGATATAGAACATAATATAGCGCTGGTTATGATATCTTAAATACGATATCTTAAAGCCTCGTAGCCTAGTTGGTAGTACGTCTGCCTACAAAGCACAGGGTCACGGTTTCGAATCCCGCCAGGGCAAACATTCGTGTGATAAACACGTTTGTGTTTGCCCTGTGTCTGGTTGTTGTATATTTATATATGTATGTATATCAGCTGTCTGACACCCATAGCACAAGCTCTGCCTAGTTTGGGGTCAGATGGCCGTGTGTGAGGTGTCTCCAGATATTATTATTATTTTTGGGAATTTTATTATTATTATTATTATTATAACGTGTTTTGTTTGTTTTTCAATTGCGGTGCAGATCTGGAAAGGCTGTGGCGATATTTACTTCAGACCAGATACCTCCAACGACAGCGGTGCGAATGAAAAGTTGAAGAGGGGAAATAAAAAGAAATTAACTCACAAGTAAGAATTAATTCGCTAATAATTAGGTAGTTTCACACCAGCAAATCAATAGGTAATTTCGGTAGTACATTTTTCTAGTAGGGATGTAGGTATGAAAATAATTTCATATTTTTAATTATTTTCAGAACATTACCTTATACCTCAAACTATATGAAATTCTTTTAATATCTTAAAATCTGCTAGAATAATGTAGGTGCGTTATTTTATACAGTGTATCCCGGCTGCAGGTGTCAGACCAGATAATAAAAAAATATCGATAATGCCACCATTATAAAAAAAACAACTATTTTGAAACGGCAGCAATTTTTTTTTCTAGTCTAGAATTTTAAATATCTTTGAAATATCTTTCGCTGTAGCGTCTTATGTGCAATAAAAAAAATCCAAATGATTAACCAAACATTCACGTTAAAGTTTAAAATGTATATTTATTCTCTATATATAGAGAATAAATATATGTAGAGAATAAATATATTTATATATAATAAATAATAAATATATATATATAAATATATATCAAGAAAAGTATGTAAAAATATAGTCACTTTTATATAAAAAGGGACACACATTTTTCCACTTTGGAAGACGCTTCCAAAGTGAAAAAATGTGTGTCCCCCCCCCTCTAACTTCTAAAATAAGAGAATGATAAAACTAAAAAAAATATATGATGTGCATTACTATGAAAACTACCAACGAAAATTGGTTTGAACGAGATCTAGTAAGTAGTTTTTTTTTAATACGTCATAAATCGTAAACCGCAATTTACCTTACACTATTATTAAAGCATCGATCAAAGTCACAAGTAGTCACAACGAACTACAAAAACTATTATATTATGTTACTGGCTGCTACGGAACCCTTCATGGGCGATTCCCACTCGCACTTGGCCGCTTTTTTTTTTAGTACTACATTTTAAACGCACCAAGATATATATCTAAAAGTTAATGTCAAGACCTAAACTCTAAGCCAAATCATATTTACTATTGTATCTTACCCAGGCACGCAAGAAAACTAATGTGTGCACCTCTGAAGTAAGAAACTATCCTTTCGGAACAAGAGAAACGCAAGATGAGCTCCTAAGGATAATTAAAATAGAACAGAACAGAACTCAAGCACTTCATTGAAAATCGGATCATAATACCATAATTTATACAAGAAAAGTTGAAGCTACCCGACGACGGCCCCGTAGCACAGGTCGGTCACTCCAAACAAACGCGTTTTGACAAACTACTGCTTTTTGAATAACAACTGAATATCAATTACAAGAACATCCCAGAACACCCATGTTAGAGTCCCGCGGCGCCTGCGGGGTGCGGGGCGTGGGGCGCTATATCGGGCGGGGAACTCATTTTAGTGCGGGGGGGTGAGTGTCTTTTCTGTACGGGTTAGTACTATTATTTTCTTCTGTGCCCGTAGCCTAGTTGGTTGGTAGTACACCTGCCTTTGATCTAGCGTGGTCTTTGCGCACTCCGCGCCCACGCATCTCAATAAGCTTCAAGTTATTCAAAACCGGTTCCTCCCCGGGCCACTGGTTGTCCTTGGTTCGTTCTTAACATCGACCTTTATGTCTATTCCGAACTCCCTACCTTTAGTTAGAGGCTTCATGAAAGAAGCATCCAAACGCTACTTTGATGAAGGCTCTTCCCATCCCAATCCCTATGTGTACGGACTATTTTCCGCACCCTACTACACGGTTCCGCCGCCGTACCAAACATATCCTTTCCGAACCTGACGATGATATCACTAATGCAGTTAAAGCAGACAAAGAATTTGGATTACACCTAACAGAATATCCTTCTGGTAGCGAAATACCTTTCAAGTAACAATGCCCGTACCCGCCGGCGGCCCCTCAGGCGTCGTCTCATTCACGATATTTTTCCGTATCAACGCGCTAGGCCTAGGTTCGAGGCTCCCTCGAGCCGCCCCTAGACGCGCTGGTACATGGCTACTTTGGGGTAGAGCCATCCGCTCCCCCGCAAGTCCGGTGAAGCTTGATTCGTCGTTCTTTTTTGACACAAACATTGGTCAATTAAAGAACCCGTGAAGGTAATAATAACGGGGTTTTAATGGGTTAAGACCAAGTTTATTTCACCGGATCCACCCACCACCAATCCACCAATCTTCGAGCATAATGTCAAATTTTAAGAACAATAGGAAGCACATACGACTGAACACTTTGAGCTGTCAGCACCGTTATTCCGTAGCAGTAGAAGCGAGTTTTGTAGTGCGAGTGCCAGTCGCATGTGCCGGCAGTAGCCAGAACAGTAGTACAGTAGCCAGCACATGTCGCTGGACATGTTGACCTTGAGAGCGTCCGTATTCCGTAGCGGTAAATTTCGTAGTGCGAATGTCCAACCGCATGTGCTGGCTTCTGTACTTTCGGCAAATTGGTCCGATATTCTACTGAGCTAACAAACTGAGCTCTAAAGGAAATTAATAAAACATTGTAAAAACAAACCCTTAAACAATAAAATTTTATTTACTTAAAAACATGCTGTTTTTTTTTAATTTATATAATGGTCAATTCATATGGTCTGCACGATATTTCTTTTACGATTAAAAGTTTTTGTAGTCAGGAAAAATAGTTTTATTTCATTGTCTTTTTTTAAATTATAAGAATTAGGTAATCCCAGGAACGGGTCCCTCCAGTAACAGAAGTCAAGGCTCTGAGCGGTGTGAGCCGAATCATTAAGGCAGGTATTTCACGGGAGACAAAAGACGAAAGAGACGCAGTTATGCACAAGAGTGAGCGCGGTGTATTTTGTATCAATTTTAACGCATAATTGCGTCCCTTTTGTCTTCTGTCTTTTGACTTCCGCGAAATACCCCTCTGGTTACAACCAGCAGGCTTACCGCGTAACGTGCGACGAGCTGTCAGACGCGACATAATGTCAGAACTACTAATCATTATATGTACAGTAGTCAGCACATGCGGCTGGACATATTGACCTTGACAGCGCCCGTATTACGTGGCAGGGGTAAATTTCGTAGTGCGAATGTCCAACCGCATGTGCTGGATACTGTACATAAACTCTTTAGTTCCGCCACGGACTGTAACCAAGTGATACCAGTGATACTACATTTCGTAGCTTCTGCTACGCAATTGCTACGCCGTAGCAAAGGGCTACGAAAGGTCTACGCCGTAGAGATACTTCTCACTTCGGATCACAGACTGATCAGAAGCATGGACCAAGAGATGCGAAAGAGATATTTTTTGTTGGGACTGTGGTAAAAAGTATCTTAGATTTTTACCGGGGATATAAGGTACCACCATGCAAAATTTTATTGAAATCGGTCCGACAGATCCGGAGATTAGCCCGTACAATGTACTGTGCCGTATATGGGTTATTATAGTTTTTTAATTATCCTACGGGAACTGTTAATTTCCCGGGACAAAAAGTATTTAAGATGTTGCCGGGGATAGAAGGTACCACCATACAAAATTTCATTTAAATCGGTCCAGTAGTTTCGGAGATTAGCCCGTACAACAGACAAACAAATAAAATTTAAAAATTCTGGATATGTTCTACGAGTATGTCACTTCTTACGGTTACGTATTAAAAAATCTAAACTTCATCGAGCAAATTTCAAAATAACAACGAACAAATGAACAAATTTTAAAATATCAATGGTCATTTGACCAAAAGTTCAACTGACCAAAGTCTGGAATATCAAAGTTTAAATTATCAAAGACACTATAGGCCAACACGTTCATAGGTTAAAAGGATTTTTGGTTTTTTATTAATCTGGTTTCACCAGCCAAACCAAAATTGCCTTATTACCTATCTATATGTTACCGGCTGTAACCCCCCCCACTTATAATATGACTACAGAATTTTATAACCGCCCTACCCAAACTGCTAATATTATTGAAACTGCTAGACGATCACGGCCAGTGAACGAAAGTGGAAAGACTCTACTTATGAACCGCTTGGAGTAACCCCGATTCTTTTAGTGAGAATTTTGTTAGTCCTAGCTAAATAGATAACCCTGTATTAACCGCAAAGACTATAAGCTCCCCGGAGATGGATAAATTGTATGAAAATTGGTAAGTATAAATATAAAGAATATAAAGTAAATATGTAGGAAAGTAAATACTGATTAGAAAGAGATTTTAGTATCTAAATTAAAACTATACTGAATAGAAAAAGGATATAATAATATGATGAATTTACTTGATTATGATTACTTTCTTGGAATATGATAAAGTATTTGTAGATATTCCTAGCTTAAATATTTTATGGGACAAGCAAGAAAATAGGAACTCTGTATTTGAAAGTTAAAATGAAATTTATAAATCATACCCAACGTCCGGAGTGATTACTTATTAGAGAATCAGGAAGTCTGCTCCCTCTGCTACCTTGTAGATGCTCCATCATCAGTCATCATAGCATAGCACAGCAGATCAGCACATCTTATACTTGTTCAAATTTGAATCCTGTAAAGTTAGTTTGGAGATGAATTTTGAGTCTCCACTGACATATCGAAGCTGTGGAAACAATAGATAGAATAGAATAGAATAGTAAGAATGTAAAGAATTATAAAGTATTTTTATTACAACCTGTGGTTTAGGGAGCTCCCCAATCAAGTAATCCTGCAAATTAACATAGGTATATATTTATTTTATAAAGATCATAGAAAGTATAGGTGGAAGAATTTTGGGAGAAATATATTTATATAGATAGAACAAATACTTGAACGTAGGTAATTATTGAAAGAAAGTATGGCAGAGGATGCCCAAAATTCAACAAGCATTACACTGAATAAAATTCAGAGTAAAACTTAACTTTCAGATGACCATGTAGTCTGCATGCAGCTTCCGACGCCGTTGCTCCAGTCTTCTGCTGATGCACAAACCTACTCAATTTCTATTATTTCCTAGTTTTAAATAACCTAAAAATACTCTTCTCTTGAAAAACTCGACGACAAAAGGGACGCGACGCGTCTCTTTTTGAAAATCGAAAACCTTTGTATTTTATTGCTTGCCCACTAATTAAAATGATCATAATACATAATAAATTATATATTATTAATAAAATTACATAAAATAAATTAAATAATTTTAGAACGATTTTATAATATTTTTGTCTAATTTAATGTTGATGCACTATTAAATATAACTATAATTGACGAAAATTACTTCCTGTTCGAAACAAGGATACGGTAGTGAATATTTGTATGCCCATGAACGCCATCTATCGTCAAATTGTAGAAGCTTTACCTAGACTAGTGGAGATAACTTCTCTCTGCTAATATCCTACTTTTATTTAAAAAATTGAATGTATTACTTTGAATCTATAACTCATATTTTAATTTTATTATAAAGACTGAATAACAGAGTTAATTTGTTAAGTAATTCATTATGGAACGATCCTTTTAGACTTTTCCTTGAGACAAATTATGAAATTTCAATTATTGCATAGATTTACTTCTAAGCATTACTTTAGACTTCTTGTCTTAAGCAAGGATAAACAACTTTAATATAGAAGTTTATCAAAGATCCAGCATTTAGGTATCTTTAGCAAGTTCTTGTTGAATTAATATATTCAGGCTTAACTATGTATAATTTAGTTAGGCTCTCAATAAATAATAAAATCTATTTCCTTTAAATGCTTAGATTTATACAAAGCCCAGAATGATTCCTATTTACCATCCTGCCAAACTCCATGTACTTGATCTGGTAAGAAGATTAGTTTGTTTTTGCTTTTAGCACAAACTGAATGATTATTTAATCTGAAAGTAGGTAGAAGTTCCAATCCGCATGGTATGGATGCTTACTACAGGAGTGCTATTGCTTTTCCTCAGTCAGACTATAATATCATCAAGTATTTTATTCTCTTGAAGATAAGTTATTATGAACTATTATTTGCTTATGTAAATCAAGCACATAGAAGCCTGATCAGTCAGATAGAACAACAATCATTTGGACTTATTATTCTCAAAGATCAATACATTAAAATTGATTATTTACTTTTGCATCTATAAGTCTCAAGATAGATTCTAGTCAGAAACAGAGATAGATTCTAGATAGAAACAGTTCATATAAATAATATAAATATCTTCATAAAGACTTTTCAACTAATATGCATGTAATTAATTTATAACGTAATTTTTATAAAACATTTGTGAAATCTGTACGGGACCCAGGTTGGTACCGTTACACGGCCAAACCCAATTTTAGGTCAAACTAGTTTCGCCTAGGCTAAACTGGGTTTAGGTAAGGTTAGGTTTGTTTAGGTTAATGTGTAATCTAACACGAAGGGTATGGCGAGCGATCTGGGCTCGCTACGCTCGCCCACATCGCTTCGGCCATACCCTTCGAACCTATACTATCCGAAGTAGGGGTGCCCTGAATTCCTGTGCTCGCTTCGCTCGCACCCGCCTGGTGAACTAATTTGGCCTAGGCCTTAGGACCTAGGTAAACGTTTATAATTTGCAAACTAACTAATTTATTAGACTGTGGAAGGTAAACAAAACACTGAAGAATATCATTCGCGATAATGAAATTTTACTAGGAATGATTTGGCACTTTAAATTTTGACCTAACAACTTTTGGTCAGTCGTCCATTTGATGACACATACATTTGGATTATGAAATTTTGCTAAATAAAACATTTGGCCATTTAAATTTTGTTATTTCATTTGTTGTTCTTTTAAAATTTGCTCGATGAAGTTTTGATTTTCTAATATGCAACCCTTCTTACATCCCCCTGACTCAGTTTCTTGCTTTTTTTTATACGTACAGATTTTTGACCCCTAGAGTTTTATAATATAAATTGTGCCTATTTTTTATATTACTTTGTGTTGTCTTCATAATGAATGTTATTTGTTTATTTTTTTAGGAATCCGTAGCCAAATGGCAAAAAACGGAACCCTTATAGACTATTTGTCATGGCTGTCTGCCTGTCCGTCTGTATGTCACAGCCACTTTTCTCCGAAACTATAATAGCTGTAGTACTGTTGAAACTTGGTAAGTAGATGTATTCGGTGAACCGCATTAAGATTTTCACACAAAAATATATAAAAAATCAATAAATTTTTGGGGCTCCCCATACTTAGAACTGAAACTCTAAACATTTTTTTTTTATAAACTAAATAGTTTGCGCGAGAGACACTTCAAAAATGGTAAAATGTGAAAAAAATATATCATGCAAACTTTGACCGAAATTGGTTTGAACGAGATCTAGTAAGCAGTTTTTTTTATTTAATACGTCATAAATCGTTAAACCTCAATTTACTTTCACTATTATTAAAACAGCGACCAAAGTTACAACGAACTACAAGAACTTTTATATGTTTACTATACTAGCTGTTCGCCCCGCGGCTCCGCCCGCTCTCAAGGGTATGAAAAGTAGATGTTGGCCGATTCTCAGACCTACTGAATACGCTCACAAAATTTCATGAGAATCGGTCTAGCCGTTTCGGAGTATGGGAACGAACACTGTGACACGAGAATTTTATATATAAGAAGATGTTACTTATTTGCTGCCACGGAACCCTTCACGAGCGAGTCCGACCCGCACTTGGCCGCTTTCATGATATGGGCTAGTGGCTTTCATGCACGAGGTGCGATATTTTTAATTAATCAATTTATTGTATTGGCGTATTGATAATAAAAAAATATTAAAAACCAATAACCATTCGTAAGCTAAACGAGTAAAAAGAAAATTTACGTAATATAATTTTATTATGACAAAATATTATGCCATGTATTATGTGCGATGTTGTTTGGAAAATGAAGCATTTCAGTTTAGTTTAATACGTTTAAATAAGTTAGTTTTTTTACGTAACATTTAATAATTAGGTCTCACTTAAGTGTTAATTATGAAACGATTTTTGTTTTATAATCTATACTTTAGTAAGTATTGAATTCGTAGGATACTTTTTAATATCATAGCTATAGTGTTTTTTTTTTTAATTGGCCTATGCTTGAGTCTAAAAAGTTCGAAGGACCAAACCACCGGACTTGCGGGAGAGCGGAAGACTCTACCTCAAAAAAAGTCATGTACCAACGCGTCTAGGGGCGGCTCTAGGGAGCTTCGGACCACAGCCTAGCGCGTTAATACTGAAAAACATCGTGAAGGAAGCTATAGTGAGCATTGGGTGGCGTAGTGGTTAGATATGCATCCCAGATAAAAGACGCGGGTTCATAACCCTATTTTTATACCTAGATATAGTATGGGATAGTCGTAACACAGACATAAGGGCCAGACGTTAGGCTGGAATAGATCCCTTATTGTAATTAGCCCGCCGTTGTAAACTAGATTTTATGAATTCTATTTTTCTTATTAAAGTTTGTTTAAACAATTACATTCACTTATATTCTTAATGACAATAAACCAAAATTGGTATTCTGTGGTTAAATTGTGCAATGAAAACTATTACTTCCCACAGTACTACAGTTGATAAACCGCTCAAACGGCGCGGTGATACCGAGTATCGGAGCGATCAGTCTCGAGTTCGACGCCGGCTGCACTCGGACCAAATGCAAAGACGTCGCAGGCCCAACCTGCATTCGTCTGCGTGAGGTCTTCAAACCAAACGAGCCTGAGCAGTACTTCCTCGTCCAAAACGTCTGTGAAGTGAAAGATCTGAGGTGTTTACAGGGTAAGAAACAAATAATTTGGTCAGTACAGTAAAGAACTGCTCAAATTAATTGATGGTCAATTTTAAACTTCACTATCGACTCAACGACAAGCGAAAACTTTTTCCTTAAACGAAAATTTAAAGTTGTTTCCCCCCAGAAATTGTTAGCGATGTCGATAGCAGCAGGGCGGGGAGCGGCGCGATCCATTTCATATTACAGGCGGTAAATCGCTCCTCTCCCCGCTGTCATACAGTTCACAGCTCACTGGAGCAGTTCACAGCGTAAAGCAGAAAAATCAAAAGCTCTCCTTATTGTGGAAATTCTGTGAAACTAATTAACAAAGACTAAAAACATGTCGGTAGCGCTCTGAGCAGGACATTTTATTTTTTGGTCTGGCTATAGGTGATCTGTATTTTTTAAAATATTTCTTTTTTAATTTACTAACAGGAATTGAAGTAGCAAAGGTGCCAATGATTCATTGCAACGTTAGTGCTCAAGGTTCTATGGATGGTAAGTGACGAACTGTCGTCAAACTAATCCAAACGAATGTGACCTGTAAAGAAAATGTTTGCCAATCTCTTGTATAGCGAGCAGTGCCCGAGGCCACGCTTATTAAAATCCGCAGACTGTATAACCAAGTGATACTACATTTCGTAGCTCCTCTCCTGCTACGTAATTGCTACGCCGCGCCGTAGCAGTGGTCTACGGAAGATCTACGCCGCCGTTGACATTTTTCCCACTTCGCTTTAACAGACTGGCCTTGCGTGATGCTCACTTTGTTAGACAGTATCTTGTATAGCGAGTAGCGTAGAAGTAGTAAGTAGAGAGTAGAATACACGCTCATAATCTTAGAGCATATCGGAATGATATTTAAGTTATTGATAATTAATTGAATGCAGTAAACAATAAAATTAAATTGAAATTCCTTCAAAATAGACGCTCTACAAAGATCTCCTATAATTGTTGTTATTTTTCCGGTTTCTTTTATACAAAAATGAAACATCTAGCACTGATCTCAAAACAACCAGTTTCAGCAGAAAATGAGCTTCTTCCAACTAAACTAAGAGAAAAGAGAGCGGTTTTAAAACCTCTGTACACATCTGTAAGTATCTCTAACTATCTGAGATAGTGAGTAACCTTTTCTTCACGTAACAATTTCAAACCACTTTGATAAATAATAATAAAACGTATACTTTCCGTGCAGTTCGCCGTAGAAATGAAATATTTTCTCGCGGTAAAAACTATCTGCATTTTTGTGTGCAATAAAGGTAATTTCTAATCTAATCTAGTTGTGCAAGATCTATGTTTTATTTCAGAAAATCGATTCGTTTGGTGAACATCCAGACTTAGAAAAAAATAAACAAATCATAGCCGAGCGGCGCACACATCATAAAAAAAAGAAGTATTACAAGTTAATACTCAAAGTGGCAGAATACCAGAAAAAATTGAAAAAAATAAAAACTAAGATAAAGGAAGCGACAAAGATTTTGAAAAAATGCGAAAAGGGATTGAAAGCACCAATGTCATTTCGCGATGTACTTTCAGCTATTCATGATAATAACGATGATATGACTAAAGTTGCTGTTAAGGAACATAATGATACTATAGACGTAATTGTAGGAAAGAAAGGTGAGTTATTTATAAATTGACACAAATTATATTTGTAAGTTATAGAATTAAAATGAACTCGCTTTGGCAAATTCAGTCATAGGTTCAATTTAGTTATGGTCGTACTTATAATACAATATTTAAATACAATTTACATAAATTGCAAATCAGTTCACCTATCTATACATGCAACGTGAATAAGTTGTTTATCTGCAACATAGT
Source organism: Teleiodes luculella (assembly GCA_948473455.1). Classification (NCBI taxonomy): domain Eukaryota; kingdom Metazoa; phylum Arthropoda; class Insecta; order Lepidoptera; family Gelechiidae; genus Teleiodes; species Teleiodes luculella. Next base: position 3,378,319 of record OX419609.1, on the reverse strand, counting down.
TGAAACTGTACAACATTCCCTTGGGAACATGAGTAGAAATATAAAGCAACTAGCGACCCGCCCCGGCTCCGCAAGGGAAAATGGTTATTGTGGGTTATCCTTAAGTATATTAGGAAGGTGGTACTTATTATAACATCCTTGATGTAACCACAATGTAACGTGCGCCATTTTGAGGCGAAGATTCGGAACTTGATAGCGACATGACATCCTGACATTTTGTAAAAATTAATGACTCTAGAGGTGTTCTACGCCAAAACTATATTTTATTAAAAATATTTTGTCAACCCCAAATTGGGTGAGTAACAAAGCTTGTGATTTTGCAGTATTTTCTATACTTGCACTTTTAATGTAAACATTTCTTCTGCTAGGAGTCTATCATCTAGTCTAAATAAGTTAAATTTTACCCATACGTAGGTAAAATTGTATTGTCATTCATCAAAGTTTACCCTTGGACCTTTGGTTGATTTTCTTTCTCTTCATTACTTAGATTCTCATAGCTATTTCCATTATTTCAGTATTAATCTTACCTTTAAGCACTCATTTAGGCTTTTATTGCTTTACTTTACATGATGTAACTGCTAATGGCTATGAAAATCTTCAGTAGGTACAATATTTTTCTATGAACCTTAGCTTTTACCTATTGATTTTGCCTGTACTGCTCATCTCGAATCGCTACTAATGCTAGCTAAATACCGTTCCCTTCTGCACCTTATCTTCATGTCTAATGTTCTCGTCGAGATTTGAATGTAGCAGCCAGGTAGCGAAATCAGATTTTACTTGAAACGCCCAATCTCGCGTTTTAGAGGGTTTTTGTTTCCTGCCCTACTACGTCTGACTGAAGAAAGCGATAAAGCGATACAACTCGCTCTGCCAAGCTAGCATAAGAACGTTGACGAAATTGGAGCGAATGTCGTCGATTAATGCGGACACTTGTAATTGAGACTATAGAAGACTGAAAACATTTCAGCTGACACTAAAGCCGCGGATCAAGGATAGTAATGATAAATCATACTAAGGACTAGTCAAACTAATATTAAAAAGAGGATAGATTTGTATTTTTGTGTGTGTGTGTGTTTATGTTTTTAATGAATAAACTCAAGAACTACTGTGCCAATTTCAAAAATTCTTTCATCGGTAGAAAGGTATTTCACCCTGAATGACATAGGCTTCCTTTTACCGCGGGAAATGCCTCATTCCCACGGGAAAATACGTTAATGCGGGTGGAGCCGCGGCGAAAAGCTAGTTATAGATAGAGTCAAAACTAGATAAAAATATTATAATATTCC